>JACDJE010000004.1:3581082-3698538 GCA_016647715.1 Pavo muticus
GGAAAAAAAAAAAAAAAAAAAAAAAAAAGTATTAAATGCTTTGCATTCTATATGCTAGAGGAAACAGGAGCACGGCACAGACTTCCCGCAGCCCGCAGCAGCTCTGACCCGCCAGGCAGCGAGCATCGCCCGGTCACCTCTCCATGGTTCTTTCTTTTCCCCCTGCAATGATTCTGATTTCAAAGCAAGAGAATGATGGTGTTTGTTGTTTGTTTGGGGTATGGGTTTTTTGTTTTTCTTTTTTTGTTGGTTTTTTTTTTGTTTTTTCGTTTTTTACAATGTACAGGTTTTTAATGTTCATCGATGTTTGTGTCTTTTCTGTTGTGCTTTTTTTTTTTTTTAAAGAAAAACGAGACAATGCACAACGATGTGGAAGCGTTTCCGTTCCCAGGTTATTGCTGCTGGTATCTCCCCGGCTCTGAGACGTAGAGCTGACAGAGCTGATGTCTGGGCATAATGCTATTAAAGTGTCACAGATTTTTCTGGGAAAAGTCCAAATTCAACCCATCTTCAAAACCGCCTCTTTAACCTTTTCAGAGAGAGAAAAAAAAGAAAAAAGAAAAAAACACAACAAAGAATAAAGTTACCACTTGGCACAGTAGTGCTGCTTTGGTGTCTTGAAGAGAGGCCAAGAGAGGCGCAGGTGGTTGCAGGTTTCATGGAGGTGGTGGATGGTGGGCAGCCCTGGGCACTGCTGGCCATGCCGGTGTTGGCACTGAGGGAGTGAGGCGCTCCTCACCTCAGTGTTTGCGAGGGCGGCAGCGGGAGGCCTTTGGGCTGCTGTCATGGTGCTGCCACCCGGCCAGGGCACATCTATCACATCCCCTCCTGCCTTTTCCCTCAAACTGTGCCTGTGGCCAGCCCCACTGCCATCAGGGCCTGGCTCCGTGGGACATCCCGTGCCCGCCCAAGGAGAGTCGGGGCCTGGGCCTGAGGCACTGCCATGTCACATCACCCCACCTCTCATGAGGAGGCCTTGTGGCCTGGTTGTTTTCTTCTCGTTATCCCTTTGTGTGCCCAAAGCACAGGCACTGGCAGGGCTCCCTGAGAGCCCACAGTGAGGGGCTGCAGTGCTGCGGAGGGCTGTGAGGTGTTGGTGAGGAGGCATCCGCCATTTTGGGGCTATTGGTTCACTGTGCTGGGAGTGTTCCCAGCTCCAGGCAGGGGACAGGAGAAGCAGCCTCTGCAGTGTGTTTGGGGTTGGCTTCGCTCAGGGAAGCTCTCTTCCCTGCCTGCTGCTCTCTGGGTGCTTTCTGTCCTGTTCTATCCCCACTGTCCTTTCACAGGCCCTATCCGGCAGCACGGGGACACACGGGGAAGCAGCAGCTCTGAACCACTTTTGGTGGAGCAGGGAGCACCCTCCAGCTGGAAATTAATTAACTTGGGTAAATTCAGTGACTTTACCACATGCTGGGAGGAGGTGCGTGGTCATGCAGAGGGATGGGCTGTGGGGCTGTGTTTTTGGGAAGTGGGAAGCTGCTGCTCTTCCAGGCCGTGAGCACTGCTGCCCTGCCTTGCCCTGCTGGCCACAGGCTCTGCTGTCACCCTCTTTTCCCCCAAATCACCCACCTACTGTGGCTGCAGCCCCCAGCACCCCATATACCCCCAAGCCCAATGGCAGGTCCTTGCTGATGTGTCCTCGTGCTGCCAACCACCATGCATCCCCATACAGCAGTCAAGAAGGAGGAAGGCGTGTTAAACCATCAAAAAAAACCCAAACAACCTAAGTTTAAAGGTAACGTTAACCCACTTCACAATTTGTACAAACAAATTATTGGGCAATTTATTATTTGAACTGTACCGGGGGGAGGGGGAGGGAAGAGGGGAAGGATATCTATTTTTTGTGCGACCAAACTGTGCATAGCTGTTTTGAAGTGAGCTGTATGATAGACAGGGCTGTACATAGAAACCACGAGGTGTAAATATTTACCCAGCTTGCTCTGAAGGGGAGATGTTCTGCTGCTGAAGGTGAAGGGCTTGTTCACTGTTACTTTGCTCAGCACGCCCACCAGCAAGCGGTGTGGGCAGCAGTGGCTGAACACGGCCTGACTGTTGAAATAATAAAAAAGCAAACAAACCAAAAAAAAAAAAAAAAAAAAAAAAAAAAAGCTTATTTGCCAGCAAAATACAGCTCTCCTGCTTCTTTTGCATGCGTAAAGCCAGGAAGAGCAAGTTGGTGGCACAGTATGGGTGGCAGTGGGGTGGGTGGGGGACCCTGCAGTGATGGAAGATGCCGACAGAAAAATGGGCTGAAAAGGGGGGAAAAAATATTGGTGACTGTGCAGCATTCCCAGCCCCAACCAAGGCTGGGTAGCAGTCCCATCTGCCCCCTTGGGACGCATGTGCCTCCCTCCCCCCATCAGTCAGCCTGAAATATCTTGCTCAGCTCTAAGAAAAAGGGGTTCTCCCTCACTCTACTTTCATTTTAATAAGCTACTGTCTGCAGCTCCCTAGAAATCAGCCTGATTTTTTCCTGGATACACCCTACCACAGAGGCTTCTTCCCTGCTCCCTGTATGCCCCAGACTGTTTTTGTTAGTTTTTTTGCAGACGAAATGGAAAACCAGCCCAAAACAGCCCCCTGGAGCTTTGTTTGGGAGCGGGGAGGGGGCCAGGGTCCCATGGATGGCTCTGGGACCACTTAAATAAATGCCACAAAAATGGACACCTTGGCTTTGATGGTTTTTGAATGGCAGCCAGGGAAAATATTGTCCCACTGCGATTGGAAAAAAATATATATAAAATGAAAGAAAATAGATGTTCTGGTGATGGATAAATCCTCACAAACCCTGTAGGGAATTATTGGGGAAGCTAATTAGCTGCTACCTAATTAACAACTGCAACAGAAGCACTGGTAGTTGCTTGCTGGTCTGGATTGCTTTACCCCTGATATCAACCCCATGGGTTTTGGCTGACTTTGGCTGGGGTGCAGCCACCAGCCCCCCCTCCCATGTCTACGTCTATGGTTTTTTTTCTTGGCATGAGTAGTTTGGCATTTGGGGCTGGTGGCAGCTGTTTGAAGCTCACAGGTTTGCGTTTATATCTCAGAAATGGCCCAAGGAGCAAAGAGCCCTTGGGCTGTGCCGCAGAGGGGCCTGGAGAAGGTTTTATTTCATAGTGAATGGGCTGTGGTGGCAGGGCAGAGTGGTACGTCCGCGTGTGATTATACAGAATTTATCTCACTGGAGGAATATTACTTGGTTGTGCACCTGGGGCCTTCAGCTGCCTTTTCTGGGGCTCACAAATTGTTTTACAAAAAATAAAGATAATCCCATTTTCCTCCTGAAAGGAGCAGTAAACACCTCTGCTTACAGGCATAAGGCACAGCAGTTTGGGTGCTTAAACTCTGTAGTGAAAATGCTGAGTCATGGCCTGAAGCAGTGATGGAGCACCTGGTGGGAAGGCAGGGCCAACCCAGGGGAGCTCAGGTGCAGGCAATGTGCCTGATTGACCGGGAGGGGTGGAGCCAGGATCCAGCCCTTCCCAGACCTCATTTAAGGGTTGGCAGTGGAGGAAAAAGTATCTTGCTGGAGATTCCTGCATACCTGAGGCCTTATGAAGGTAAGTAGATTCTTTCCTTTGTTTCTATGCCCATGATTCTTGCATTTGAGCAAGTCCTCATTTGCTGTAGTCTAGGACCTTGCTGTTCTGCTGCTATTGCTGTGCTTTCCATTGAGGTACAAATCCAAGAGGGCTGTCAGGCTTCTCCAGGCCACGGAGGGTGCTCTGAGGCTGTGCATAATCCTCATTGCTTTATATGTGTGCCTGGGGCTGTGTGGTGTCCTAAAGACTCCTGTCCCTGTGGTGGGGAAGGGCACTTAAGTGTCTAAAATCTCAGCCTGCATCCTGAGCCACTTCCACCAGCCCCATGCATGTGCCTTCAGCCAACTGAGTGATGTTTGTGGCAGAGATCTGCTGGCTTCTTGGGCTTTTGGATCCCTGAGACTAATAATGGTGTTTTGTTGAGGTTGGGGGAAAGCTTTGCTGCTCTGAAGGCAATTGGAGTAAGTCAGTAAATAGCACAAACTGAAGTGGTGCTGCTCAGCTTCTTGCATCAGGATTTTGGTGGTGATGAGATTTGACAACCATTGCCTTTATCGATAACTCATGCTGATGTTGACAAAAGAAGGTGAGAAATCTCTAAGGCCAAAAACTTACGATTTAATGATGGAAAACTTTAAGCCTACTTGAAAGGCTCTCGCATACAGAGAGGAAAATGAAATAGGATGAAAGCAGATGGCTTTGAAAACCAGGAATAAAAAGGTCAGAAATCCAGACTTGGATCTTGCTTTTGTGGCAGGTAGGGATTGTGGAGAGGAGGAGAGAAGATAGAAGATGGTCCCTGGTGGCTTTGCCCTGGACAGGGCTGTGAGGAGGCACAGCAGTGTTGTGACCTTCTCCTGATGATTAATTGATGTTGAGTTACAATTGAGGGGCTGGTGTCACTCCTACACAGTGCTCCCCTTTGTCAGGAGTGCTGCAATGTCTCTGGCTGTAAGTGCACAACCTATGGAGGTGCAGAGTGCTGGAATGGGGGTGAACTCCATCTGGAGAGTGCCCTGCTTTTATGTCGGCACTGTACTAAGCTCGGCAGGGCACTTTCACTTAGAGAAACTAGAAGCTGTCAGTGAAGATTGATCGTTGGCCAGAGATGTCTGCTGACCCTTCCCAACTTCTTGTGTTTATTGTCATTTGCCATCTCTCTGATGGCTGGACATATGCTCATTTCAGAGCAAACCCTGCTGTGCTATTTACTAAGGAGATGCCAGGGAATAGGAAGCATTGACTGCACTTGCTGCAGCCATGCTAATGATAGCTTATTTCCAACTGTCATGTGCTGCTCTGTGAAAGCAGGGGATAAATGCATGAGACTTGGCCCAGCTCTGCCCAACATCCAGCCAGTGTTTGCTGCTGCTTTGTCCTGAGCTGCACAGAAGGCAGAGCGTCTGCCAGAGGTCAGAGCAAGGAGGCTGGCTGGTGCCTGGAGCTGGGCACCAGCTGGACCTAATCAGGTCTTTTCCCTGTGGGGTGTTAATCCTGGGCCTTGGGTGAGGGCCATCTCCAGCTTTTGTGGTTTTGGAACAGAAAAAGAGCTCCATTCTGTTCAACAAACCCTCATGCCTTGTCTCTGTACCCAGATGACAAGGCACAGCCATTTCGAGTGGTACTGGCTCCTTAGATGAGAAACACATCCAACTTCCATGCACTTATCTCATTTTTAACCTACCAGGATACATTCAGTCCCTGCAGGCTGTCAGAGCATCCTGCTGCCTGTCAGACTAGAGCTGCCTCCTGTACCCACTGGGGAAGGAGAAACCAAGCAGCAGAGGTTGCTCCTTTGTGGAGGTGAACAGTCTTTTATTAGGTCCAGATGTTCCTTTTTGCCCTGGGCCATCCTGGGAAGCAAAGCAATGTGTTAATGTTGGCTGGGAAAGCCTTGTTGGAAACAGGCTTGAAGGAAGTGGGGTTTCTCCTGCACCCCCACTTTCTGAGTGCCATTGGGAGCTGGGGCCAGCACAAGCACCAGAAATGGGGTTGATATGAGCAGCCCAATTCCCTTCAGTGACCAAAGATCTCCCAACAGCAAGTGTGGCTTTTGCCAGCCACCCACTCCCCAGGACCCTCCAGTACCCTCTGCAAACAGCATTGCAGTACAGCACTGGTGGAGCAGGCTCAGCTGGGCTGACACAGGATGCGGTGCCAAGCCTGGAGGCTGCTGAAACACATGGCTTGTTAACAGCATGCTCCAGCCACGGCTGGGGCTTGTGCCGAGGGCTGGCGCTGCCAGATGCTTATAAGGGCCCGGGGACTTGCAAAGGACCAGGGCTGCAAAGTTCAAGGGCAGAGCAGTGCTGTGCTAAACCAAGGGCCTCAAGCCTGGAGTGCTGCCCTGCTGCTATAGCATCTGGTTCCATCTATACTGATAAATCTACGTGGCAAAGGATGCTCTAAGATACTGCTGCCATCCCATAATCATAGAATGACTTGTGTTGGAAGGGACCTCGAAAATCATAATGCCCCACTGGAAGCTGGACCTGAAGCTAACCCACCCCCTTGTGCAGCCCCTCATGCAGCAGGTCAGTAGCTCCATAGCACAGTGTGGCCAGGCACCAGGAGGTCCCTGTGATGCCCTGCAGCAGGCAGCTGAGCAGCGCTCATTGAGCAGCCATAGCCAATGGCCTGGAAGCTCAGATGCTAAAAAAAATCCCTGTCAGAAGCACGGTGAAAACCCATCTGTGAGTGGAAGGGAAAGAATACAAAGGCTTTTATTTCCTGAGGCATTTGTCAGTAAGACAAATGTGTTTTCTGAAATGTGCTGCCTTTTCCTAGCTGGCCTCCCACACAAGCACCAAACAGGCTTGCACAGCACGAAGCGGGCTGGTGGCATTTGTCCTTGGTAACCCAACACTCGTGGCCTCAGATGAAGCATTGGTTGGATCACTGTTTATTATCGGTAAGCAGGGCGCACTGAAAGGAAGTGACAGATTTCAACACTACATCTAGAACTGGTTTATTGCTGGTGTGCTCCTCTTGCCCTTATTATTTATGTTGAAAATGATAAATGAGGGATTGATGATTCTAGGTGGTTTATGAATAATCGGGTCATTTTGCTGGAGTGCCCCAAGGGAGGGTAATGTTTCTACAATCCTCCATCAAAGGGAATGCAGCTTGCACTCGTGTGTGTGCATGCATGCTTGTGCTGTGTTGCGTTGCAGTCAGTCTCCTTCACATTTCAAGGAGCTGCAAATAGCCACTGGGCTCAGGATCTGATGCAAGAGAGGAGCCCCTGGGAGACTATTTGAATGTTTTTGTATATAGAAATGACTAATTGCTGAGCTGAGAACGGGCTCAGGAAGGGAATCTGGAGGTGGTTAACTGAGAGGGGAATATTTTTACACCAGAAATATGCTGTCCGCCTGTTTGCAGAGTAGGAAGGATGCAGTGAGCACCAAAAGCTTGGCAGGATGAGAGTGTTCATCCTTGTGGATGTGAACTCTCCATCTGTCTGAGGGTGGAACTGTTTGGATCCAGCATCATTATTAGAAGCAGAAAATAGGGTTCATAAAACTCCTTCCTTATGCCTCAGAAAAGTAATTCGAGGAAACCTACTCGAGAACAAACTATTCCTGCGTTGGTTTCCCCCTGTGGCTGAGGGCATTGGCATGGGAAGGAGACGCGGTGCTTGGCAGGGGCTGTGCAGAGCTGGGGTGGGTCCTTGCTCCTCTCCTGTGTAATGACTGCAGGGCAGTTAGGAGCACAGCTGGGTGCCTGCACTTATCAGCCAAAGGGGCTGAGAGCTTCCTCCGGGCTGTGGCCCTGCAGGTCTGCATCACAGGACACGAGGAGGTCACAGAGCTGTGGCTGGAGCATCTCAGGGCCAGGCTGTGACATTGCCATCTGCTGAGCGTAAGGAGCTGAGATGGTCACACGCACAGCGCTGGGGAGCTGGTGGATTGGCAGTGGGGAGGAGCTTTTACTGCTCCAGGATCAGGTAAGGTTTTTGGTTTTCTGACAAGTCGCTCCATTGTTTGCTGACTGTACGTAGCTGTGGAATTGAATTTGAGAACAGCATCCATTTTGCTCTGCTTTGTTGAGCAGAACTGGGACTCCCAGTGTGGCGGTTTTAGTGTTCTTATTTAATTTGTATTTGCCCATTATCAGTAACTTCTTTAGGTGAGGCTTTTGGCATTTCACATGCAGCATTCGTGCTGTCTGTAAAACCATCCTAAACCTTTCCTTCTGTTCATAAAGGTGTCTGGTCCAAATTCAAAGTCCATCCATTATAACTTCAGCAACTTGTAATCCCTCAGAGATATGTGCAATTACACTCCGAAATATCCCAGGAGCAGAACTAATACCAAGCATCATCTGCTTAAATTTACAGCATCCAAATGGCACAGTAAAAGCCGCTAGCTTAGGAGTTAGCTCATCTGAGTGTGCTTGCCAAAACACATATCCTGCATCTAATGCTGCTTTTGCTTCTGAGGATTTAGCTGCCACCTCAGGAATCTTCATTGGACGGCATTCGTGTTTTACGGTTTTATTTCAGTAACAGGAGTGGATGCACATGTCCTTCATCTAGCACTTGGGTTTCGACCATCAAACTTGCCCAAGGCCATACATCCCTGCCTTCTCCATGCTGTTGACATTCCTAAGGAGCTTGAGCATGTGTCTCCCATCCTTCACCTAGGAGTAGTTGAGCCATAATTTGTGTAAAAAAAACTTAGGATGAGGACAAGAGCATTTCCCGTGCACCTGAAGCAAGCCTCTTGCATAACATGGCTTTTCTTCTCCTTTCCATTCCTTAGTGTTTAACAGCTGTTTTCATCCAAGCCTATTGACTTCATCCCTATAAATCCAATATGCTTTTTCCATAAGGATTAGTGTCAGATTCTCCCTGCAGACATCTTAGGTCTTGGAATACAGCTGAGAGCTCTGCTAATAGCTGGCTGGTGAGCCTGAGGCATTTAGAGCAATGGCTTTAAAATGAATGTACTTCATGGCTAGGCAGGGTTTTAGCCCTGATGCAACCCATCTGCCTCCGTGATTTAGAAAGCCAGGAAGTAGCAGGGGTCCTGACAGCCTGCTAGGATGTGGATACCTGGACATTAAATCAGCATTATGTTGGTTCTGCCTGCCCTTTAAGGCATGGAAAAGCTGGGGGAGGAATTATCTAGCCTGCACACCAGGGCTTCATAGCTGGGTAGAAAAAAGATTGAGCAGGGAGGAGGAAATTTAGAGTGAGGAAATGGTAAAATCACTCAAATCCAGAATGGCAAAACTGCCTCTGCACAAAGCAGGAGTTCAGTGCCCTGTGCTTGAGTCATTTAAATTTCACTGAGCCCACCTGACAGAGCAGATTTTTACTAATCAGGGCACTGCCCTAAGAGCTGACAGCTGGGCCAAATCCCACTGGCAAGGGGAGGAGACACCAAAACATTCCCTCTGGATGGGAAGGGAACCTGAGGCACAAACGCAATGGATAAGGAAAGGAAAAGAAACTCGGACACAAGCCTGACAGTTTGGGCATTTTATTAAGATATATAAATTTTGTCATCTTAAATTACTTTCTATGAGTTGAACAGGAAGGGATTATTATGGAAGGGGGAATATACAAAAATAAAAGGATATTGAAAACTACTGCATCACCACATATACAACAGTAAAGTACTTTACAAGCACTTAGAGAATCGGACTTACAAAAATAAAAATATGACACATCCTTATGCACTTCCACCAGTAATGTTTCCTCCCTTCTCTAACCTTCAAACACCTTTCAACCCCATCTCCAGGTCACAATTCACATGGCAGGATACTTTGCTCATTTCGATGGCCATCGCAGTATCTGACAAGGAACACGTGCCTCCCAGGACATCAAATACAATGGTTATTGGTGAGCTGCAGGGGAGGTGTTCAGAATGGAGCCAGTTGTGAGAAGAGGGGTAATCCTCAGAGAGCGGTTTACCTGCCAGGAGGAATGTGAATCTCCCACACCAAGATCCATCACTTCCTATGAAGTGTTCCCCTTTCTTTGCAGAGGCACAGCTCTGTGTGTGTAGTATGCAGAGGCTGCTATGAGCCTCAGGAACTCTGAGATCCTCAGACTTCAGTGGAACTAGTGACTGTGGTAGAGAATGGATGTGATGTTGTTTCAGCTCTAAAGAGGGCAAAGGTGCCTTTCCGTGCAGGAAAAAAAAGGCATGTTAAAACCACAATGGCTAAATATCCAAGCTCGCAGTGCTCACACTGAACCATTCACCTCTACATCAGACTCGTGCTGCCTTCAGTCCTCAGTATGCCCTGCAAAGTCTTTCTTCATCAACCCTTCGGTGACCTTTCCCGTTTGTTTTGTAAGACTCACTCAACATAAATAGTAAATAGCATTCACTTCTCTGACCAGCAGCTCACTCAAACACTGCTATCAACACTCAAACCTCATTTCATCATTCCCCAAAAGTCTGCACCTAGGGTGCAAATCTGTCTCTGTTTCACATTGAGAAAAGTAGAGCTGGCTTAGGATTTAAAAAAAAAAAAAAAAAAAAAAAAAAAAAAGCAGTAAACTCTTTTGGTCAAAGTTTTCCTCTGCATTTTGTGCAACGTATTTTGTAAATTCTGAAGAGGCATTAATAAGCTAGGGTTCCCCTTTTTGGCCCCTAATACAATTACAGCAATGCAGGCAGACCAGACACATGCATTCTCTGTTGCATTTTTAGGAGTAAAACCATCACAGGAAAGAAGGAGTGAAGGGCAAACCCCTCACCTCTGAGCACCCTCCCCCCCAGAAAAAACAACAACCAACTTACAAAAAAAAAAAAGACAACACAAAACCAGAAGCCTTTTGTGAAAGCTTCTGATCCCAAAATAACTGCTGATGGAAAGTAATTCCTCCAGGCAGAGTCTGACTTAACCCATCAGGCGTGCAGGACTGTGGGCAAATGGCATGTTAGGATCCTTGGGAGAAATCATGTAGCCACAGTCTCAGCTGCTCAAGGGAACTCACCTTTCTGAGCAGCATTTTCTGTGGTGTAGGTTTACCATTTGTATCTTTGAGGAAATAGATGAACAAAGATCAGTTGGTTGAGATAAATAATGTTCCATTTAAAAGAAAAACATCTTTCTACTGGAACTAATTGTTCCTTCTAGATGCACAAAACATAGTACAAGTAAGGCACTTCTTGGCTCCTGGGAGCAATTCTTAATTGGCAACATGCACACAAAATTCAAATTCTGCTCTTGGAGCAAAACAACAAAAATCAGCACTTTTCTAAATTGCAAGCAAGGTGACTTTGGTCTCTTCCCACTGCCTCACTCAGCCATGGGGCTGGCAGCAAGAGGGACAGAGGGTGGGCAGGGAGGTGGGATCCGTGCCCACACCAGGGTGAGGACTGACCCGCTGTGGTTTTGCACAGGAAGAACAAGGTCTCCTTCTAAGGCCAGCTTTTACTGACAAGAAAAGCAGCCTGTGATGGGCCCAGCGGAGTCACCATCTAAGAAGGTATTTTTCAAAAGTTTCTACAGATCTCAGGCACTTACTTGGCAATATCACAGTTTTGGATGTGACCCAGGGTGGTAGCCCACCGCAGTCTGTCCATGGTTATACAGCTCCGTGTGTTGGCAGCCTAGGAAGCCAAGCTGCCAGCTGATTTTTTTGTCCTGACATGGCAAGATGAAAAAAGCTGCCTAAGCTCAAAGGAGCAGGAGCATGTTAGGTCATTTCTAGTCTATTTGCAGAGAAAACAAAGCGTAAAGATTCAAAACAGCCTGGTCAGGGAGGGTGGGGACCCTGCACCTGTGAGACTTTGCCTTAGTGGCCCCTGTCCCAGTGTGATCCAAGACCAAGCTGTGGTTTAGGTCTATTTGCACACTTGTTTTTTGAGTTGTTTTTCTGTTGTAGCCAACGTTGAGAAAGCAGAACAGCAGACAAAGCAGGCAGAAGCCTGCAGTTAGCCAAGATAAAACAGCTCATGAGATTAACCTGGTACACTGGTTCTGTCATGCACATGATGGAGAGAACTTGCTGAAAAGCTGAAGCCAGGTCTGTCATGCAAAATAAATACGTGGCAGGATTCCTGGAAAAACAGCGAGTCTGCGGAGGATTCACCTGCTTGGGAAGGCCGACGTGGCTGGGCAGGTCTCTATCCATGAACCAAGAAGCTGGGCCCTGGAAATCCAGTGAGACATTGCTCTCTACCAAGGCCCAACTCCCAGGTGATAGAGGCAGAGTTCACCACTGCCACAGCTTACATTTTTCAGTACTCATGATGTTATCAGGATTTAAAAATCTTCTATTTACCTTTGGTAGATAAATTCAGCTTCATTTTAAACAAGAAAACTCTGTTTCATAAAGGTCACAGTTCTGGTCACACCTACCAATTGCCTTTTGAAACTGATGGAAAAAGTATCTTTGCAGGTTACTATTTAATTCCTCTTAAAGTTTGCCAGACTGCGTGGTGGTTGGTTTTTTTTTAATAAATCACTGTGGGTTTGTGCGTCAACAGTCCTGGGCAATAAGCTTTGTCTTGTTGACATTGTTAAAGGTTTTCTGACTTGGCTGCTTGGCTGTGTTCTGAAATAACTTGATCAGACTTGCATCGAGTCAGAAACAACATGGAAAGTTTAGAAGAACGAAAGCTGGAAGTTAATTTCCAGAACTATATGGTTGTTTTCTAAGGCTGGTCTCTTCTGAGCAGCGTGCAAAAATTCTTGGTAAGATTTCTGGAGACAATTCTGTATCATTTTCAGAGGTTTGCAGTAGGCTCTTGCTGTTTTTCAGCAAGCTACCAAAATGAAAAAATACTGGGAGATGTGATTCATCAGTGGGAATGGTTTACCTTAGGATGGTTGAAGTGACTACTGTTCTCTCTGTGCTTCTTGGTCCTGTTGCAGAGACAGCTCAGCTAGCTGTAAAGTACCTGTGAACTGCTGGAACCTGGCTGATTAAGAAAATCCTGCGCAGATTTTGGCTCTTCAGTACTTCAGGCTACACTTAAGACAGTCTGGATGCTCCTCCACAATCAGCTAAGCTGTCCATGACACAGGTATGGAAACTCCTAAGAGGATGAGCAACCTTGCTCTGCAGTTAACCCTGTACCAGCTTCTTTAAAGCCAGGTAACATCTTGCTGTGCTACATTCCTCTCTGCAGTACCCTGAAACTCAAAAGGGTTGTTAAGTGCGTAAAGATCCCTGCAAATTGGATATCAGATACAACAGACAGCACGGCATGATTCAGCTACCAGTTATCTCATAAAAAGGGCACTGGGCTCCTAAACTCCTTGGGCACTTTTAGAAAATAGCCCCACAGGTTTTCCCTCTCCTCAGTCTCCTCCGCACCCTTTTGCTTAGGCTGGGCTCTCGGAAGAGCTGGCTGTGGGTCAGGGCAGGCCTTTCTCCAACCACCTGCTTGTGGCATCCCCTGTCACAGTATGTAAACATCTAGCTGCTGGCAAGAGCACTGTGCACCTGCTTTCCTCCTTTTTCTCAGCAACAGTCTCCACTCCCTCAAGCAAGTTAGGCCTGATGGTTCTGCAGTGGTATAATACTGCAGCTGTCTCCCAGGTGAGTTGTTGGATGCAGGTAGTGAAGTACTGACACAATTACCATCATCTGCATTTAAACTTCAGGAGACTTGGCATGGTGTGTGCTGGGCAGGCTGGTCTTCACCACTTCGCAGGTGGTCTTCTCGTTGCAGAGACCAAAATATTTCTGAAGGCTACAGTTAGTCTCACCTATGTGCTAGACAAGATGTACAGAGCTCACAAAACAGCACTCTGCTATGGGTAATGCGGTCCTCTGTCATCTTGATTTCATCTAAAACATAAGTCAAAAGTAGATAAGCTTGGGAAAAAAAAAAGAATAAAATAAAATCCAGATCACGAACATCAGGAACGTCGCAGAATGTAAGCCAGCCTTTCACTGATCAAAACCATCCCATGCCCTGCAAGCCTCCTCCCAGCCAGTTCAGCCTCACCCAAGATGACATTTTCTCCAGCCATTAATATTCAGTCGTCATCAATGAGGGCCCAGCCAGAGACCCAGTAAAGGCCACAGCCTCCTTGAAGTCACGAGGTTGCCAGCGGCGGGGCGGATCAGAGGGTCTCGCTGTAGATGACGCACGGGCTGGTTTCCTCGCAGAGTTCCAGCTGCACGCTGGAAGAAAACCAGCGCTTGGCACAGCCCAAGCTGTAGTTGAGGGTGGTCCGGTAAATGTTCTTGGCACGCTTAGGAAAAATGATGGTCGTGCTCTGAAACCTCAGTGGCTTCTGGCGGGGCTCGAAGATCAGCTGGGACTTGTAGTTCCTCCAGGTGCAGTTGGGCGCAGCAATGACTGTCTCACTGTAGGTGGTGACAGTGGGGATGGGGCCGTAGATGATGTCATCCCTGTAATGCTTCTCAGAGTCATACTTCACCTCGGAATTGCACCTAGAGAGGACAACAAAGTATCAAAAACAGCCCAGGCAGCAAAGGAAAGAGGATAAACAGAACTCTTCTCAACCCTTTGGAGCTGGGAACATCTGTGCTCTCTTAGTGCACAGACACTAGAACAGATGTAAACCCTACAACCCAAAGCAGAGGGCCAAGAGGACTCCTTCCTGCTGGGTGCATCTTGGCAGAATCCCACCTTGTGAAGCCACCTCAGCATTTCTGCAGTCAACTTAGCCTGCCTGTTTGTGCCAGGACAGAAAGGACCTTGCTGCACTGGCTCCAAGCAACCTGCTTCTTCCTCTGTCTTCCTCTTTTTTCTTTACACTGAGCCATCAGAGCACAAAGGTAGCCAAAATCAGCTTTATGCTGGGAGATGAGGAGTGAAGCTGCTCATTGGGACCTACAGAAAAACACAAGCAAAGGCCAAGCTGGTAAAGCAAAGGGATGCTATGGACTATGGCTGGGCACAAAGGAAGTGGCCATGTTAACAGCTCTTAAATGAAGAGCCCACGAAACACAGGGTGTCACCGTGCTGCATCTCTAGAAGGGATGGATGGAAACCAGGCCACGCAGAGTGCTTTCCCTAGAATCCTGGCCACTGCGAGCTGTAGGACTTTCAGTTGTTTTCCCTACTCCCCAAATGCTCCTCTGGCATTCAGCAGCCAAGGAATGTGCAGCTCCACGTAAAAAAAAAAAGATTAAAAGCTGGGTGTGTGCTTGTCATTACCTCTACCCGGAGGGGGGTTGACTGATTGTGCACTGTATGTAATCTGAGCTGCTGTAATGTATTTTGCACAGCTAGGGTGTAAGCAAGTCATTCAGCGCACATAAAACAAGACTCCGATGTAATCACCATAAAAA
This sequence comes from Pavo muticus, assembly GCA_016647715.1. Classification (NCBI taxonomy): domain Eukaryota; kingdom Metazoa; phylum Chordata; class Aves; order Galliformes; family Phasianidae; genus Pavo; species Pavo muticus. Next base: position 3,595,867 of record JACDJE010000004.1, read on the forward strand.
CATGCCCGCCAGCAGTTCCTCAGCAAGCAGAGATTTACTGGGGTACATTTCCAGAGAGATGTTTGCATAGGTTGGGGGGGGGGGTGGGAATTGGGTTTAGTCCTCCCACCATCCCTGCCCTAAGCTGTGTGTAACTGTGCTCCATGCTGTTTGCAGAGCACATTCCACACCAGCAAAAGAAGAGCAAAACAGTGTTTATCCACAGGCCATTGCCTCCAGTTCCACAGGAGGCCAGAATACCTCAACCACTGGCTGGAGGGACCACCCTGTCATGAGGGGGAGATGGTTCTGTATTTCTGAACTCATCTAGTGTTGGTTTCTCTGCTGCAAGGGCTAACAAAAACAGGTACCAATTATAATGGTGTAGCTGAGGATACAACTCAGCAGGGCACAGTGTAGACCAGCAAGCCTACAGAAGGTCACAATTTTCTCTCATTGCCTTGGAAATGAGCTGGCCTTGGAAGGAAAGTCTTCTCTTACAGCCTCCTCCTCCACCTCTTCTGCTGTCAGTATCTTTTTAATTCAGGCATTACCCTCCTACCTGTCTCTCTCTCCCTTCCCATCCAAATAACCATGACTCCCATTTTAAGCACATTTAATTTTTTTAGAAGAAAAAGCACCAAGAAAAGGACAGACATCCCCACTCACCCAACCCGATACCATCTGTACCTAATTTCCTGCACGGGCTCAGGGTTGACCTCAATGCTTTCTCCAAAAAACACGGGGTACATTCGAGGTCTTATCTCCGACACGGACGGGTTCAGGAGCAGGTAAGGCATCTGCAGGGAGGAACAGTGCTGTGAGTGATGGGATACAAGAGATGAGCCTGGCACAGTTCATAACGTGCTGTGGCTGGGAGCTGAGCAGCCATCAACAGCATTCACGAGAGACAGCAATTCTTACAGCCTTGCTGAACTTGGTCTTTTCAGAGTCCTATGGGAGACAACGTATGTGACAGGCTCTTTAGCAACGAGAACAGGTGTCTGCAACAGCATCAGGACCAATTTCACTGCACGCAAGCTAAGCTCACCTTGCTGGTGCTCAGCATCATTGAGTTTCCCCTCATAATCCCTTCTTCCAGGTTTGAAGGAAGGCACTCCACCCCACGCAGAAAGCTCAAAGAGGAGGACTGCCGTCAAGATGGAAAAAAAAAACAACCTAAAGATGGTTGGCACAGGCGAGTCCTGCACTGACAAGTCTTGTACAGGCCTTGCATTTAAGTTGCCTTGATTCTGAAATGCCACCTGTGCTGCCTCTATTTACAGCTTCCTTCCATCTCTCAGGACTGATGTGATGCAGCAGGCTGCCCTCCAGGTCCCACCGCTACCCAAGTCCCCACCTCGCTCTGCCCAGCTCACCACCCCAGGCATGGGACTGCCCAGATCTCTGGCACTCTAAGCTACAGTATCTGGTCTTTGAATGCTAACCCTTCTTTTCCTTCTTCCTTTCTTGTTTCTCATAAGAATTGCAATTCTTTAGCTCTTTTCTTTAACCAGTGGTCAGTTCTAAAAAACTGTTTTGTTTCAAAAAAAACAATCAAAGAGCTGCTCTGGCTGCAAGCTCTTACAACGACTCAAAGCATGAAGAAGGGCTCTGATGTAACACAGAGATAGGGCCCCCATCTGCCAACTTAAAGGACATGGGGTTACTTGAGCAGTGCGTGTATGTATATTCTTATAAGTACACATAAATACGTATGTGCTGCAAATAATGTAACCCTTCGAACAACCCCTTGGTAAGTTAGCAGCTGCTGAAGTCTCCATGCCAAGAGCAGCTGGCTTGCTCCAAGGGGTGTTCTAGTTAACCACGCACAAGTGAGCATGAGGTGAGATACTCGGGCATCCTGTGGCCTCTGTGATGCAGGAAACAAGCTTCAAGCTAGGACTTTGTAATAAATAGAGCTTCTTCAAATTGTGGATTGTTAAGACTAATTTCATCCTGAGTTTAGTTACTCTGACAAACGGTCATAGTCCAGGCTGGGCTCCCCTGCCCAGTACAAAAATGAATGATCCTACTGCTCAATAGTGGAGCACCCACTCAGATACCAGTTCTCACATATGAGGATCCTGTGTCTAGACCCAGTCCAGGAGCTAATTAAGCCTAATCCTGGAAAAATGTCACTGTGGGTTTTGGTCCCTGCCCCTTCTCTGTCAGCAGCAATTTATGATGCACAGGGACACAGGGTCTCTTTAAAAAGGACATGGCTGGCAGCCACTGGCCAGGGCTGAAAGGTTTCTAGGTGACTTAAAAGCTCACAGTTTTTCCACTTTCCACCATGCATAAGCCATTGTGCTGGAATCAGTCATTTTTCATCAACCTCTTGGTCAGTCAGATAATCTCGGGACTCATGGTACCACTGAAGGTAGCTGAGGATACAGAGAAACTGGCTTGCTCTTCCCATGCCACTTCCCTCTGCCCTCCCCAGCACTTTCTGGATGGCAGGTACAGGAGCAACACTGGAGCTGTGGCCCAGTCCCTGCTTCCAGTGCTGGGCAAGCTACTCCAACTTGTGCCCTGTCCTGTACCCCCTGCAGATCCCCGCAGTGTTCCCAGCTCATCCCTCAGCTGGTGTCAACTGGCAAAACTCCCCTGAGCCCGCTCAATAGCATCAGCTCACACTGTCTGAAGTCTGGTTTTCTCTGGTGGCTTGGGTTTTCTGCCTGAGGCTAAAGCAAAAAATGTCATTGCTTCATCTGAATTTTCTCCAAGCCCTTCAATTCTGTGTCCCAAAGCCACAAAGCTATTTACTCTTTGCATACTGAAACATCCCTGCACTCTAACTACAGTGTTAAACTGCAGCGTTAAATGGCTAACCCTTCGTTTCAACTATTTCTGTTTCACTGTCAAAAAAGGACAAAGCCTGAATGGGTGTGGGGGAAAAAAAAGAAAAAGGAGCATCCTTGCTAGATTAGCACAAGGGAAATCTTGGTATTAAAGAGTTCTGCAAAGTGCTGTATTAAAGAAATAACGTGAAAGAAGCAATTTCAGTGCTCCCAGGGAAAGAAACCTTCACACCTCTTGCTAACATATGCTGACACTAAGCATGCTTTGAATGTCCCTGGAGACAAGGATGCAGGAGGCAATGATGTCCTTCCTGTGGTTTAGTGGGAATGTGGGGCATGTGACCCCCAGCATTTTGCTGCTCAGTCAGAACAAGGGCACAGAGGGCAACACTGACTGTTGAAATTCCAAGTCCCACAGCAGGGAACAGGAAACAAGAACATGCTGCAGAAACAATACCCATCTGCATGGAGAAGATGGGTCATGTATGACTGAAACCACAGTCCAAAAGCTGCCACTGAATTTGGTGACAGTTGGATTAACTTCTCTCCAAGTCAGCTCTGAATGGAGTGCTGATGAGACTATTTGCACTGTAGTGGTCTAGGTCTCACCTAGACCTAGGCAGGGAAGGCTAAAAAAGGGAATAATGCATTTCATCCAACTAGCATTAACTTCAGATCTGCAGATGAGGCCTGATTAGTTCAGAAATCTGGGACAACTGCAGACCAGAGATTTCTACGGCCCACCAGAGACCATTACAAATTCACACTTGCCACAAGCAGTGCCGTGAGCTGCTGCAGGTGGGGAACCTTGAAAGTCACCCAGAATTCTGCACATGGAAGACTTAAATAATTGAAAAAGCGTGCTCTAAAAACAGAGATCATCTGTAAGACCTTGCAGCCTGCTCACCAAGCAGCAGCATCACTTGTACAGAGTGGAAGGGTCACTAAACAGTAAGCATGGATTTTACAGAGCAGCAACAGAAAGGAACTTCAGGCGACTTCTTGTTCTGCCTCCGGTGATGTTCTGAAATACCTGCTCCTGAGTCTCACATGGAGTTTGGAAGCAAGTATCAGCGCACCCAAGCTTTCCAAATTATTTGTCTTTGGGGCTGAAATGTCATATGCTTGACACGTGCCAAAAGCTGGCTTTGTGGCAACAGTTTGACACCTCTCCTTCCAATTTATCTTTTAAGGTAGAAACAAAGCAGAAAAAATGTTTTGCTTGTCAAAAAAAAAAATAAGTACTCCATTATTTTTCCTTCTGCACAGGAATGGCTGAAAGAACAGGAACACTGGGCTTCTGACCTCCCTAGAGAAAATGATGGCCTTTGGCTCATTCCTATCAATCACTCAGCAATCTCAAGACACTTCAGAAATAAGGTGAGTTTCTTTCCAGCCCCGCACCACAGATGGGCTGAACTGAGCAGAGTTTGTTGATGATGGAGAGGAGAAACCCATGACTTTAGAGTAGGCTGCCCACAAGCGATCCATAAGTCCAGGTCTGTCTATCCAAAGAAACCCTAGGATTGCTTAGCTGGAAGACTACAGATAGATAGGACCTAATTAATCTGTCTTAACCAGCAAAGGGTTAAATTAGTATTAAAATGCTGAAGTGATTTCTTGTTTGGCTGCATTTTTCCCTCTGCCTTACGTCTGATGCCTTTCAGGCATGTAAAGGCCTGGGCAGCTACGTTCTTTTTTCAAGCAGTACATAAATAAATACACCCCCAAAAATAATTTATTGAAGGGAATTCAATCTACTGCTGACCAAGTGTGCTTCTTTTATGCTAACATAAGTATTGTGGGGGACTTCTTGCTTTAGAACTGATGCATGACCTTCAGTTCCATGTCACTGCTTCATACCTGCCAGAAGTGACATATCAGCGCCTGGATCCTGGGGGTATTTAGACCTCAAAGTCCCTGAACAACAGCAAAAAGAATACAGCAGACAGGATAATCTTATTTTACACCTAATAATTAATTTGAGTTAGTGGGTTCTGCTAAGGTGCTTTTCACTTGGGTGTTTTAAAGGAATAGAAGCAGAGTTACGGTAAATAAAGTGCCATTAAATTGGCCCTGACCGTTCCTGTAGCTTCCAGACTTCAGGCAGCAAAGCAGCAAGGAAGGAAGGAAATTAATGTGACTTGAAAAATATAAACTCTCCAAAAAACTTTTCCCCAGAAAGCAAGACAGATCAGAACAGACTGACTTCTTTAGCTATGGTCATTATGTGGAAGGCACTAGGATTTGGCGTTAGCTCCTTAGGGACTGTAAGGGGAAACAGTTTTCCAGGCACCAAGGCTATAAACAGGATACAGCTTTCCAAATTCCCAGCTCCTAACTTAGCTAGGGCATAAGCAAATCTCTCACCACATTTTCCCACTATGGCAACATGTCAGGTCCATGAAAATGTCACTTTACTCAGCTGTTATTTACAGCTGTAATGAAAGATCTAGCTGAATTATTTGACACACATCTACGTTCTCCGCTCTAGCTGATAAGCAGTGTTTGTTTAACAGACCATTTATTTTCCCATGTATTGCATGTTACAAGTAATTTATACTAGAGCCGGATGAGATTTTATTTGGAAGTGATAACAGTGAATGCAAACCTCAGGTATAAAGCAGGGCTTTATTACTTCAAAGAATTAATCCTTCCTGCCTGTCTCCTCTTCTATTTCAAGTGGGAAATGTACTACTTTGCTTACTGCCAAGTGTTACATACAGATGCAACAGAAATTAAACAGCTAGAAGACACCACCCTAGATATATACACATTTTTTTAGAACAGATGATGAGACTTTTATGACTTTTTCCCTGCTTGCCTGAATCAAGACCACATGCCTGCCCATCCCCGTGACTGTCACAGAGGTGAGCACACTAACTTGTGTGTACTACACAACCTTTTCTCTGCTAATTCCACTGGTAACACAGACTGATGGCTGCTGAAAGATTTGCCCAGTCCCATCTCATTTCCGCAGCATTCAGAGACACTTTGTGGCAGGAGGCACTGTGCCAACAGTGCACTTTCAGTGCAGTTACACATATCTGCACGTCAGTCCCTGGAGAAACACTTCTGCTTGGTGCTAGCAGTGCATGCTGCACCCCGCTGACACTCCTTCCTCCATCTGGGAGGACTGAGCCACTAACTGCTGCACGGCAGCAGCTCTGTCAGAACAGGCTGGAGCCAAGTGGGTCTTAGAGGAACCAGACCCTGATCTGCCCAGAAGGGAGGTCTGTTACAGCCTGCAGATTAGGTGAGGCCCACTGCCATTCCTCTCTTCCCTCTCCTTTGCTGCTGGTGTTGAACCAAAGAGGAAGAGGAGTGGGAGCACATTCAGAACCAGATGGGCCAAGATGCAGAGAAAAGCCAGCTGCAGTTACACTTTTCCAGGTTGCAGACATGGTGACCAGCAGGCAAGAGCTGAAACCACTGCCGACATCTGCCAGGGGAATTCCTGCAGGATCCCACCCTGTGGGAGTGGTTCAGAAGTGGGTCAGGATGCCAGGCAGCACATGCCAAGCTCCAAGGCAAGCCATGCTGCTGTGCCAGATGGATGCCTTGCTCTCCATACAAGCCTGGAGCTTTCCTCAGTTGCTGGAACCCCTGTGGACTTAAGAAGACGTCACCTGCTTTGCATGCAGGCTGCGAGCTGGCTCAGGTTGGGGTGTTTCTCACATGTGCTTTCACTGGGGCTGGTCGGCAGGTCTGCAAGTCACGTTCTGCATGGAAACATTGTGATGGCTACGTGCTCCACCCAGCCCCCAGAAGACAGCCCCCTTTCCTGATGCTCTTTCAGTGTAGAACAAAATGCAGGCTCTGTGGCCCCAAGAGTTCTTCAGTATGTGGCAATTCAGGAAGAAGGCACACAAGCTAACCTGGGCTCCATTGATGAAGCCATGCCCATGAAGTCTACACTAAGGGGCAAAGAACACTCCTCCACAGTGCTAAAGATGAAGCTAGAATCCCCTCCCATAAGACTGATTCCAATATTGCACTGCTGTCAACAATGTAAGTAGGAATTCCCTATGTGGGGGCATTCACCTGACAGCCCATTCATTGGGACAGTCCCACTGAAGTCAGCACTCAGTGAGGCAAGTTGAATTCATAAATGTTTAGTTTTTCAAATAAAACTGATCTTGTTGCAGAGGCAACAGCAGTGGGAAGGGACAAGAAGCATGCTGCTTCAACAAGTCACGATGGATGGTTCTGCAGAAGAATGTGGTCCTGATCTCCTCTCATATCCTTGAGGAGCGATGCTGTTGGATGCTAAGCACTTATTTCAGTGCAGCATTAGCAAGAGCTCACAATCAGTCCTTCTGGCCTAAAGCTATACACACGGGCAACAACAACAGGGAAAACTCTAAGCAGATCTGGCTACCTTGATGTGATTTCATTCCCTGCCCTTCCAGCAACCGCTTCTTTGTGTGCATTATTAGAGATTTATTTCATTGTATATATGTTCCTTTTGGCCCAGCATTACAAGCAAAGCCTAGGGAATTCAGTCTTAAGAAGCAATTTAATCATGTTTCAGATTTAAAGGGCAGAACTAGGTAAAAGTCACCTTCTATTTTCTTTAGGATATTCGCATTTCAGCAGAAAACAATTAACAAATTCCCTATGTGGGTTTTATTTGAGTAAGTAAAAGCTAATTTCTTCTGCACTGCAAGTAAAATGCAAGGAGAAGAAAAAAAGAAAAGGTCCCTAAATGGTGTTGAACTTGTGGTATTTATGACTCTGGCCCCAAATTGCCTTTCATATTTTCTTGGATCCCAAAGCTGTAGCCAAATTGGCTGGTTAAATGGGAATAAATGGTGCATTGTCTCTGAAACAAAGTCATACTTATTAAAGAGAAAGGAGTTTACTTTTTCAGAGTCACAGTTAATGACACAAAGCAGGGAGAGCGTGGATTTTACACACAAGGAACTCTTCGATAAGAGCATGCAGTCTCCTTTTAGTCTGCATGAGAAGAGCTCTCCTAGAGCAGAAAAATCCTTCAACATATTTGTGAAGTTAGAGCAAAACAGCCGACTGCAAAGGAACGCGACTGGGTTCAGCCTGGTGGTTTTGATAGGTCTGCAGCAAGGAGCAGTATGAAATCCTTCCCACAGATCTGAAATGTTGTTTTCCTCACCTGACAGCAATTTATTGTAACTGTACATACTAGAACGTTGGCCATTAGTAACTGAGCTTATACATGGTTTTATAGTATTACACCACAAAGAATGCAGACTGCATTCCTGGTTCTGTCACATCTGTAAGCAAAATAAACACTAATATAATAAGTGATTAAAAAAACCCGTGCGTTGGTGTGCAAATAGCTGCCATTATTGATTTGCCAACTCTGCATGCTCTGATGAACAGCAGAGTAGTGGAGCTAAACACATTCATGGATTGTGTAATTGCTTATAGATCTGAAAGTCCTTGTTAAGTGGTAAGATTAAAGCTAATTAGACACTGAAATGCTCCCCGTATTTCTCCCGTTTTCTTAACAGCTGCAAGTAGAATGTTGGAAATTAGAAGTGAAACTCTGTGCAGTCAAGTGAAAATTCCTGCCAGTTCCATATACCAAACAGGCAGAGTTAGAGAGTACAGTCCTGCACCACTCCAATTAAAGCAGTCTAATTAGTTTGAGTATCTGTATCTGTTAGTCTTCTGTACCTACTAAACGCACAGAAATATCTGCAGTACATGGCACCCATCTGCTAACAGCAGAGCCCAGGGCTGCCCATACTGCTGAAGTATGATATAAAAATCAGAAAAAAAAAAATCTAAGCTGTTCCCCAGAAATGTTTAAAACGTTCGTTTGTGATCAAAGAAAGAAAAATAACTTGAAAATGTAATTTTGCTTTATGTACATCACTGGAATGAGTACTTTTTCCCCCCCCATAGGAGCACTAAAACTCTCAGTCCTATCAGACCAAGAGCTAGAATAGTTTTTTTCTTACCCTCTTTCATCTCCAATATCTAAGGGCTTTCTTGAGAGCAGTGGTGGCTGGCTGTCATGATGGCTGGAATGGAGGCCATCACACCCCCACTGCTGACCTCTGCAGACACCTCCACTCCAGCTGTTTTCTGACCCAGCAAGCGTTCATTCATTTTCCTCCCACATTTTATTTTCCAGACATGTAGCAGCAGCCTGATCCCACCAAACCAGAGGAATGTGGGTAACTCTGGGCATACAGTCCCATCAGATGGCACGCACCCAGGCACCTGCAGGTAAGGCTGTGTAGTGGTGAGAGGTTGTTAGTGGGCTTCGGATTTGATTTCCCTATTTAAGATCTCACACCCTCCCCACTGTACTCTGCTGAGACGTTGTTCTTGAGGATGGTTCTGGCATACCTGACAGCAGAAGGCAGTTTTGATTAATATGCAAAAATAGCTTTAGAACTTGAGAAAGAAAATGAGGGCACGGTAAGTCATCGCAGAGAGTCTCTGCTGGGAAGAAAAGTCACTATTGCACAGGTAGATGAACTTTCTCCACGGCAATCTCAGTGTTGCTGACAGCTTTTATTCTGCATGGAAGCCAATTAGCTGTATGCAATACACTTCCAAACGTCTTTGATACGTCAAAGAAACCCGAAAGGCCCCTGGGGCGAAGTTCCACCGTCCTTTAAATCCCTCTCCCCCCTCTCCCACCATCGCTTCTGCTCTTACCCCTCTGCCGTCCTTGGCCTCGCGCCGCTGCCCCGGGGCCGGGGGGTCCGCACCGCCGCCGCCCCCGGGCGAGAGGGAGTAGAAAGGAGGGCTGGGGCTCGGGGGCAGCCCCGAGTCCGGGCTGTCCAGCAAGCCTTCCCGGCTCTTCTCCTTTAGGCTCTCGTCCATCCCTTGCAGCTGGAGGTGTCCTACCATGTCTGGGGGGCAGCGAGGCGGCCGCAGCGGGAGAAAACCCTCCGGCTGCGGAGGGACGGGAGGGGAAGGACGCCCGGGGGGGCTCCGATTCCCGATGGCCGCCACCGGCCTGCCGCAGCCCGCGCCGAGCCGAGCGGGGCGGAGAGAGCCGGCATCGGCCGCGCTGGGCTGCCTGCCCCTCACCCGGCCCCGCGCCCGTCAGAAGGGACGGGAAGCGGAGAAAACCCGGCAGCCCCGCCGGCAGAGAGCGCTGGGCCGGGAGCGCGAGCCCCGCGCTGCTCCACGCGCTGTTCCACGCGCTGCTGCCGTCCACCGCCGCCTCTCGGCGGCACATTTATCCGTAGAGGGTGGGAGGGAGCCGGGGAGCGCCCTCCCCTTTCCCCGGCCCCCGGCTCTGACCGGCTGTACGTTTTCAGGCTCTTCTCAAGCCGGGAGCGCTTCTGCCAGCGCCCTGCCGCCCTCTCCCACCGGGCTTCGTCCCCCGGGGAGAGACGAAGGCCCCCAGGCGCCCGCCCGCCATCGCGGAGCTGTGCTTCGACCGCGCTGTTCCCCCTCACCGAGTTATCCCTCACGCCTGGACTTTCCTTCACTTCTGTCAGATGGTTACCTCTCTCCTGTCAGGTTTTTACCTCACTAATATCACCCCCTCCCGTCACCCACCCCCGGCAGTTTTTCCCCTCAGCGTGAAGGCCTGTGGGCACGAGGGAGGAGCTTTTCCCAGCAGCCACCATTTCTCTTCATTTTGGGGCAGCTTTGGCCAAGCGCTGAGTGGCCGTGGAGGTCCCTCAGGGTATACGCAGCTGCCGTAGCCCCCTCTCTGGTGGCCATGCCCTCATGGCGGCCCTTTGGGTATTGCACAGCCCAAAACGTGAGCGTCTCTTTCTTTGCCTCCACAGCTGCAGGTTCACAACCACAGAGGAAGTGGCCTCACCATCCCAGCCGCCATGTGCTTGGGCCACTGTATGTGCAACTGAAGGGCATCCAAAAGCCTGGCACAGTGGTACCTGGGAGGAGCAGGGTGCCAGCCCTGAGGTGGATGGGGTGGCCATGTAAACTGTCAGGGTTTGGAGAAGTAGCGGTGGTTAAACAGGTCGGGCTCGCAGAAGCCAAGATGGATGTCTGTTGCACAATAACTGGCTGACGTTAACAGTACCTTGGTCCACAGTCCTGGTTATGTTTTTCTCATCATGTTTTCTCCCTACATAGAGTCCAGACTGTGAGAAATTTGGGGCAGGCCCACTCATAGTTCTCAGCCTGGTGGAGCATTATTTGCAGCTTGTAGGTTTCCCTGGGAAGCTGTTGACATCCAACTGGCCCAGCACCGAGCAGAACAGGACCACAGCTGTTTGTGCTACTCTAATAACAGAGTCTGTGAGCACATTTGTTATGGCAGCTGACGAGAGTGTGGGGTGTCTGCTATGGCATCTAGACATAATGACTTTTGTGACCAAGCCCTGAAGATGGTACAAAGTCCTCGGAGGTAGTTTTGATGCTAAAAGAGCCCTCACTCCATCTCCACTACAGGTCACTCTTAGGGTGGTAGGTGACCTTGCCAGCTGATAAAGCTGGATTTGTTTAGGCGTATTCTGCTCAACTAGAAAGGAAAGGCCATGGATGCCCAAATCCACCCTTGACTGAGATGAGGGGCCCTCCTCACAGAGACTGAAGTGATTTGTATGTACTGAGCTGTGCAGAGGAATGTCACTGATTTATAAATGTCAAACAGGCTCCGAGCAGCCCACACACGAACCTCAGTGAATTCTTACCTCTGACCCACTCGTTGGCTCCAGCAGCCACACAGGCTGATTTAGGGCCCCTTACTGTAAGAGCTTTAACATCTCACACAGGCTATGGCTGATCCGAAAATGTCAAAGGGGACCAAAGGTCAAAATTTCCATAAATTAGGCCCTGGCTTGCTACCTATCACGTAATAGGATTCTCTAGCCAGTTAATGCTGGCTACACTACAGGCATTCAGCACAGCAGTTCCCTTGCGGCCCTGTTCCCCTGCCCCTCTCCTGAACTGCTGAGACTGTATGTGCAAGGAGAAGGAGTATCTTCAAAGCTGCTTTCCTCCAAGGAGAAAAAAAGAACAGAACAAAGGACTCAGCGACGGGCAGGAGTGAGTACCCTATCCTTTACTTCTGTACAGATATATTGTAGCTTGGGTAGCAACAGGAGGAGAGACTTCTTTTTCTACTTCTTGTTTTGAGAACCTATAATCCAGTATTTCCTGGATCTAAGTAACGTATATTTTTAAAATTAAATTTCATCATAATACACATTTTCAGCACAGTAGTGGACGTTCACGGTTTAGAGTTTTCCACGTCCCATATTGTTGAAATGCTAGGCAATATTGAGCACCCCCAAGCCTACATAGAAGTACAAACTTCACTTATAAACTGGCTAAACTGCTGCTGTCTTCTGCAGGGCATGTGTAGGCACATATTATGGTGTTACTACTATTATGAATCTGTTTAAAGTTGGTACTGTGTAGCTCAACCAAGATGGAGTGCTCTCATCTAAATCAGAGGGTGGCAGATAGTTAGAAATGCCTCCTGTCCTGACAGCTGTGATGGAAATGGGTTGTTTGTTGTTCAAAAGCCCTCCTGAAGCAACAGGGTCTGGTTCTTGGCTAATGAAAATCAGGCTGAATAGAAATTCATTGTGGGTGTAATGTGCAGACACAGGTATAAATATCATAGAATCATTAGAGATAGAAGGGATCCTCAAATGTCATCTAGTCCAATTCCTGTGCAATGAACAGGGACGTCTACAGCTTGATCAAGTGCTCAGTGTGATGTAGCACAGGTGGGAAGTCATGAGGGAGGGATGCAGAGAGCCTTCCTGATGTGAGCAGCCCAGCTTCTGAACAAAAGCCCATGCCCTTCCTTGAATCCACTGGGATTTGAACCTCTGCATTCTTTGGTAGGTCCACTGCCTGCTGTTTCCCTAGCTACTCTCTTAGCTAGATTTGAGTACTTTAAGAAACTGCCATCCCACAGACATGGCAAAATGTCAGCATCACGTGCTAAGTTTCCTTCCACTGCTGCCAGGCTTGAAAGACAAATACTATGAGAGAAGAAATAGACAGGATACAAACACCTACATCGGGACTTTTTCTGAAACAGGCTGGGTGGCAAAATTGGAAGAATGCAAGGAATGTCCATTCTGGTTCACTGTCAAACCTGATCCTTCAGAACACCCACAGCATAACTAGCCCCAGTAAGAATGGATAAGGCCACAATTGGATGCAGCTATGCTCTCTGGTTCCTTCCAAAGAGGTTCAGCCTTTCCTCTCCTCATGAGAGTGGTACTGAAGGGCACCGAAGCAGCAGCATCACTCCAGGCAAGGGGAGGGTAATCACAGTGCAAGACCCACATACATCAAGCCCAGATCTCCCTCGCCTGGCACCTCTTGGAGGTTTTTTCCCCTCAACAAAAAAGGATGCACAGCATCAGGATGCCATACTGCAATTCATTGCATGGCTACAGATGATGTTACAGACTGCAGGAAGCACATCCGTAGTGCTGTACCCGGAAACCACATGCCAATCTTTGCAGAACGGTGTGGATAAGTTCAAATCAAAGGAGCTTTTGCCTGACAAGCAGAAGCCATTTATCAGGAGATAAAATCACCTCTCTCATGAAAAGTCCTGCTCATTCATTGTCAGGCAGCCCCCACAGCAGAAATTCTTGCAGCTTGGACCCTGAGTCTTGGCTGTTTGCTCAAGTGAAGGCCACAGCCCAGAAGGAGCCAATCTGACACAGGGAGTTGCTTCTGAGAGCTCTCTCGGGAGACGGCTGGTCTTCTTGGAGCATCCTCAGGTACAGCTTTGCCAAGCCACCACAGTGGCTTGTAGCTTGTTCCTGTCTCTCTTTAGTACACTGCTGTGTCAATATTGCACTGTGGGAGAAACCAGAATGCTGTGCAGTTCTTTCAGGTCTTGGCTGCACCTGCCGTGGCCCTGTTACCCTTACCAGATAAACACTCCCTCATAGCAGTGACCTGGAAGAAACTGTCTAGCAAGAAATGGAAGCCAAAGCCACAAAAACTGTTTTTTTGGGGTCAGGAGTGGCTGTTCTTGGCAATAAATCAAAGGTAGAAAATTTTCTTTGAATATTTTGGGCTTGACATAAAGGTAGTGTATCTCCTAGCAGTAGACTTTGCTGCCGCAGTCAAGAAGGGTGATCTGTAAAGGATATGCACAGAGTTACATGCAGCAAGTGTTACTTTCAGTTTGTTACTGCACGGAGTGAAGTGCAGTCATTGCCACAATCAAGGCAAAGTAACTGACTGTTGTATTACAGAATGAGCAAAGGGTCCGAAGCTCAGAAAAATTATCATAAAAGTTTCTGCTGACGGCTGGCCTTTGAGAGGGGCACTACATGTAATCTGTTCAATTGCTTGCTGAGTCCAGTCAGCGTTTGCTGATGTTGTTACACACTTGAGTCAAAACTCTGCCCTGCCTCACTGCCCTGGCAAAGGACCTGCCCGTTATCCTGTAAAATTTCCTCTGCTTGTCTGTCAGGGCTGCTGTGCTGTAATCTTGGGAGATAATCAACAGCGAAACCATTCATAAATCACAGCTAACAGAATAGATGCTGATAGCATCTTAAATTTCAAGCTTGCGAAGCCGTCATTTCAACAGTGACAGTCAAAAGGGAGATTAGGAATTCCTTTACATGGAAACGTTTTTCTTGGAAGAGCAAGCCTCCCTTTGGTTGCCTATAAATACAGTCATGTGGATTTGATTTTTACATGGCCCTCCTGCCCACTTGAGGGGAGCACTCTGCAGCCCCAGTGGGCCTGTTCTAGCACCAGACATGTGCGTGGAGGGCTGCGGTGGGATTTGAGCAAGTGAAGCTTCAAAAGCAAAGAACTGAAGCTTTGCTGGGTGCCAGTAGAGGCCAAAAGGGCTGTTTGGGAGGCCATGGCAGGATGTCCCGCAGAACCAGATGCCTCTTGGCTCAAGTACTCTGTACCTCTGGGTCTGATTGCAGAACAGGAGTAAGACTGTGTCATTTCATGGTGCAAGGTGAAGCATTCAGATTTTATCTGCACTTGGTGCTGTGTATGGTGAAATCTGTAGCCAAAAAGTGAATGCAGGGCTCAGCTGACACCTCAGCTGGCAGAAAGGTGACTGTCTCTGATCCAAACTGTCTTGCACTGTTCATTTGAAGAAACCACTTTGCAGAGGAAGAAAGGGAAGGGAAGAGCCTCTATATTGTTCTCTGCCTCCCAGACTACTGTGTGACTCTAAGCCGTCTCCATTTCCATCCACAGAGCAGAGTAGGAGACCTAATAAGAAAGCCAGAGAAGAAAGGTCAGGTGGAGGAATGTAAGCTGCTCAGAAGTCTAATGTGTTTTCCTTCAGTTACTCTTCCATTCACAGTGGGAACTGGGTGGCACTCTGCTGGTATGCTTACACTCCCTGATTTATAGATGTACCCTATGTTCCCATCCTGCTTAGTTTTGTGACTAATAAGGGAAAAATATTGTTCTAGGTAGGACAATTTTGTTCTAAGCATCATTAGAGAAAAGTATCCTAATGAATTTAGAAGAATGGCTAACAGTGAGGATAACACACCCCAAGAAAAAACATTGTCCTCAGATTTTTTTAAAGAGTACAGGACCGGAGGGGAAACGTAAATCCTCACTGAGCAACTTATAGATTAAATCCTTGACTCAACAGAAGTTACTGTAAGAATTCCTGTAGTTCATATTTTTGGCTAGTCCATTGGAGTAGCGTTGTGTCTCTTTGATTTATGACATATTATCCCTCTTCTAATGTCTCACATCAGTGGCTCATTTCTTCTCCAGGTACCCACCCCATCTGGCATGTTTGTAAAGCCTGGAAGGACAGCCACAGCTCTCAAGTTGCCTGTTGAGACATGGCACATTGAAAACAGGTCATTGCACAGTGACATATGATGGGCAGCAGGAGAGATGGCCTCATTCATCTCTTACCTCTATTTCCTACAGCTCTAAATAAGGTATGACATAAAAGAAATGATTTGTGCACCATATGGTAGCCTGGGGATTGGGAGGCCATCTTCCAAGAACGGTAGCTGTCAACTTGTCACTTGTGGAAGGAAACCAAGAAAAGCAAATCTATAGTCAGCTTAAATTCACTGTACAGAAGCTGCATCATTGCTGAGAGTCCACAAATGGAAAAGAAAAAAGAAAAAAAAAGTCAGAATTCACTGTTCTAGGGAACTTTTCAAGTTAAAAGTCTTTGGTTCCCATGTCTAAGCTAATGTACTACTGACCACTAGTTGCTTCAGGATAGAAGCATCTCTCCTAATAAAAGAATGGAAGCTGTGAACTGAACCTTCTTGGAAGATATCAGTCCACAGATCCTGGAACTCAGCAACTTGCAGGATCATTCTTGCAAGTCATTGAGCTGAAAATCTATTTTCCCTCTTTTTTATCCTTATCAGCAGGCTCTTAGCATATCCCTCACACACATATCTCCTTGATGGCAATCCAGGAGTAACCCTGTGCCAGTGGGAATCTACTCAGCCTCTTTTGATTTCTGTAATAACCAGAGACAGACCCTCGGTGGTGCTTAGAGGGGCTGACTTTAGTGCTACCAGTCAGTGTCTGACCATGTATCCAGCTGCTTAGCAGTCTGAAAAAACACCCCCACACGTGATACAAGCTTGGGCTAGGCTGGCTAGCCAAAGTCCTCTAAGTTTGCTTAATCGCTTTCAAGAACTTAAGAGTGGTTGATGACCAAGTGTGGTCACCTGTCCACCAGCAGCTGGGCTGAGACCTCTGGAGTCATCAGCTAAATAATCCTGAATTGATGACCTGTAAAATAAAAGCACTACAACCCAGTCCCCATGATGCACCCCATCTCCATTTCCTTTTGTATTTCTTCAATAGAAAAATAACAGGAAAAGTAATTACTGGCTATGTGAAATTTAAGTTCATACAATATTTCCTATAAGGCTACAAGCAAGTCCTTGTTAAAGCAGATAAGTTAATCTATCTTTTGGTTCAGGTCACAGTAGGTTTTCAGCTTTAAATCACCGTGGCACAGTAACTAATGGCATTTACCATAGAAATGATGTTGAAAAAACAAGGAACCCGAGCAATTATTAGGTGTATATTTCCAGTGAAAACAACCCACATACAGGCAGTGTCAGTAAAAAAGGATGATTGATCATCTGGACTTTGTTCCCTTGCATTTTCCTCCCCTCTTTTTCTACAATGCAATATTAACTCTAGGGCAATTATTGTAATGAAATCTGCCGGCAGACTTTTCAGCGTGAGGAGTTCTGGCAACAACAGGAGGGGCTCAGCAGGGCATTTTACCCCTGGAGGCTGCAACTGCACAGCAAGAGGAGCATGGTCCTTCCCATCATTCAGCTTTCAGAAAGACCAAGGTAAGGGTTTTACCAGAGGTGGGGCTTTTTTCCACTTTGAATTCTTGGTAAAATGCTGTATGTTCCAGTCTTGACTCAAAGCTCATTAAAGTCAATGCAAAGACTCTTGTTGACTTTAATGAACAGTGGTTTGAACCCTAAAGCTATTATGTGATCAAAACTTCCACTAAACTGTAAATATGGAGGTGTTTTGTTTGCACTGCAGATATAATATTTGGCTACGAGGCAAAGATGCTTGAGATTGTTTTCTGTGGTGGTTCCCGTGCCTCTTTCAGATGCTCAGTATTTTTACTGCACTGTTTATAATTAGAATTTTGTTTATTAGGTTAAATGAATTGGCCAGATTCGATCTCAATGTAAAATAGAAGCAACCAAAAGCTAATGAAGTCAGTGAATTAAATTTGGCTAATCCTACAGAGTATGTATGTTGAACTGTTCGCTTCTAGAGTGAGAGCTTGTTCTCATGGTACAATATGCAATACTCACAGATATTTTCTGGTCAGAAAGAAAGTCAAGGACAAAATGAAAGCTTAGAGCTCAGAGCTTCTCATTGAGTGGTATCATTCTGAACCTTTGGAAAGGTGTGTCACTTGTCCTCTAGACTGCCACAACACCCTGGGATGCTGTAAAAATAGCTGGCAGTGCCTGCTTGACAGGCAGGAGACGTGTGACCCTAAATTATGATGTTTTCCTTTTCATGATGAAATGAATGCTGCCTTAGACAGAGGCTGAAACACATCTGTTTGCGGTGGGAATGCCATTTTAGGCCCATTTCTTTTGAAAGTAGGGTTGGAATTGCCAGGGATCAGCAGAGCTCAGGGCTCACAAAGAGGGCACTGTCTTTGAGGAGTCTTTACATAAACCCTGCACAACCGAGGCAACAGGAGTTTGCACAGCTGCTGCTGGAAGCAAACATGTACTTTTAGCTGACCTGGGCTGGTGACTTTGGGCGTTAAATCTGACGCTTTCCAGATGTAAAACCCTCTCCTTCCACAGTCCCCAAACATTCAGTCCCCAGGTAAGAAGGAAAATAATAACAATAATAATAACAATAATAAAAGGGTGCTGTAAATGCCACACTGTAGTGTGTGTTCCAGAGCTGACTTTTATAAATTGCATGGTCCAGTTTGAAGGTGTGTGGCATTATCCTCTCCCAGGAGCTGTGTTTTGGACCACATTTGATTCAGAGCTAATTAGTGTTGCATGAACATTCAATCCCAACTCTGGCTGAGCACCTTCTTCAGACCAGGTGGCTAAATATTAAGAGTTCTTTTTACCTGCTGGATTTGGTGAATATGGGTCTTTGAGTATAAGACTTCCATGGAATAGTCCTATGCTGAGCCCCAGGAGCATTCACAAGGACAAAGGCATCTTGCCAAATAATCACCAAACTAAGCTTTGCACTTCATGGCAAAACAGCCTTGCACAACAGGAGACTGATGTACTGGTGAGGATGTGATGGGATACTTGTGAAGCATTCACTGCAGGACAAGCTACAGGGGAGGGGCTGGAGGAAGGCCTGTCCCATGTCCTGACTGCATCTGTGCAGGTTACAAGCTATGCTGCAGAAGTTGCTGATGACTGCACAGCAGGCCCTGGGATGACATTTTTCACTTGACTCTCGATAGGAAATGGAACCTCATCCTTGCCTCAGGTCCAGCATAAATTGTTCTACTGCCCAGATGGGTAATTTTTAACAGTAATTCCCTTTGCATCTCTCTGCAGCCCTTGGATGTTGAGAAGTTCCTAGGGAGGGTGATGGAAGGGTGTGGGGTTCCTGAAGAGGATCGTTTATTTTATTCCATTTTATGTAGGTGTGGTATTTATAAAGGCTCCAAAATTGGCAGCAAGAGAAAGACAAATATTCTGTTAAACAGCAGACTGCCCCTGCACAGACAGCTGCAGCCCAGCCTCTCCTCAGTCTCCTTGCCAGTTCTCTCAAGCATGACCTGGTTTGAGGACCACCTTCAATGAGATCAAAAGGTGATTTTCCCGGTGCTTGCTCCACATGCCATTTACTGCCTGTCAACTGGGTGGTGACTATATGTGATTCTGGCCTCCCTTATTTGAAGTACAGATAACTCCAGGGAAGACAATTGTACAATGAAGGTCAAATTAGATTCTAGAGAGTTTTCAAAGCCCTAGAGATGTGTTCCATGGCACCCAGGGAAGTGGCTACTCAAAACTGTCTCTGGGCCACTCTCTTCCAGGAATTTGTTGACTGTATTTCTCAGGGGGCAGTATGTAGTTGCTATCATGTCTCACAGACTTGACAGAGTCCACTTTGCATCACTGAGGAAGAAGTCCTCAAGGAAACCGACTGTAGGAAATATGAGACACCTAAACCACAACCCCTGTGAGGCAGCATTGGGGATACTCATAGGGAAATGAGGTTTTAATGGTTTATTGAACACATTCAGACTAAAACATAGTTTTTTGTTTTTGTTCCAAGTGTTCCTGAAGAAAATACTGCTTCTTGACTTTCCTTAATTGAAAAGAAAAAAGGTCTATTTTTATTTCTTTATTCTGAAAGGAAAAGGGGTTCAAAATCAGGATGTTTTTCTCCTTGGAAATTTCAATTTTGTGAAAACCACCTCTTTACTGGGCAGCCTTCCCAAAGGGAATCCCCAGCCAGCCCCACTGCTAATATCAGTGCACGCTCTTTGGAGCTGATCCAAAGGTCATTCACGCCATTAGACATTTTTATCATGGACTTGAATAAACTTTGGACCAGGCTCTTTTGGCAGGAATATACGCAGTCTGGAAACCTAAAAATAAATCCTGATTTCAAGCCATCCACAGCTTTTCAGCCACCATGATGGTCTGAAGGTATGAGCTTGTCAGAGAGAAGGTGATGAAGTGATTTGGCCATCTCTCTGGCTGGTTATCTTTTTCTGTTCGCTGTAATAAACAAGGAGAGAGAGAGAGCATTCTACAGCCTAAAAGTTTAGAGTTCTTTGTTAATTATTTCCCTTTGAATCATCAACCACGGATGGAAGATGTCTCAGGAGATTATCTGGTTTTCTGTTCAGAAGGTTTTGCAGCAGTAATAGCTCTTGAAATATGTAACATTGTCATCCTCAGGTATAGGAAATGGAGAAGTCCCTGCATGGTGCAGTTTGACCACAACAGTCATTTTGGGAACCAGTGAAAGGTATTGTCCCGCGAGAGAAGAACTGCTCAGAGCAGTGCTTTTCATTATTTGTGTCCTGTCCATGGTCTGAGAGGTTGACAGGAGTCAGAATGAGAAAAAAACCCTTGGCTGCAATGAATTGTTATCATCTCGTTCACTCTACCCATTCCTCTTGCTACGCACCGTGAAGGGATTGCTCTACAAATACTGATAGTGAGTCTTATCTTGTAATTATTATGCCTAAACTCCATCTACAGCCTGTTCCAGCTGTCTGTAACAGCCTGAGTCCAACCTTTGTGCAGAAAAAGCAAAATGTTTCCAGCATTTCAATTAATTTCTCCTGGCACAAGTGTTTAATAGGCTGTCACTGCTTGCTGACTGATGAATCTCTGCAGCTGAGCTCAAGTAACTGGTCACTTACTTGGACAAGTGGCCACCTTTTCTGCAGCATTTCTGGGACTCAAAACAAACAGCAGTCCTTATTTACATGATGTATATTTAGTAGTCTAATTGTAATGGATGTAGTTTAATTTATGCAAATTGTCATGGTCTAATGCATCTTTGGCTCAATTGGAAAACTGGATGTGGAGACAGTTACAGACGTTTTGGCTCTATGGACCCTTCCCAGGATCAGTAGGTCTCTGTGAGGCAGGTCTTCTGCAAAAGGCAATTGCTAAGGAGAAGGAGCTTGTTTGACATGTGAAATTAGGGATAACAGAGTGAAGAACAGGTGGATGTACAATATCAGGATATGAAGGCAGTGAAAAACAAGATGTTGAGGAGAGATGGAGAAAATCAGAGGCCCTTAGTCAGAAGGGCAGTGGGCCTGCTGACAGTCTGGTGGATGGTCACAGTGCTGGTGGCAGGATCCTGCTGGAGCAGAGTACAGCCACAGCAGTTGTTGGCTGCGGTCAGGCCACCAACCAGCATGGTTGGTCCATCCATCCGAGTACTGGGTATTTTGTTTTTTACACATAACAGGAAAGAAAGTGTTTGCTTCATCCACAAGTTTCATAGCAGCCATTCTTCTGTTTCCTCCATCAACTGGTTGCTGCAATTGTCCTGATTCCCAAGGCAGCTCTCACGGCTACGGCAGTCTCTTTTTAAGGGTGTTAAGTTGTGGCAGTAATAATGCTGGCTCTAGTGAGAATGCAAACGTGTAGTTTGTTGATCCTGGCCTGCAGAGCAGTACTACTGCCTGGCAACTACACCACAAGAGCTGGCAGGCAGAGCTGTTTGCAGCACACTCCTCTGAAAGAGGAAAGGGTGTTTTCAAATTTCTTCTTTCCCTCCCTGTCCTCCAAGTTAGAGCCTGCCAGGCAGCTCTGGAGAGAAGTTGTGGTGCTCCAAGCTAACTACAGATGTCTGAGCTCTTGCTCCAGGATGTGGACCCTCAGCAAACTTTGCTGTCTCTGAAGTAGGTGTGCATCACTGAAGGCTGAGGATGGCACTGGATCTCTGGACATGTCCCCTTTACAAGCAAATATGAAAACTCTTTTTAGGATCAGCGTAATGTCCTAAACATAATAATGTGTTCAGTGCATAGAGGGTTTAAATGTATGTTTTAGGTGCCAACTTTTCATTGAAACCTCGTCCCATTTCAATCTCTCCTGAATGTTCAGTGTTCAGAGGCTGGGCTGAATCTGAGTGAAAATGTACCAGGGAACTTCGTTGGGGTTATTCACCAGCAGAAAATTGATGCCAGCAAATTAGGGGGAAAACAAGCACTGCTTGATCTGTTCTTCCCCAAGAGCTACCTTAATTCATGCATCTTGTTTGCTCTGTTTTACATGGATGCACATGGTACTCCAAACAGCTACAGAAAATGATGTGGACAGAAGCTGTGGAGGACTAGCAGCCCAAACACAAAGAGGTAACAGGGCATGGATGGACAAGCTGGTGACATGCATGAGTATCTTTGTGTTTTTGCATGCAGCTGTCCTGCAAGTGTTTCACCCCAAAGGTGCTGTCCGTAAGAGAGCAAAATACCAATCCAGTGTAGTTAAGGAGACACTGCTTTCTACACAGCCAGGGGCCATTTTTAAGTGCATCTTCCTGGTGTTTGAATTTTAGGCAGTTTCTTCATTAATCTACACCTTACAGCAGTAATTTTTCCATCTTGGTTCTAGAGTGTTCTTGCAGTTTGAAGTATCAGACCAACCTGTCAGTGCTCTTGTGAAGGTGGAAAAGCCTTTGGGTGCAGAGGGGCTGGGGGGAGTTCACTCCTTATAACTACAGCATGGCTTTGATGTGGCACTGAGTTAGGATGTCAGATTTCACCTGACTGTCAGAGTTTGCATGAGATATAACCAGGAACCGACCACCTGCCCCCGAGGCACAGCTGCCTCAGGGAGAAAGACAGCAGCTGCTTCATCATCCACAGAAATAATGATAATTGTATGGCTGAAAATTCAGAGGGACATCTGTGTTGACAGAAGTTGGTTGTCCTGTTTGAAAATGGTCTAGAGAAAGAGGTTAATGTGCAGGGATTGTGCAGTCACAACCTCAATTATTCATCTGCTTTGATGTCTCAATTAGCAGAACTTGGAGCAAGGGCAGGAGTGCAACTTCATGGTTGTTTCCAGCTTTTTAGGGAAAAAAGAGGTTTATTTATTAGAATAGGCAGGTCACAATTTAACTGAGAGATTGCTAAAGGAATTCAGGGCCTGTGGGGTTTATGACAAGGTGATGAAAGAGGAATTCTGATAGTTACCCAATAAGCTTCTTTTTCCAAGAACATAAAGCTTAAAAAAAAAATAAATGAGGATTTTTATTTATTTATTTATTTTTATGAATGGGTTCTTGTAGCATGCAGGCTGCTAACACTATCAACATTGTTTCTGGGGAACTCCAGACATCTAATCAATCTTCATTCTGTAAGAAAATGTTCCAAATTATACGAAAACCACATGGCTTCTCCTGTTTGTAGGGAAAAACCTGACCTGACCCCATCTGTGCTCCAGGATGGTTCAGTCCCCATCTTAGGACTAATTCCAGCAAGGCTTGTGATCCATTTTCATTGTCCTAGCACTCAGCAGAAAGCACTTTGTGTAAGGATGCAGCTTTCCTTAAGTAAAGAGGGAAGCGTTCCAGGGAGCACATGGAAGTGAGATGGCGTTAGGAGCACTGCGTTACACATCCGAGCCGTTCCCAAGCTGTTCATATTCTTCAGCATGTTGAGGCCACAGCAGATGCAGTCACAATCTTGCCTGCTGTAGAGAATGCACCATTTGCCTCATATCAACTGTATCATTTGCTCCCACCTCTGAGAGTTGTGCCCAGTTTATTGGTGGGGGCTGGATTCAGAGTGTGTTGGGTCAGGACAGTACCAGCCACTGCTTCCAAGCCAGTTTGGTGCCCAGAAGCCTTGCTATAGGAAGGGGGGAGACATGTGAGGCTGGATAGTGAGTCCAGCAGGGCAAAGCCCTAACTTCCCAGGCCAGCACTGCAGTCCTGCTTGAGCTTGTTTTCCCTGAGGACTCCTTGCTGCCTGAGTTCCCCACAGGTTTCATTTCTCTGCTGTTTGCTCCTGCTCCCCTGGACCAGGAGAGGCCTGCCCCTGCTGGTTGCTTCCATTGAGCTTGCTACAATCACTCGTTAGGCTGTGGAGAGGCTGGGAGCAGTTCTCCTCAGACAGTACCTCTTCCAAAACGTTGAGGGCTTTCGTTTGCCCTTTCTACATACACATCTCATGCTGTAGACGTGATGAGTGTAAAATAAATAGTAGTTTTATTTTATATATGTATAAATGCAAGTTCACAAGGCAAAGGCAGTTTTTCCTTTGAAGAAAAAAGGATTTCTGCTGAAAAGATGTTCTTCTTTGAAGACTAATCGCTTCTCTCATAAATTACCCTGCTGTTTCCTAAAGATATTGTGCAGAAGGGTGGTACACCCTATCCTAGTCACTAGTTTCGAAGCCCAAAAGCACCAAGGCAAATTGCAAGCATTTTGTTGCTTTCTGAATGGAGCAGAAAGTGTCTGGGGTTGTCTGGCAGAGCTGGTGCTTCATAGGACTGTAGGCAATATGCGTCTCAGTTTGTTAAACCTGAGTTAAATGCAGTGGTCTAACTGCCTTTCTCAGCCCATTAGGAGGCTAGAAGGCTGACAACCAGTGTTGCCTCTCAGTGTTATTTATTTTTAAACAAATATACATATGGCTACAACAGTTTGAAACCACTTCTTGTGTGCCTAGCCAAGTTACATCTGGGTTGTCAGGCGTGGTATCTGTGGATCTCACCCTCCCACCTCAGACTGCTGGTACCAAGCATTGGCGTCTCCTGGGAGCTGGCTGTGCTGCTGTCCTCCATCAGCACTGTGGCTGTGCAGCACAAGTCTCACCTCTCACATGGTCTCACTTGCAAACAGCGTTAGCTAGTGAGCAGCTCCAGGGTCTGGTGCAAGGCACTCTCCTCCCACAACAGAGAGAGAAAGAAAACAAGTCCCTTGACGTCAACCTGCCTGCAGAAATGTTTTCCTACTGAATGAATGTTTTTCTAAATATAAAATACCTGCCATCTGGCTAAATATACCTCAAGGAGAAAGAGGTAGTGTTTGGGGCAGGTAAGCCTGCCTGGGCCTTCTCTAACATGTTTGGAAAAAACCAGTCAAGTGGAATATCCTACATATTGGTGCTTCAGCGCTGCTATACTGGTTTTTGCTGCCCTGAAAGCTTTGTCACCAAACTGATCACCTGTATTTATTGTTGTGTATTGGCACAAACATCTCTCAGAGGATCAGTTTGGGTCACTAGCTACAAAAGTGACGCCTGCCAAGGCAGTTATCTGAACACTGTGCCGGAAGTAACGTGGCTTAAATGAGGGACTTCACTCCATCCTGATAGCTTTGCACCATGATCACCCTTCTCAACAATCAACTCTTTTTATTTTCAGGCATTCTAGAATCAGATATCAATAAAGGACCCGGCATTCAGTGTGCTATGCACCAACTCTCTCAATGCATTTGAGGCAAAGGTAGGCAAAGGCAGGGAAGATATTGAGGGTATTCTAGTTCAAACAGCTACAAAAGCGGAGACGTGTCCCCTGCTGACTGACTGTGAGCCACACAAGCAAGTTGTTTGTCCTAGGGGGAGAGTGAGACCTAGATTGCCTAATTCCTGCTTCTTTCCTTTCTACCCTGCACCCTAGTGAAAAACTGCAACTGTATCCATCCAGGAAACTAAGGCTGATCCAAGAGAGTCAAACCAGTTCCCTCAATGAGGAGGAAAAAACATCTTGTGAACCCTTTGTGTATAATACACGTTTGCTCAGTCTTTCTTAAATAATATCAAGGAAAACTGAGAAACTTCAGCAAGAAATCTGTCCTGCCCTTTCTTTGTCTACATCCAGTGTGTTTTTGTTTCTTTCCAAAAACAGTTAGATTTCCGGACAAAGAGAATTGGAGCTTTGCTTTGAGTTTTTTGGCTCTTCTCAGTTCGTCTCTCTCTGGCTATTCCTTTATTCAAACAGAGTCCTTTGTATGAAGTATATGAGGTTGAACCGAGGGCAAATATTTTTACAGTCTCAGATTCTGAATTGACACCAGCCAACCCACCCTTCTGCACTGATCTAGCAGGATTTAATGTCAAGTTGTTCCCCTTCTTCAAAGGTCTGACTCTGCCCTTCAGCAAAGCCATAGGAGTCCCTTGACTCCGTAGAGCAGGACTCTTAACTGTACTGTCAAGAAAAAAAGCATTGCCTTGCAGTCGCTCTGCCATAACTAGGACTGGGCTGCACAGCCAAAATCCAGGTGCTTTGTCTGGGTGAGGTGGGTGCTGAGATTCTGAGTTGCCTTCTCAGACAAAAGAGAGAAAGCAGCAATGAAATCTGGCCCTGTTTGTGAATAGGAAGAAGCAGACAGTTCAAAAATGAAATAGGATTGAAGGTAAGCTGCTCTTCTAGGGCCAGGCTTGAGAGAAGGAAAAACCTAGGAATAACTGGAGGAGAACATCCAAGACCAGCTTTGAAGCTGATAACAGATTGCTCGTTATCTTTCGTTGTTTCTCTCTACTCCTTTCATCTGTTTGTTGGTTTGTTTTTGTTTTGCTTTGTGTTTTTGTTTTTTGTGGGGGCGTGGGTTTTTTTGGTGTTTGTTTGTTTTGCCATTTTGCCTTTTCTCAATGCCTTCTTTCAGCTGTTCCACAAATTACTTCCTTGCTTTAAGTTTCAAGCCCTTGATGTCCGTTATTTATTTTCTCTTTCAGCTACTTAATTGTTTTCATCCTTTTCTTTTCTCTTTGGCAGAAGAGAAGGAGGTGACTGGCATGAGAAAGTCTGGATGGAGATCAAACCAGCAAGGAAGTCAGTCCCATTCTTTTATGAAGAGACATCCTGAAGAGACTTGCTGTAGTCAAACATTTCTGCAATAGCAAGTGCTGTATATCTGAGGAGACTTGTGGTACGCTGTCACTGCAGTGGGGTACTTTGGTGAGTGGGTTGTTGGTTTTGGTTTTTTGGGGCGGGATGTTTTTTTCAGTTTTTCAGGGATTTTATCCCACCCTCGTCTTTGGTAGCACATGAACTGGGATTTGATAGTAATATAGGCAATAGTAAAGCCTAAGAGATGCTGAAGTGCTAGACGTGACACTGCAGGAGGAGAGGGAAATCACTATGGCTGCCTCTGGACTTCAAGCAAAAGGCACTTTTCAGTGAAGTCCATTGGAATTTGAAGCCAGTCGTTGCAGTATCCACATAACTGCTCATCCCCCTGCTTCCTTCTCTGTCCCCGTCAGGTTGCATTGATGTGCCTGTTGACCCATCTCTTCCTCCTCATTGCAGTTCGTAGTTCAAATGCAGCCTTTGTTCTGCCTGTCTTGTGGAAGCCTGGGTGCCAGTGTAGCTAGGCATGGGTCTATGGGTCTAGATGCAGTTATGCGTGGGTCTGGCCATCCCTGGGAGATGTCCTTGTTTAGTGTGACTCCTGTGGGATTTTTGTTAGAGCTTTACTAATCTTGTGCACTTTGGAAAGTTTCCAGACTCTTTCTGCCCCTTGCAAACCTGTAGGCTAATGTACATATTGCTTTAATTTGTTCTTCAAATGAAACCCAATTACGCCTGTAGGTGCCTGACTATTAAGTCAGTAATTTACTTCACAGTAGCTTAGCATGTTTTTTAAATGCCTGTTTTGCTATGAGGTTTCTGTTCACTGAAGGAATGTGTAAACCTGTAAAATAGCACTGGAAAGAATTTCTTTGGGAAAAAGAGACCCAAGGTGAACCATATGTGTGTATATATATATATATACATATATATATATTTCTTTTTTTCCCCCTGTTCACCTGTAGGGCCATAAAAGAGCTAACTAAAGAACTTAAGGGTTGGTGCTGCTATAACAAGCTTTCTTAACTTGTCAACTCTAGCATAGTTGGTCTGGGTACAGATTGAAAGAGAAGGGGCAGAGGCTGTGATGCAGGCCATCTTCCTGTATTCTCAAAATGGTATCAACATAGTCTGTGTGGGGTGGGATGAGATGAGCTTCAAGTGTCAAAGCACTTCTAATCTGAAAACATCTCTCCAGCCCTGCTGGAGGGCCTAGAATCTCTCTCCTTGTATGAGCCACCTTATCTTCTAAAGGCTTATTAGTGACGTTGCGTTTTTCAGTGTCCTGTGCCCCTCCCTTGCCATTGATTTGAACTGTCCTTGCCCTCATAAAGCAAGTCTTCTGGTAGAGGCAGTACATACTTCCCCAGGGAATTTTCATGGCCTGTTTTGGCACGACAGTGGAGACTTGCTGCACAGATTGGACCTTTTCATTCTGGGTGAACAGAGCAGCCTCACTTAAATCAGCGAGGCAGTGCTGGTTAGTGCCTTGGGGGAAAACTGAGATAGGGAAAGAGTGGGAGTGGCGGGCCAAAGAAGAAGGGAGCTGGGATGAGAGGTGCCTGGGAAACTGTGTGTTTCATTCTGCTCCATGCCAGCGGTGCTCTGGAACCCTCGGCAGAGCTGCATGCAGTAAGTGCATTTGGAGGAATCAGAGCAGCAGCTGCTGGCAGCTGCACCACCAGTTGTGCTGAAGTGGAGGAAGCAGTCCTGCACAGCCTATGAGGACTGCATGAGCAGTAGTAGGTTTATGCTGCAGCAGCCAAAACTTAGTTTAAACAAACGGAAAGCTGTCTAACCTCAAAGCTGCAGGCATTCATCAGCCTCCACAGAGGCAATGTGTCCTGGGGCCAACTAGGACTTTTGCTTGAGGATTTCTCCCGGCAGGAGCCCCTGGTTCCCAAGTGGGTTAAAACTCGAGGCAGTCTCCTGCACAAAGCTTCACAGATCTGAAAGCGTCTGCTTCTGAGGCTATTTGAAGCAGGACCGAGGATCTTTGTGGAACTATTCTGAATACCCAGCATGGATGCAGCAATGCCAGCCCTTTTATAGTGGCTAAATTGGAGCCCTTTCTAGCTCATGTGTTTTTACTTGGGTCTCTGGGGACTTGTGATCCCCCAGTGTAATAACTTTCCCTCTCATTCAACTCTCATTTGCACACACATCTTTAAAACAGAAAAACAAAGTATTTCAAAGCTTTCTCTGTGTTAGGACTGTTTGGGTGGTGTGGCTTAGACTGGGTTGCTGTATTCCATATTATTCTGTTCATTAATAAATGGTGTTTACTTCACTGGCAGTATTCCCTTCTTTGCTGGCTACACTCTTACAAAGTAATCAATGACACTTAGCTTTAATAGGAGGCTCAAGAAATCTGATAGGAACAGGCATTTCTCAGATGGGATGAAATGTGAAGAGAATCAAAGGACGTTGCTGCTTTGCTGGGAACAGGACAGGGTCACCTCTCGATAATGGGATGTTCTTTAGGACTTTCTAAGAAACAAGGCTACATTTTCAGCTCTGACATCTTAGTAGCCTCAGGCTTTTGGAAAGCTCCATTTCATTTCGATTCTGGCATTTACTTTTGTTTGCATGGACTGTAAAGACCTTTTTATTCTGATTCTCAAGAGCTGTTTACCATTCAGCACATGTGGTCTGCATCGCTCACACTAAAATCTTTTGAGGGCTTGGCGCAACCCTTTTTAGTTCTCTGATCAATGCTGGCTAAGGAACAATGGGAAAAGCCCATGAAAGTCTGTTGCTCAAAATGTGCTGCCCCTGTTCTCATTAACTAGCAACCTCAGCTGAGGTAGGGGTTGCTGGCTTGATTTTTTCAGTGGTGCTGGTGCTGATCAGGAGTCACTATGCTGAACTGAAGGGAGGCGTGTCAATGTCAAACCAGAGGACAGCTTCACCAGCTGCTTCTGTGTCTGCACTGAGAGCTGAGCTCTGCCATCTGCCTCGATTTCCAGCTTAGTGCTTCTGCACACTGCTGGTGCTTACACTTGATCAGTGACATGGGCAGCTGCCCTCGAATGATGCACAATGCTGTCACCAAGGCCTGAATCATGTAGGATCCAACCTGAGCATAAGCTGGACTGAGTTTAGCTGAAATCTTTTCTGCATGAAGACCGAAGTCTGGACCTTGTAGTAGCTTTCCTCAGGGCTCTTGACACTCAGGGTATCCAAGATTTGGTTTCAACCTCTTTGCATAGTTGAGTGTAAGAATGTTAATCCAATGGGAGTAAAATATTGCCTTCCTGCAGCAATTCTAGATTAGCAGCCTGGAAAATTGTTAGTCACAGAAGTAACACCTCGTTGCTGAGTATTCCACTTCAAATGGCTGGGAAAGGTGTTTGTGAAAGCAGGGAGGTAATTGGCCACACCGGTTTTCGAAGAGCAAGAAGACAAGGGGAAAGGAGTGAAAGACTTGCAGTGACTGCTGAGAATGCAATAGCAACAGGGTCCTAAAGGGACCGTTTTGCTTGTGCCTTGGATCAGCATGTGCTCCTACGGAAGCAAGCATTGGCAGAATATGTAAGATGTAGTGATCTTTGAGCTGACACACTCCAATGAGAAGGTGCTGTACTGTGGAGTTGAATCCATGTATGCACAGAGAGGCTAGATGTCTTCTTTTTGGTTTTTAGCAGTGAAATCCTTATGGCAGCACCAGTACATCTACACGAGGCTTTGGAATCCAGCTTTCTCTGCTCTGAACTGCAGGATTTGTGGGTCAGGTGTAGAGCTTGTCACCTTATTAAGTCCTGTGAAGTTTTTGAGATCTCCAAATTTGAGTGGAGGAAGCAAGAATCAGATCTATTAGTGGCAATAGGCAGCAGCCAATCTATAGAAAGTTATCCTTACCTTGAAGGCTCATATATCCCCTTGTGTCAGGACTGCTCATAACTGGGATTTTGTGTTCATTCAGCACTGCCCTGGTAGGACCGAGCTGCTGGAGAAGTGGAGGGCTTGGAGTCCTCGCTGTGCCCTGAGCTCTAAAATCAGAGAACATAAAACCATCCGCAGCCAGATGGCTTCCAGTTGCAAGAGCACTGCACTGAAGCGCAGTCATAAAATAACTAGATGGTGTTTAATTGCACTGATGCTTTTGTGTGGCTTTGTAGAGGCCATAGCTTAGTGAAGCACCTGCCTGAAATTAAGCACAAGACTACCTTTATTCCCTGCTTTGCTTTATTGAATTGGCATTAAAAAGGTCTGGTTCTCTTCCCATCATTGATTGAGCAAAGCTCAATAACTGTCCACTGTGCTTGCTTGCTGTTCTTTGCTTGCACCTCTCAGAGTGTGCTTAAAGAGAAAAAATAAAAACTGAAGGGTGTTGAGGGGGGTGGAGAGGGAAAAGTCCGTCACTTCCTCAGGAAACACCTATAACAACAGTGCTTGGAAAAAGTACTTGAGAAAGCCTCCCTGTTTGGTTTTTTTCTTTGAGAACCGCTGCTCGACCTCCTCAGCATTCTCCTTTTAGTTCTTTCTTTTTTTAGACATGGTCCAATTTTTTTTAATTCTTGAGTTAAATGAGCAATAAGTAGTGTTCAGATGTTGACATAAATTTATGTGTACACCTGCTGACTGCCTCCTAAAGAATGAAAATACTTTTAGTTAAGAAATGGCAAGTAAACTAACATACTGCAATTACGTTCACTAATAAGAAACTCAAGCAGCTAAATTGTATATGTATTTATTAAATCGCACAGGACTTCTGAATGACCTTTTTCATCTGATGGTGCTTGATAAAAGCAGCACTGATTTCAGTTCTTACTCAAAAATCTGATCTTCCTCAAGGCTTTATCAGTCAAATTGTGTACTCAAGGGAGCTTTCAGATCAAAGGGAGAGGGACTGGGTGGCTGCACATCAGTGTGAGTTCTTATGTCCCCAGGACCGACTGTGTTCCAGTTGGATGTGTAGCCATTGGACTATTGATACCTCCTTGAATTCTCAATTTACAAAATTATCACTCAAAGCAGAACAGATGTGCAAAGCAGGTGAAGAGTAGAATGGAGAAGGTAAGTTTCTTAATGTAAGCATTGATTCCTTTCTAGTTGTAGAGAGCTTCAGAAAGGTTCTTCAGATGGCTTTCAAGAAATGGTGTTTTGGAGAAAAGAAGTTAATCATGATGGGCTGGGCAGCTGCTGCTGGAATTTGACTGCTTCCTTGAAAGTGTAATGCCAAGCAAAGATGAGCTTTGGAATGCTAAAAACAGAACACTTAGTGTGAAGCCAGAGCAGCAGTGAGATGGGGAAGAAGAGAGGCAGTAGGAACACTGTCTTC
The DNA here is from genome assembly GCA_016647715.1 of Pavo muticus. Taxonomy (NCBI): domain Eukaryota; kingdom Metazoa; phylum Chordata; class Aves; order Galliformes; family Phasianidae; genus Pavo; species Pavo muticus. The sequence continues at coordinate 3,627,627 of JACDJE010000004.1, forward strand.
TTGACTGGCTGCTGCTGGAGGCTCTTGCTACTGAGCTGGGAAAATGCAAAGGCATCTGAATTCTCCATGGGTGTATTGCAGGATATGGTAATAACAGCCTAATGCAGACTGTCATCCACAGTTCCCATAACATCAGGATCAGACTGAGGGTCTGCTCAAACAGGTAGCTTAGTCTCCCATTCGCTGTGTCCAGATACGAAGCCTTCTAACTCTGTAGATTATATTTTCATCATATGCTCTGCTTTCATTCTGAATGTGGTCTTTGAGTGCTCTCAGGAGATGTTTTTACTTGGACTAATGCAGTCTTCCCAGTTTCGATATTGTCTGACTTACTAAAATTGTTGATGTTTTTAATCAAACAGTCCACTCTGGACTTGTATTGGGCAGTGTAAACATGGGGCTGCTTTTCAACAAGACCAGACTGAGTTCAGAGCTGTGACACGTCTGTGAACAGCATGTTGGTTTTTAATGGTTTTCCAGTTTAAAAAAAAAAAGTCACAGCAAAGGGTGAAATTAATCTCCTCACCGTGGGGTGAATGGGAAGCAGAGAGGTGGTCTTGAATTTCATGCATGAGGCTTGGGTGTCTTTGAACTGAACCTCTGGGCCAAGAACAATATCTCAGTAACAGGATATGTGATGTGAATTTTACAGCCTATAACTGCTTCCCAGTTAGGACAGATACTGATAAACTATATCCATGAGGTGCACTGTAAACCCATAGACATTTTTGGTAACGTCTCAGTGGTCCCTTTGAAATGCAGTGAATACCACTTGGCTCATTTACAATCTATTAGTGCCTGGGGAGTCTGGGAATTCGTGGCTTTTGGTTAATGTGTATAAATCCAGGGGAAAAAAACACAGGGTTTTGGTCATGAGGGTGACACAGACTGTTGTGGCATAACATGCAAGTGTCTGTGGTAGTGAATCTTGGGCACTCTGTGTAGTGAAATGCTATAAAACTGCAAGGCTGGAATCTGAAGGACAGCTGTTCAAGCAGTGGAGGGACAGGGGCTGCTCTGCTGTCACTCTGAGCAGTCCTCCCAAAGAGGACCTCAGTATTGAGGGCAGTAAGAGTTCATGGCTGGAATTCATACTCAGCCAGCATTTCTATGCTGGGCAAGCCTGGCCTATCAAAAGGCTGTTTGACCAGCCTGTGTCCTTCTGCTCCTCTCTCCACCAGGGAACTTGCTTGTACAGCAGTCAGTGGAGATGCTGGGACAGAGCCTTGCTTGTTCAAATTTCAAAGAGCATTGCAAGGAATGTGAGAGTGAATGGGCACGTTAATCAAAGAAGTCTCATATTCGGGAGTTTGATTTATACCTGAGCACCTGACACAGATCATGTAGGCTGGTGGCTTGACACGCAGGCTGCGGGTTGTAAAACCCCTCACAAAGCTCTTGCCCTCCACCCCTTCCAGACACACCAGGCTGGAAGCAGCTCATATCTGTGTCCCACGTGCCTCACTTGAGACTTGCTCTCAGCCTGCTAATAGGCAGTTGTGAACTCAGAGCCACTCCATGCTTCTATCTGTCCCTTCCAGCCCAAATCTGTTCACTTAATAAGGACTAGGACACTGAAGAACCCCGTATAGGATCAGACCACGTCACGCCCAGAACAGACTGCAGTTCCTAAACCAAAGTCACACTCAGAAAATTAAAAAAAGTATTTTTGCTTGTCTGCCACATCTGTAAGCTCTAGCTGGGATCTAAAAAGCTAAACTAAGATTTATGTTGTCACCAGTGCCTTTGTTGAAGGTCTGGATTTCATGTAGGAAATCCTGTGCTAGAATTACTTGCAGAATGTATCCTTCATGCTGGAAAACAGATAAGTAGCACAATGTTTCATGATGCTGTAGCCTGCCCTCAGTCTGAAGCTCATGGCATGCCTAACATCAAGCAGACAAGGAATGGCCACCAGATTGCCTGCAGTGTGCTTGTGGCACTGTTGTGGTGATTAGGAGCCAACCTTGAATTCTGAGCTCCCATTACCAAACCAGTTCATTCATGAGGCTTCAGAAAATGCTGGTAACTTTGATCATTTCAAGTCCTAGCATATAACTGGGGGTGCCAAGCTCAGACTTCAAAGTCTATCAGTCCCCAGATTCATAAAAAGATCAACACTGTCATCATGCAGAAGGTCTGACAGGGGGCAGGAGGGGGAAAGCACATTCCTTCCTTCCCCAGGACTCAAAACTCCTGGGCCATGCCTGGAGGAGGCTGAATGCTTTGGTGTGATTGCTTCTGGTCTTTTCTTTCCTTATTCACGTTGTAAATTATGTAGGTGACAGCATCAAGATCAGAGAGAAGCACAAGAAAAAATCTCAAGTAAATGCTTTATACTCCTTGGGATCATCTGTCCAAAGAGCTCTGCTTGCTTTGTGGGTATGGGGTTGTATTCAGCCACAAAACATCCCTGTAATAGCTTACAGCTGGGGAAACTGAGGCATGAGGCTGTTAAAACGTGACTTGGCTAAAACATCTGCAAAGTGTCTGCCAAACTGGGAGGAGCGTCCTGTCCCCTGACAGCTCCTTGCATCTGCAGGAGCATGCTTCCTCCCTCCAGCAGCTTGCCAAAGGCCGCATAAGGAATCCCCCACTCCTACACATCTTGCCTTTACTTTATTACATGGCAATTCTGCTTCTATGGCAACTTGCTGAATGGCCCAGCAGACCTGCTGCGCAGCGACACCCAGCCTGCTGGCCAGTTCCTCAAGCCCCACATCTCCAGTGTATTACATGCACCCTCAGCTTTCTCTTCGCTCCCATTCTGAAACATTATCAGCCTTTTTTTGCAAAGCCTTGGCCAGCATACAGTCATTTTGAGGGAATTCTGATCCACCTCCGAACGATGGTTCTCTCACTTGTTTCTTCTCTTTGGAATAAGAAATAGTGGATGTTTAGAGATGCTCTCAGGAGGTGCTTTCTGCTGGGCTTGATGCTGTACTATTCCTTTTCTGAGTCAACACACAGTGTTGAGTGTCAGTCTCCCTCTGCATGCTTTCATGCACTGCTTGATTATCTAGCCAGCTGAAGAGGAAGGTTGTCTTGTTTTGTTTCTCTGCATGTGCAGAGTAACGCAGTAGGTTTAGCCAGCCATGGAGTTCAAGGTTGCTATGAATACTTTCCTGCCTTGTCATGAGAGTTATGCATTTGTTATAGTTCTCCTTCTTGTCAACAGCATTTCTCAAAGTTGGCTATAGCAAAAGCTCTGGGATGCTGTCACCACACAGCTCCCTTTGAAACGCCCGGAGCACCTGACCCACCATGACTGCAGCTCCCTGAGTGGTGCAGAGATGTCTGGGGTCCTGAAAAGCCATGTCTGCTCCAGCCATCCAGTTTTAGCTGTGTAATTTAACAGCATGGTCCGTACCCTGTTCAGTGGTGCTCTTCTGCTTGAATTGATTTTCTAGTGTCCTTCTTCTGCAATTTCCTTCTCCTTTACCTAGGAAAAAAATGAGGGGAAAATTATTTTTAATTGCAGAACAAGAACAGGAGACTTTCCAGTGTGAGTTAAGCTGCACAAAACCCCTTCAGGAAGCACACGAGGGTATGCCTCCCTTCCTAGCCTCCATCTCCTAGTCCTGCTTTAAATCAGTGATATGCAGTCACCTTAGGGCTGGAACATGCTATCCACTGAGCAGCATGTGATAAAACCACCTGTCTGGTTTTAAGGGCAGGGCAGCAAATGATTTTGTTCCTCTTGGAAGTTACAGAGTATGGGGAAGCAGTTTGTAGCTGGTCCAGAGGGAAGTGCCTGGCCATGGCTCTTAGCTCAGACAAAGATTGCTTGTGCTGAGAAAGGTGATTATAGGTGAACTGAGGTTTCTCACAGCCCCAAGCCAGTAGGTAACCCTTGTCTGGAGTCTGGTTGTTGTTGGCTCTGGGCAGGCTGTTGGGTGCTGGAGGAGGTAGGTGCCCAGTGAGAGGTGATGTTTGTGCTGTTGGCAGCAGGCAATCTCCCCAGCATGTGTGTCCACCAGAAGGGTTTCTGTATTCCTGAGTGGGATACAAACCTTTCATTGGGAGCCAAGAAAGACTTACCTGCAAATTCATCCTCCCGCACTGAAAGGGCAAAGAGCTCAAAGTTCATCCCTATCATTAGTGAGGTAGGATAGGCAGTTATGGCTAGGACAACAAAATTAGGCTTTTGGAGCCTGCCACTGGCTATTTTCTGGCTTGGCCAAATCACATTTATCTTTACAAAGTATCCCCATTTCCCCACCTCTGAAGTAAGAACGAGTCTTTCCCCACAGCTACTTGATAGATGCTGGCTTAGACTGTGCAAATCTTAAGTTTTCCCTCCTGGAAGTAACTGCTGGCACCCCACGTGGGGCAGGGATTTCACCTCCAGCACTACGGGCCTGCATCGCCTTAAGTTTTGGATTCTTAAAATCGGAGTGCCTCGACTTGCTGACCAAGCTATAGCCTCAGTGATGGTTTTACTTCTCTAAAGAGATGTTGCAGGCTGGAAATAAAGTCTCTCCAAAAATACAGAAAGATAACTTTTAAGAGGTAGATTTTTACTGAGACTTGAACAAACAGATTTTAGTTTCCATGTGAGTCGGTTCTTTTCTGTTTCTTCTGCAATCTGAAATTTCACCAAACTTGTCTTGATTATAGACCTATGGGCCTATAACCCCATCTTTTGGGTCTGTAACCCTGCTTTCTGTGGCTGCTGGCATCGCTGCTAAGATCCTGAGATAGCAGCCAGAGTGCCTCTTCAAACAGCCATATCTGCAGTCAGGCCAAGGGGAATGCAGAAACAACCTGGGGAAATGGCTCTCCTCCCTCTTTGGGGTATAAAACGTTCTCTTCTTTCAAGTTAATTTGTTCTGTGAAAGTTCCCCTTGAAATCATTTTCCAACTACTTTGAAAGATCAAATAGATTATATTGAAAGCTACTGTAAGATGGAGTGCCCATTTGGATTTAATAAATGCTGGTTTATGGAGCTAGCCTCATTATTTCTTTGGGATAAACCTATAGAGAATGGAGAGGAGGAAAGATTTTTATGTTTCTGAAAAATTTATCCCACGAACAGTAAAAACATACCATAGAAATACACCAGCCACAAAAATGACATCTTAAACACAGTATTTATGACTTTCTATATTTGTTTTGCATAAACTTTTCTGGTTTCTATTACTCAGATTGATTTATAGAGTTTATTTGGAATAAATGTAATGCATATTTAAAACAAACAAAGCCCCGATCCGCTAAGCACCCAGGAGCTATAAAAGCTCTGTGCAGTTCAAACTGGGACCCTCCGAGTCCTTTTTATTGGAATACCTTTCTCCATTTAAAAGAAAAAAAAAAAGCAGGGAAATGGTATGAAAGGAGATGAAGAAAAGCAGTTTGGGAAAATACATCTAGCCAGTGTTTGGGCTGGAATTGGACTGAACTCTTCATTCAGCCTCATGTTCTATTCCATACTGAAACGTTCTTTATCCACGTGGAAATTTTACCACGAATATCCCTTCTCAGCGACTTGTCTGGAGGTGTGGGGAGCTGAAGGGTTGGAGGGAACTGAAAATTTCTCAGAAAATGTTTTGGTTTTACTGAAATTCGTGTAAGGTTGGAAGACACACCAAACTAGAAACTTGTTAGCAATTTTTCCATGGGAGCATTCATTTCAGCCTTCAGAAGTTATGGAAAGCAAACAAGAACTTAAAGCAGTTTGTCTATAAGCCATTGGTGATTGATTTGTAAGTGAGCTAATTGCATATTTTAGCGAGCTGGGGGAAAAACAGTAAAATAAGGGTTGTATTTATTGATTTATTTTTAAAATACACAAGTTGCCTTTATCTCCCCTTTCCTCCTGTTCCCTGACAGGCTTGGCATCTGCCCTGTTCTTCCCTGTAACTGAGTTATTTGTGCACTCTTAGGGCATTTCTAGATTAGCTAAAATAATGCCTTTCTGCATGTCTTAGGGTAGGTTTGCAAGTCATCATAGCACAAAGTCACTCTCGAAATCCTAACTGATGTTTTCACGTGCCAACAGCAAAGCACCTGGGTCGTGAATATCCAAACTCAGCAGCATCAGGTGAATAAAATTTAGGATCATCCTGAGTTTGTTATTAAAAAAATGCTGGCAGATTAAAACTGAAGCTCATCAGCTTTTAAATAACTTAAAATTAGAATTTCAGCTATGTTTGCTGAAAACATGCCTGCTGCTGCGGCGTCTAAGCTGATGCACACAGGAAGACTGCATGCTTGTGTTCTGTTGACAGCTAACCAGTGGGTCATATTCCTGCCTTTGGGGTTGTTATTCCACACCTCTGAGATGGCAGTAAATGGCAGAAAAATGGGATATTCTTAATCTAACCCAAGATAGCCTTGATAATGTCATGGGCCCATCTGGATTAAACCATGCTGTTTGGAAGCCAGGTTACATTGAAGGGTGCACTCACATGCTGCTGGTCTCACAGACCGTGTTTGGTGGATTATCTACTTGTGCTTGTTGGGCTGCTGTTAAACTTACACCATCCCCATGTGACTCCAGTGTGTTGTCTTGTGACACCTCCCAGCAACTCCACATTGCTTGGGCACAGACAGCACTGAGAGCCCTGATGCAAAGTGTGCCTCCCACCTTGCCAAGCAAGAAGGCTTCTGCACTGAAATAAGTGATTGCCCATAATGAGCACTATTTGACAGAGAAATAATTGACTGTGGCATATAAGTACTGATGTAACTGGGCTTAAAAAGCATCTTTTTCAAGTTGGCTGAGCACAGAGCATGGGGGACAGGGCCTGGAGAACAGCACTATGAAACACAATTCATCTCCTATGACCTTTGTGCACAGAGAGCTTTCATCTCCTGCTACTAATTGCTAAAAGGACATGCATATACTTCTAGTGAGGCCTTCTGCTCTTCTTTAATTGTCTGATGCTGCACTCAATAGGAGTTAACTTCAGCATCAACAAGGACAGCAAAGGCTGGGACCATTGTCCTCCTCAGTCAACATGGCTGCAGCAAAAATATGGCCACAGTGTGGGAAGAATGGATCACTTGTTTGTGTAGGCACTGTCTAGCAAGACAGCAGGTTTGGTTTGAATTTGGGAAGGAATAAACAACAATTGGGTGACTACAAGCAGGTTCACCACACAATACAGTACATATCATTCCTTTTATTTTTCTCCTTTTGCTTCTCCAAATTTCCCAGCCCTTTTCACAGATCATCTTTTTCCCCCTTCCTATTCAGAGGCTCTACTCCTCCACACACTGCCCTGATACCAGACAAACACAGAAAACGGAGCTGTTGTAAGAAAAACCCCAAAATGCAAACAAAAATGTCTTCAGATTAGGCAGATGATACCAAATCTCACCTGTCTGCTGGTGAATGCATGTAGAGCAGATGTGCCCTCTGGCACCAGCGAGTTATTTAGAGAACTGTGAACTGAAAGTCATCAGATGGCCCTTGTGGGGCTCTGCAGAAAAGATATGTCTGCCAAGGACAGAATGGCTATGATTAGTAGCAATGATCATGTGTATTTGGTCCAAGCAACCATGCTGCACTGTGCCCTGATAGCAGGGAAAGGGGCTGGGAAAAGACCATGTAAAGCTTTACTGATAAAACTGATGGTTGTAAGGGTCCCACCACAATAGAATGGGGAGGGTTCCCAGAAAGAATTTGATGGGGCACAAGAGGTTGCTTGGGGCAAAACCCAGGAGACTGGACACCTACTCCATTGCTCTGCAGTGCTCTACTCCAGCTGCTGGTTGTCCCGTAGAAACTTGTTTTGTTCTCCTGGATAGAAATAACTGTGATGTACTGTAGCATGTGTCTTGTTTGTGATGGCTCCCATCCAAAGCCTACTGATATCAGAGGAATGCTTTGCAGGAACTCAGAAGGATTTCAGATCAGACCTCAACCTTTGCAGCTACTTTTGTATTGCTTTCCTGCCAGGACTCACTGACCAGCCACCCAATGTAAGAAAATATGCATGAAGTGTCAGTCAGGGTTCAGTTCAAGTGACAGCTAAATATGCCTCTCTGGAGATGAATGAGAGCCGGTGGGCCTGAAATGCAAACAACCTCCAACAAAGCCAGCCAGTGTCCACACCAGCTAGTTTTTAAATCACACGGTAGCCTTCAACCATTAACACTTCAAACACCATCCAACTCTTTGAAAATTCAGCTCATTTATTAATGTTCCTATTAATGTTCCTTCCATATTCTTGTCACAGGTTTGCCTCCTAGACTGGTCAGAATGTGGCTGCTCTATCCTACATGGGCAAGGGTAAAGAATAGCCCTGAGATACTTTAGAAGAGACAGCACAATCTGGTGGTGGGATTCAGAGGTCTGAAGTCTCTCTCTTGCTCTGTCAAGAATGTGCTCTTCAGGTTTGGGTAAGTCGTTGTTCCTTCCACCCTATATTGGGGTTGAGACACTGCTCTGAGGTTCCGAGTTGGCTGCAGATGCCACTGGCATGGTTTGGTTCTGGGAAGAGCAAAGAGTTTTGAAGCTCAGGGCTCTACTGCTGAGTCCCATATACAGGCACACGTCTGAGACGGTTTGTACAGGTTTAAACTTTATGCCAGACTTACCTAGGTAGTGTGACACAATGAAAGGGAGACAGTTCAGAGTAGATACTTTCAAATCTCAGTATCAAGAGCAAGACACTCTCTAGCAATAGCCCAAACTTGGCAAAGATCTACCTAGAGAAATAGTGCTCTTGGGAGTAGACATCTATTGTACTGGTTCCCTCCTGGCTGAAGGTCTCCCTACCGGTTTGTGCCACTCTCCTCCTTTTGTACGGAGAAAGAAACAAGCCAGTAAAGGTCTTAGAACTGCCATGATCTGAGGTACTACCCTGGCTGACAGGAAACATTCTCTATGCAGAGTGGCACAAAGATCTTTCCAAAAGTCTCTGGGTTCTCTGTACATCATAGCATGCAGCGCCTATGTCTTCTGGGGTTCCCCACACAACAACTGACTTGTACATTCCCCTCGATGGGTTTGGAGCACTCCTGCTTTCTGGATATAAAAATGTTCTTTAGAGCAAAAGAACTTAACTGTGTTGTTTTTTTTCCTGCTCTGTGGACAGACACAGTGCAAGCAGAGGGAGCATGAATTGCACCACACTTGCTGCTCACCAGCTGGCCAGGGGAAAACAGTGCTTGCTTCTGTCTGGGCTTTGGGGCTGGAAAGGTGAGGCCAGCAGCAGGAGTCAAGACAAATAGGAGCCTGTTTTTGATTTGTCATCTGACCCCTGCCAGCTCAGAGCACCCTGTCTGTAATCGTGACCTAAATTAAGCCCAAATGCCATCAGCAAGGCTTTCTCTCACAATGCAAGTGTTTCCAGGTACCTAGCCAAAGATTTATAATCCACCTCTAATTACATTCTTGTTTGCGTCTGCTGTCATGCTGGCTTGGTCTTTCTGTGGTTCGTTAAGTCGAAGAGCGTGCCTGGCCCTTTGTGCTCCCAGCCTGTGTTCACAGACAGCAAGGGACGCCCATGGCTGACAGTTTAGCTGCTGGAAGAAACCTGCTGTGCTGGGCTGCGTGTCTTTAGTAGCCCAAATATCATGGGAAACATTCTGGCTTGTTAAATCCTTGACTGCACAGTCTGCTGTCCACGGTGGGTTCATTTGATAGAAATAGCTCTGGCAGCGGCCCAAAAGCAGGAACACTGCTTTTCTCTTAAATGAAAGGAGACAAAGTCTTGGTGTTCCCTGCCCAGCCAGCTCTTGCTTTTTGGATGGCAGATGACCGGCATCTTTCCCAAGCTTTATTTTTGCTACGAAGCTGTGATTTAGATCCTTAGAAAGGCAATCTGTATTTGATTACCAGTAATTAGCACAGATTCTCCAGTCAGGATGCTGGAAGGACCAAGATGGAATTACATGCCTTGTGACACCGCACGTGGTTACAGTGTTAGTTATTACAGGCCCTGCCCTGCTAGGGAGCATGCTGGGCAAGGAAAGTTTTTATTCTGAATTACAAAGGCTCTCTGCTCCCCAGAAATACATGAACAGTTTCTGAAGAAACCTAGCTGGGTATATGGAAAACCAAACATAATCTGTGCTATCTCCTGCCCCTTCTTTGTCTGCTGTATTTTCCCCCTCAGTGCCAGTAGTTCAAGTCTGTGTGTTAGGACTGTGACACTGGGGCAGAGAAGCCAGGCAAATACTTCATAGGCACACATGTGTGCACACACTGAGCAAACCAGACATCCGGTATTTAGAAATAAACAGTGTAAAGAGATTTGGAAAAGCCAGCATTCATGCCAAGTTATTTAAGAGGCATTTTGGTTCAAGTAAAAGCCTCAACTCATTTCCATTTTAATTCTTTTTCATTTCGTTTTAAACTATTGAGTTAGTCACTTCAAACCAAAATGGATCATTTCTGTTTCCATCAAAACAAAGGTACTTTGTCTTCTATTTGGATTTCAAGGTGCTAATTACATCCAAATATTTTCTGTCAATAAACAAGCATTTTACTGATATCAAAATGTTTTGTTAAAGAATTTCTACCTCGGAAACTCCTCATCTTTAACTATGAGGTCCAGTTGCTGAAGAAAGACTCCTCTCTGCGACCCAGTGCCTGGGCTAGTGGTGTTGGAAGGACCATTCAAGAGAGGTGTCTGATTCCACTGCTCTCTCCTGTCTGCATCACTCAGAGAGCTAAAATCTACAGACACTGTAGTCTGTAAAGTGGAAACTATTGGTCTGCAGTTCAGTAAATTTGAATTCAATCAAGTTTTTGCTTGCTGATTTTCTTTGGGTTCAGCAGTCATTAAAGGTGATGAGAATCTTGGATGAGATCCAGTTAGCTATCACTAAACACAGAAGTACAAAACTGATGAAATTATTTCTTCTTAGAGGTAAAGGAAACTATAGTTATGTAGTGCATCTGTCTTGAAATGTATGCTTGGTTGTGGGATTGTGGTTTGTCTTTGGTCATGATGTATATTTTTGAAGGGGAATTTAGACCAGTGGTATATGCACTGCCCCATGTGTATTCTAGTTTTATGTGTAGTGGATTTGAGTAAACATGACAGATTGGAAATGGATGTTTTTTCCATGCAGGCTGGCAGTACTTTTACCTGCTAGCAGCTTAAAGAGTGGAGGCTGGGTGATGACCAGACATTAACACGTTGTGCTGCTCTGACTGTGCTTTACAAGGAGGGAGCAATTGCTTCAAAATCTGCTCTCCTGGTAGTCAGGACATTGGGAATCTAACTCCTAATTCAGATCAGTTTGTGTCACCCATTCTCACCCTGCATACCCTGCAAGCAGCTCGCTGCTGATCAGGACCAGGTAGTCCAAGATGACACATTTTTTTTTTCCTTTGGCCATGCAGAGATCTCCTGCCCTTTTCATCCTCCTTCTAGGCCCCTGTGATGCTGGTGGGGCTGTTCTGGGAGGCAGAGGACAAAAATCTTTTTGTTTCTGGAAACCTGACACCTGTTTTGTTGTCTGTTGGTTTTTTTAAGGAGGAGAAGTTGAAGGGTAATCCCAGGACCCTCCAGTGGCCCAGCATGGGGTTTTCGTTGCAATCAGGATAGGTCTCTAAGAATCCTTTACCAGCAGGAGACTGGGGGGACACCATGGCAGCATCCTTGTTTGCTTTTTGTCTTGGCACCTCTTCCTAAAGATTCAGGCACCTCACTATCCTGGAAATCTCATACAATGCCAGTCTCTGGGGGGAGAAGTGCTCTAATACCACATTCCATGATACTGCTTGCACAGCTGCAAATGGCACGTACAGAGCAGGTGGCTTACTGCTTATTGAGCAATATTAATTTTATTGATTGGGCATGTATACACTGGGAAACATCTCCAAAACAGAGTAACGTAGGAGAGAAGCATAAAGTGGAGGCTGTGTGAGTCCTGGATTTGTACATGTGTTGCATGCAGAATGTTGTACTGAAGGAGATGATGCTCATGTTTTCACTTCCCTGCATGCTTCGAAGATATCTGAGCTGAATCCTGCCGCACAGGACTTTTCATCCTGAAAGCTTGGGCTCTTCTGTGGGTCTGCTGGCAGTTATTAAAACACAAAACCCTTCCTGCCTACAAGTCTTGTGTGCTTGATCTTCCCAGCCCAAATCCTACAAGTAACATGCACTTGTCCCCAGGGCAGCTTGCTCAAATAACCACAGCTCTGCCGGAAAAAGGGCTGCTTGAGCCTCGGGGAATTAGGAGGAGAGGTTGAATTATTCCCAGCATCCAAAGACCAAGAGGTTCCTTCTTCTTCAGCAAATGTTTTCAGTTCCCACTTGGTGAATTATTGCTACGGATTTTTTTCCCTTCAGTGTTTCCATGAATGTGGTTGAGGCTCTGATCCAGGAAATGGAGGGGGGGGGGGGGGGAAACCTCTGAAAAATGTATCGCACCATTTCAAAACTCAAGTGGAATTAATTAAATCCAAATTTCAACAGTGTGTCCAAAGTTGAGCTGGGCTCAAGATACACTTCATAAGGTTCGATTTCAAAACAATCCCTTTGCGCACATGCACATAATTTAGGGAGATTTCTGTGTATCCAGTACAAAGCAGGAGCTGCTTGGGTACCTGAGCTTAGAGGGAAAAGGTAGTATTTGTAGGCCAGCCTAGAGAAAACCTTTTTCTGCCTGATTCAGTTTCTCCTAATCCTCTGCTCAGCAAGCAACAGATTGGAAAAAGAGTCAGGAAATAGTGTTGTGGAAAGGAAAGCCAAACCATTTGAAATGGAGATGCTGTGGCTGGTGCGCTCGCAGCTCTGCTTGCTGGAGAAGTAAATAGAAGTAAAAGGAGCTAAGGGACAGTAGAGAAAGCATTTGTGATGTCAGGCATGAGCTGAAACAAAACAGTTTGATGATATAAACTTTTCTAATGGCGATTTCACCAGTGAACTGAGGTTACGTTGCGGCTCTCTGTCCTTCCATCAGTTAAATTAAGACAATGGAACTTTCTGCATCATGGAAGACAGAATGGGTTTAAAAAATAATGCTAGTAGGGTGGAGCTTTCTCAGATGTTTTTCAAAGTCCAAATGCCAAATTCTTTACTTATTTTCATGTGTGTGTCCCAGCTAGCTGTAAGGAGGTTACACATGGGTCAGTGAGGAGCAGGACTTGCTCTCCAGTGTTGTATTTGACAAATTATTTCTGTCATGTCTGTTCTTTTTATTTGTTTTATTTCTTTCCTTGGGGAGGAAACCAGAGTCTCTCATTTGCGTTTGCCTTGCAGCGGTGGCCTGGAGGAAAGTTGAGGGGGATGACTCCTACATGAAAGATCAGTTTTGCCTCTTTAGTCTCTGCAAGTAGGGAGATTTTGATTCTAGAGCCTGGGAAGGGGGGAGATTCTACCTCACTTCTGTGAAGCAGCACCACATGTTGCCAGTGAATTCTTTGCCTTGGCAGGGATGTTGTGGGTGAATATCCTGAGACAGAAATGTCTCTTTTCTATGGAATTTCTGGTGCATTGTGAGTTGATAAACTCAGTTTCAGATGAGAGTAAAGCATTCCTACCAGCCTTTGTTTGAAGCAGGAGAAAGGAAATGGCTGATCTGTACCATACAGGAAGATTCACAGACTAACTTCATCACTATCAGAACAATTTTATCTGTAAATGTGAGTCATCATTACATGTACTGCATAGCAGCAGCTGTACCTCGTGGAAATACTGTGGGCTTTTTTGATGGGGACTGCACATTGCGTGATCAGGCTCAGATCCCAGAGTCACACTCGAATTCTAGAAGTGAAGGAACTGAATTCAGGGCTCTGATTCACTCTGATGGGGCTGGGAATCTATCCTGTTGAACTTAAGAGCAGCTAGAACTATCAGTACAGTGGCTGATGATTTGGATTCATCCAAATCCTCCCAGCCAGATGATACTCCTGCTATATTTCACATGGGGGCAGAGAGTTAACACCAAAACCTGAGCCAATTGATAACAAAAGCAGGTAGGAGCTAGCTGGCTCTGTGGCATTGCATATCTGCCTTTTCCTAGTGGCTCCAACATTGGAAATACATTGAAACTGTGATTCAGTAGAAGTTCAGGAGCTGAATTAATGCTAGCACCATGCAAGCATTACTCTCTGTGAAACAGCTACTGACAGCCTGTTTGATGCTCCAAGCCTTTGGTGAGTAATCGGTACTTCCTTCTGCATTGCCTCAACAGTGTTCCAGTTCATGTTGCCTGATGCCACATGGCAGCAACACGACCTGAAACAGTACAACAAAGTTGCTTAGACAGTGTTTTTAAGCTGAAGAAAATCCCTTTCTCCCATTTTTTTTCCCTCTTATCAAGTACTCAGTGAGCTTTGATGCTTTATTTTCGTAGTGCGGACTTGTCTGCTGGAGCTGGACCCTGCAGCTACCCTGACAGTATCTGGACCCAAACTGCTCGAGCAGCAAGTCTGCCAGCTCAGCCAGCACCACAAGCCAGGTAAGAGGCAGCAGAGTGCTTTGCAATGGTGGAGGAGCAGAAAGGACTGTGCAGATTGCTGCCAGAGCCAATGGCATGGAGATTGCTCAGCCTTTGGCTCCCTTTTCTATCTTGTTTCCTTGCACATTTTTAATGTCATTTGAAGGTTAAAAAACAAAACAGAACAAAAACAATTATATCAATATAAGAAGAGTAGTTTTGTATTCCTGTTTGACTGCTCCTGGGATGCTTTCACATGTGGCAGGCATACTCAGACAATCAATCATGTGCATCCACAGGGTGTAACTGTAAAACAGTGCCTGACACATGAAGATGTCTCTTCCTTTTCTTCTGTGCTGTGTTTAGGATGTTTTTAGAACTCCTGCTTTTGTTGTGCCAGGGCTAGTTTCCCCTCCCTGACCCCCAGGCATATCCTACTGGGTATGATAAAAGCAGATGTGGTGTATCTTGTGAAAATTAAACATTAGGATCTTCTTTTTCCCTACTGTTCCTCTTCGGAGCAAGGAGGTAGACAAGGTCGACGGGTGCTCATAAACATGGAATAAAGTTGGGAGAGAGATGGTTTACAGTACACTTGGTCTAGCAGAGCATAATTTCAAATGGTTCAGTTCATGGGACACAGTGTGAACAAGTGGGCAATAACCAGCCTGTTGTTCTCTGTAGCAAGACTGCTGAACAGGTACTGCTTCCAGCAAGCGTGCTGAAGGGGAACACTCTGGAAAACTCATATAGCAAGAGCACGTGCTGCATCTGTGAGTGCTGGGGCATGAAACTGCCAAGTACAGGGGCAGTGACTTTCCTGTTTGTGTCTCTCTTCTGTCTGACTAGATTTCATACCACTACTCTCTGCAGTTCTCGCTGTCCAGCCCAGATACTCCAAGTCCCCTCTGACATTCTTTGTGCTTCTAACATCTTTTTGCATATTCAGTATCCTCTATTTCCCTGCTTTATGAGCACGTTCTTCTACCCAAGGCTTACTACATGCATAGGTAGGATTCATCCTCTACACAAAAGGCCTCATGAACTTAGGGCACTTTAAGAGGACATGTTAGACAGTCACTCCAATATGAAACTGAGCCTGCTGGGTGTGACAACCCACTTTGGTTTATTCTACCTTATGCAGGTTTTAGAATGTTCACTGCTTGTGTCCCATAGGTTGCACAAGCTGGGCCAAGAGGCATGATGGACTGAGTTTTGTGTTACATGTCTCTCCATATTGCAATTAAGCTAGGGCCCAGTGCAATTCATCATCTTCCCAACATTAGTATCTGATCTGGGGTCTTTTCAACCTACCTCCCTGGTATACAGCCAGCCTGAGAGAAAGGACCTCAGCAGGCAGCGAGGATCCAGGCAACAGACATTTCTGCTTTATGCAGTAGGCAAACATTGAAGTAAATAACATGTGTAGCTTTGCTATTAAGCTTGATCTTGTTAGGGGGCAATAAATGTTCTCTGTGATCATTTTTCTTGTAGGATATCAACAGGGGATAAAATTGTGGCTCTGGCTTTGTTCTTCCTGTTCATTAGAGCTTCATGCTCCTTTATGCCATGCCCTCAATCCGTGGCTGTTTGCCGTGACAGCTGCATGTCCCCCATTTCCTTCAGAGTCATTTTGCTCTTGAGTTTTGCTTGTCCCTTCCCCTTTGCTCCCTTCTCACTTCTACAAAACTAACTTTGCAGCAAATTGTGTCTAATTTAAATGGGATGGTTTGGGCAAGATACCTGTTCGCTGGAAAGCAAAATCAGGCACATCTGGCATTCAATGACTTTTAAAGGCAGAGAAATGACACAACTAAAATGCAGATACAGAGGATTTCCAACTACTTCTAGGGGGATGTTATTTTAGTAAATTAAACTCAGATTTGTTCTAATTGCTCCTAGCCATAGCTCAGAATATAGTATAGACTGGGCTATTCATTTGATTATATACCATGAACAAACTATCTTTGTTTCTTTAGACCCGTTTTTTTCATCTCTGCTCATCTACCTTTGTCTTCTCTGCACAAGATGGCTGCTTTAAGGCCTGAAAGCACTACTGGAGCTATCTCCTGAGTCTTTAGTCTCCATGTTTCTGCTGAAAAAAAGCTGCTGTATCACAGCCAGAGTCAGGTATTTATGTAGTGTCTAGGGGAACTTGAGCTGGGGACAGAAAAAGCATTTGCCTCAACCCCCACTTCTAGGCTGATTTCCAATGGGGGATCCAGTGAATCGCTTAGTCTGGTTATCTGGGCATGCAGGTGGGAATGAGACAGATGCTTCCTCTGTCCAGCCAGAGGCAGCCGGCCTGGCAATGTGGTGCAGAGGAGCTGAGTGGTAGCCTGATGGCCTGGAGCTGCAAGGCGCTGATCAGTAGTTAAAGAACAAAAGCCAGCCCTTTATAACACTTCAAAACAGTAGAGCTTTATTTAAACTTGAAGAGAAGAAATGAGTCTTTGGCCTTATGTGGGGAGAGAAGACTGTGTTTCTAGCTGCCAGTAGTGCATACTTTCTAATTCAAGAAGGAGCAGTACAGCAGATCCCAAAGACAGCAGCAGGCGCAAACCCAAAAAAATCCTGGCTTTGCCCATGGAGAGACTGAGAAGTTGGATCCTCTAAAACAGAGGCTACTTTATGAGTAGTCAGAAACTGGGCCACACACAAATCGGGTGTATGAGGGTAGCAGGGCACGACTTTATTTCTTTTGCTGAGGGATCTCCAGGCAGGTCAGTAAGTAATAGAGCACACTGTAATGTCTCCCTTATCTGTACACAACAGGTTTTAAACTCCCCACATCCCTGGCAGTGGCAGGTGAACGTGAACCCACAGTTTTCTGCAGGGCAGATGTATGTGAGGAGATATCTCCCCTTACAGCCTTCCCCATGTTTCTCCCACTCCCCTCTCTGCCATTCCTGGCTGGATTCTCTAGTCTTGGATCTTCCCCTGGGAACTGAACTGATTGAAAGAGCTTTAATAGTTTAATCCAAGTTGCTCTTCAGTTCCACAGCCCTCTCAGTTGTGGGCCACCGCAGATAAGTTTCAGGGCATTTTTTCCTCCATCCTTGAAGCTTGCAGTAGGAAACTTAAACAATTTTTCCTCGAAGTAACCTATGCAAAAAACATTATGTCTGATAAAACCAAAAGAACTATAAGGAGTCAAAACTTGAGCTGAGAGCTGGGTGAACTAAGCAGAACCATGTGAGCTTGGGTATCTCTGCTTGCCCATTTATTTGACAGATGAGCGAGGGGAGGACAAAGATTGGTGTGCTCCAGGGCTCTGATCCCTACTACCTGTCAGAATTAGTCATAAGCAGGATAGGGAGAGGTTGTAAAGATTTGGTCTTGTTGCCCTAAGTTCTGACCAACAGTGTCCTCCTGCCCACGCAATCTGTCGTGGTGAGAGCAGACTGTGGCAGACGCTTTGCAGATGGACTCTGAGCCAAGGCTGTAAGTCCCAGTTTGGCTGGTCTTCCTTACAAAAGGGAAGCATGTTTTTGTTTTTCCTGGGCTATTTTTGCAGCACCACTCACTCTTGTCTGGGAGAGATGCCAACCCCTTCCAACGCTTTTCCCCAGTGAGTGGAATAAATCTTCTTTCAACCTGTCTTGAGGTCTCAGAATAGCATCCTCAGGTATGACATGACATATTCTGTTGCCGGGCTGTCTGCTGCAGGCAATCTCCTCTTTCTCTCTACTTAGACCTCTCCAATTTATACAGAGCCATTGGGACTGGCATGTTTTGTCCTATTAGAGATGCCACAGGGACTTGAGGTAAGAGGAGCAAGTCTTGCTAAGGGCACTGGAGTCTGCTATGGAGTGCTAATTCCCATAGCACTAGGATGTATCTTGGAGGGCTCCTAGGCTCATAGTGGAATGGCTTCATTTCACATAGCTACCAAGCTTTTATTGATATTAGAGCACAACACATCCCATAGCTGAGTTTTATCTGCAGTGGGAAACCTCATCTTTTCCAAACCTTGGTTGAATTTTTGCAGACTATAAAGCAAACATGATCACAAACCTTTCATCTTCATTTAACTGCTGACTCTGAGTAATGCCAGCCCCAAGCATGAGTGCATCAGTAGATTGGAGCAGCACTTTCTTGGCTCACAGCTCCCCTCTAAGACCCAGGCAGCCAGATATCATCTCTGTTGCCAAACTAAACCTTGCTATGCTTTATGATAGGATAGGCTGCTCAGCACCCAACCGCTTTCACTCAGCTATGGAGCATCGCTGCAGATACTCTGGTTATGCCAACCTACATCCTACACGGTCTTCCATACAGAACTGCCTCAATGTAGAACCACCTTTTCCCTTAAAAAAAAAAAAGCGTTTGCTCCATCCTTTCCTTCTAAGAAGCTGCATCTGGACTGCTGCTCTATAGAGAAAATTGAATGATCCCTTGATGGGACTGGCTCCTAGGCTAATAACCTGTCCCAGCTGGTTTGGCATCTTGCAGATTCTCTAAAAGACATCTCCTTCTCCCTTCTTCGTGTTCCTGCCAAGTGAACATTGCTCCATTGCATCCCCGATCTTTTCTGACATTAATTACCCTTTCCTGTCTTGGATTGCCCTGTTTGTGGCCAGGATACTGAACTCACTTGAACCTGGGATCAAAGAAACCTCTGGAGTTAGAGGGAAGAGAGTGTGTGTAGACACTCCTTGGACAGCTGACTGGAATCAGCAGGTGTCTCAGAGTCCTTCCTGTCCCAGAGGGGAGAGCTTCTTAGCCTGTTGCAGCCTTGTATGGGTTAGGCCAACTGCTGCATCTCTGCTATGCCAGCTAGAGTGGCTGAGAGTGAGGGTAATTGGCCAGCTTTGAATCAGTGCCCAGCATCTTTAGAAATGCACCAAGCAGACCCAGCACAAGCTCAGTTAGAAACAGCAGTAGGAGTAAACCCTGGAGCTAGAGGCTGGAGCTAGAGGCTAAGTCAGAGACGAGCAGACATGGGCACACAGCATATTTCCTGACACACTTTCCATGGTGCCCTGAAGTTCTTTTCACCCACTCAAAGGAAACCAAAAGCACCTGGAGATTTTAACTGGCCACTCAGCCGTTGTTAAATCAATCCATGTTAAATCCTATGCTATAAGATAGCAAACAAAATCCATACTTTCCTTGAGAGAGAGCAGTGTGTCTTAAAAGAAGTATTTATGTGCGTTTGCCACATCTCTGAGCCCTCATCCAATATAAAAGGACCCACGAGGCAAAGATATTTCTAAAATACAGCACCATCTAGTGCTGCACTGCAGCACCTCATTGCAGGCAGCCTGCCTGTCCCCACCTTGGCACCCCGCAGCACTGTGGGTCCACTGCTTGCTTTCCCTCCCCAGTGTAAGACTGTGCCTTTCAGAGTGGGTTTTGATTTGGTTCGTGTGTTAGATGGCAGTGTGCTGTCTGAGTGCTGCCTGAGCAAGTCTCTCTGTGTACTTGCAGCGTTCCAGCAGCCTCTTGCATAATTCATGGAGAAATTCTGTCAAAACTTCATCCAAACCCCAAATCATATGTGAAATGCAGCTGGAACCCATCTTTGCAGATTAGAGCCATTGCAAACATTCCTTCCCCCTGCTCCACCACACCTTATATTCCTGAGCATTAAAATGAAGGCAGGCACATTTTCTAGTTGCGCAGAAATGCTGGTGCTGAGTGACGCAAATAGGGCCAGTTATGTGAGCAGCAGCTGTGACCCAGTGCTCCATGGAAACACAAAGGGAGTGGACTATTGCTGAAGGCCTGTGGTGGGTAAGGGAGGTAGTGTCAGCAAGTTAAAGTTCACGATTTAAAGCTGTGCATTTGTACTGGGGAAAAAAATCTTTGAGAGCATTGAAAACTGCTGATCTGAAGTATCTCTTAAAGAGGGATTGGAGCTGCTGCAAGCACCACTTACTAGGTGTGGAAATTGTTTGGCCAAGAGCAAAGCTAGCTAATGATAATGGAGTTAATTTCACCTAACTTCTCACCACCTCATCATAAAAAGCAACCTGAACGTGCTTTTTTTTTTTCTTATAAAAAACTCAGAGTTTCAAATTAAAAACAAATTCTTCTCAAGTTATATCTAGCATTCATGTAACTTAATTCACCTAACAGGGCACTAATAGCTCCTGTTAATCAGAGCAAGCTTTAAATCCCAGCAACTTCACCCTTTCAAACTCAGGCAGTAGGAGGTGAAACCCTTGAGCTGTGGGAGTGAGGAGGGGGCAAATAGTAAAGCTTGCAGTATTGCTATCTGATTGACCTACTGTGCAGGCAGGTTTCCTCCTGCTTTTCCAAGGTAAAGGAATGTTGTGTGAAGACAACATAGTCTGAAGGTAGTTTTGTATGATGTATTTCTTTGTTGTATTTGGGATAGAAAAGGTTTGTTCTGTGGTAACCAATACTACAATGGGAGATGATGCTGTAGGAAAGTTCTTTTCACAAGCAAGAACACAATATGTTTTCTCACATCCATTTGACTACTTAACCTGAAAGATAACATTTTATTTCTTTGCACCAGACTTTGTTATTTCCAGTTTCCAAGAGGATAAAACCAACGTCACCATGAAGGTGAGAAAATTTGGAAGCAGAACTGCTAACTGTGTATAAAAAGGGAACAGTTTCCTTGTGACACTGATGAAACAAAACTATGTAGAGTGTAGTTTGGAGCTAACCGCAATGGCAGTAAGAATTAAATTGTCCATTTAGATTCTTTTGTTTATTGAAACACAAAAGCCAGCAGCACAGGAACTTGCTTTCCATGGCTCGCAGCAAAGACGGGGTTGAGGGATTGGTATGAACTGGTTCTCATGCACAGCTGCACCTCAGATACCCCAGGAGGTTCTCCTTTCAGAGACCGAGGCCACAGTCACAAAAGGTGCAGACCCATACATCCAGCTGGCAAAAGCCTTTGCCACCCAGCCATCAGGAAACACGTTCTGTAGGTGTCATGCCACGTGCATATCAGTTTGGTCTCACCTCCACATGGCAAACGAGTCTCTCACTGATTTTTTTTCACTCTGTTCTCTCATAAACAGTGTCTGCCCAGCTATATCCAGCACTGAAGGATTGAAGCTCCCAGTGTCTGCCAAGTATCAAACATGGACAAGGTGGCCCCGGCAGACCAGGCCACACAGCAGCTTCCATGTGTGGGTGCTCCCTCCAAGTCCTCCTGAATGGCAGTCTGAATTCAGCTGTTCACAAACACAAAGTTGTGGTAAGCTAATATTCAAATAAAAGTTGTTGGTAAGGCATACCTCTGCATACCCTTCCTTAGCGCTGTCTTGGCCTTTCTCGAGTCAATGTTCCTTATGTTTGCTTCTAGAGTTTTTACTTCCACTCCTGCCAGGCTAATTGTAAATGTCTTAGCTGAGACAGCTTTCAGGTTCTGTCATTTGCTAAGCAACCAAATGTCCGTACGTTTCCATAGGGGTCTGTAAACATCCCATGGTACATTCTCCTAATTAGAAAACAATGTCTGTAGTTGTGTTTATATTGCTACACTTACTGGGAAGATAAAAGGCCAGGTTGGTTTTGTGTGCAACCTGAGATTATTCATTTCTGTGCTCTTTGGAGGGGGTTTTTAATTGGTTTTTAAGAAATGTATCTTGGGGGTTCCTTGGTTACTGAATCAACACAAGCAGAGAGTTTACAGCGAGCTATTGTATGAAATTACAGATCACATGTTACCTGTGAACTTTCCCTAAGTTTGTTCAACTCCGAAAATGCAGGTTGAGTTAGATAGGAAAAAAATTGTCTGCCAGAATTAAAATCCTAAAATCAGTTTTATTCGCAGTATCTCTGCTTCAATAGAATATAAGAACACTCTGTAACAGGAAGAGTAAGTTGCAGTCTTGGTTACTTCTGCCTGAAAGCTATTTTGCAACCTTTTAAGTCGTCTCATGGCTCTTTGAACCTTTTCCAGTCTATCAACATACTCTGAATGGTGGGCTCAGAAGTTGCACGCCTCCAAATGCATCAGTACCAAACGCAAAGGTGGTGGAATCACTTGGTGTTATTGATGAAATCACACCTTAGAATCACAGAACTGTTGACTGGAGGGACCATTTTAGACACATGCTATAACCATTGGTTGCCCTCCAGGGTAAGGCAGACTTAAGTTCCTTCCGCAGTCCTGCCCTGGCTCCTGCCACCCTCACAAATGGCTGAAGGCTGTAGCACGGAGGACTCAGAGGACTGTGGTGTCTCTGTGAGTCCTCATTTTGTTAGTCATGAAGGGCACAGACATGCAGTGCCGTGCCTCTCTGCTGGGCTGCAACAGGAAGAGCTTGATTCAATGCTAACACTTAAGCAAATAGTGTGCTGACCCACCAATTAATAGAGCAGCCCTTCTTGCTTATTTTTTTCCCGGCATTTGAACTGCAGCACATTCCACTTGTGTAAAAAGACTGCTGTTTGGAGTGTGCTGGAATCAGGTGGTGAGCATACCAACAGCCAGACAGGATACTGTGCTTCCTGTGAGAGTAAACACTGAAAGTCATGCAAAGCATCTTTCATTCTGGCTTGGCTGCAACCGCCGGTACAGCCGCTGGAAAGGAAGGGACTTCACAGAGACAGAGAGATTATTCTCTTCTGGCTTGGAGGCTACCTGGCCTTTTAATCATAATTGAAAGACTGTATTTTTAAAGGTTGCTCACTTTGTTGGCAGAACGCACACCTACAAGCCTCCATTTTCTGGGAGCTTGCTCAGAGGTCTGCCACATAGGAATACAACCAGTGTGTGGATGCTCGGCATCTCTTAAGTTTGCGGGTAAAACTGCAGCTTGGGAGGATTGAAGGAGCTCTTGGACTTATCCCAAGTCTGCGTTCAAACATAAAGTAAAAGAGAAATGTGCGACTAAGAAACAGTCCAGATTTGTCTTCAGAAATTGCCCTTCTGGATAGTCTCTCTTAATGACTCTAAAGCACCATTACCACCAGGAAAGTGACACTGGGTTTGTCACTGGGCACTGTTTTTTTTTAAAGACACAGTTCGGAAAATCTTCAGGGGAATATCTAAAAGTTTCAGCAAGTTTCATGTAAAGCGGAGGTGGAGTTCTGTGGCAGAGACTCCCTGACCTATTAAGTTGTCTTCAGAATTTACAGGAACTAACCTGAAAAGCCACATTCCTCCCCAAAACTGCATGGAAACCATTTGCTAGGCATTCAGGACACCTTCCCACGTGAAGTGGTTGTTGACATATGAACGAGCTGGAACAGATACCAATGGTGTCCTTATTGTTGCATTTTACAAGCTGCATTGCTCACAGTCTTGAGGACAGAGTGATTGCAGCCATTCCATGTGGTTTGCTGACATTTCCAGCCAGTCACAGTGAGGATGAGCACAGGAAAGCCATTGGGATCGCAGTAGCCAGCATATTCTGCAACAGGTGATTCTGATCTTCCATCACAATGTTCAGGTGTTGTATTTTACACTGTTTAGAAGACTCCCATTGGAGTGGGCTGGAAGGAAATCAAGCACCCTGCATGAGCATGTGTGAGCTGTGTTTCAACAAATACTTTAATTTCCATAAACAAGGGCAGTTGGAAATCTGGCCCATTACTTCTGTCTGCCTTTGCTCCCTACCTGTGGGGTAGACATGGCAGCACAGTCTGGCTCATGGAGGTGTCTGGGGAGAGAAACATAACCACTGTGCAGGAGCAGCTCAGTTAAAACAAGTCAGCAGAGTAAAACAATTCAGTATCCACAGCCAGGTCCCAACAGGATTTCTCCATCACCTTGTGCAGGGAGCTTTTCAGTTTTCTAACAATCAATAAAAATGAGATTATACTACAAAAAAGTTTGCCTTTCATACTGATATCCACATGGTCATTGAACATATTTTCCCTAGCTGGTCTATCATCTCTGTTTTCCTCATGGAAAATTCAATATTTTCATTTTAACTTGCAAAATCATATTTCTATCAAACTTTGTTTAGATTTTTATAGAGTCTAACACTACTTCTAGGGTGCTCTGTTATTCATTGAGGCTTAATGCTACTGGAGTCATTTTGGTAAACCAGACTTTATGGCTATTTTCATGAGATCCAGTGTAACATCAGTCCAGGCTTTTGGAGAGCAATGGCTTTCAGGGCTGCCAGTTAATTTGTGTATTTCTTCCCCAATAAAACTACAGAGTGTTCTAATAATTTCGTGCCTGAAAATGTTTTAATATCTGTTCCCTCTTGTCTAGCAATGCTTTAGGTAAGAACAAGATATGATACCTTTTTAGCAGAAAAGGGAATGGCTTAAAAACACTGATATTTTTGGAGTATTTCCAGCTGATCTGTTGATCTGTACTTTGACAGTTGGCTTTATTTATTCTCTGTGCAGTACGTTTAAAGTATTTTATTGCTTCCATAGTGTTAGCAGAGATCTTTGGAGGAAAGAAGGCTCGATGAGGATATTTTGAGGCCTGTGTCCTGCAACGTGCTCTGCTTAGTGAAGTTTTCATCGTAAATCTTGGTGATATAACCCCATTCCCTAGAAATGCAGATTCCAAAGTTCTATATCAGCACCACTTGCCTTCAGTATTTCAGTGAGAAGCATATTAGCACTGAACATCCTTGTCACACCCCATGTGAATTGCAAGGAGTGCTTCAGGCTTTGATCTTTTTGCCTGTTGCAATAGTAATCTCTGTAGTGCAGGTACTCTGTGCAGGGCACAGACAGGATGTGGACAAGCCCCAGTTGTGTTTGTGATTGGTATTGCACAAACATATCAGGAAAACGTGATCATAAATCTGACCCTTAGAAAATCACAAACTATACTTTAGAACTCTGTTCCCCTGGTAAGGGGCAAACCAAGGAATGTAATCAAGTATTTGGTAAAAAGAGTAATAATCACATGTTCAAGAGCTTGTGAATCTTACTGGTTTGGCACCATATTGAAACAAAAACCCTTTAAGTGCTGCAAAACTGTTGGGCTGGAACCTTTAAAACTTTTCCTATAAATTACAGCTCCATTATAATCTAGATTTATATTAATGTTGTCTTAGTGCTTTAGAAAACTACCTGTCCTGAAATGAAACATGTGAAATTAATCTACTCCAATTCATTTTGCATTATTCTCTTTACAAGCTGGAAATCTAACTTATCTGTATCTGATCAAGTGCCAATAATGATAGTCTTTAAGTAAAAACTCACCCAAATTCCTGACATGGTTTAGTTTCAAGATAACCAAGTACAGATTTCCAGGGTATTCTGTAATTGATTTTGTATTTGGTGACTGTTTATAATAGATTTTTGTCATATGAGAGTGGCCAAGGTCATTCAGAGTTTGGCTTTGTACCCAAATTACTGGTGTTGGCATTTACTTCCTAGTCATTCTCTTTCAGCTGTGGGAAGATTACTGGCGGCCGATTGACAAGAACTGCAATATGACAACCTGCATACAAGGACATCCTGATATCTCTGCTCTGGTGAAGTGAGGAGTCTGGAATTGAACTGCATGTAACACACACCAGGGCATAGGACAGCACTGTGCGGTGGTGCTTAGCGCACCTTACCAGTTGAAGGATCTCCCTGCTCAGCACTGTGGAAAGACTCCCACATCAGCCTGCTGGGCAGACATTTATTTCCTTTCCAGAGAGTATGGAGGTGACATGTCCATGTTAAGACCAAAAATGCAAGTCCTGCTCGGAGACTGGAACTGTTATGATTGCTGGATGAGGATTTTACTGTGCCATTCAGCCCTGCCCGCATTCTGCAGTCTGGCTGGGTGCTACGTACAGCATGTCTTCGGGTGAGTGATTCACCAACTCCTGGCAGTCTCCAGCTCGCCCCACAGGAGCACAGCTGTTTATACTTACATCTGTTGTTTTCTTTTTCTTTGGGGTCAACCTTTGAAACAAAATTTGCCTTGAGAAGCAGAGGGTAATGTGGGAGCCTTTCTGGTTCTGCACTTACTGGAATGGGTACAATCATTCATATTTTGTCCAAAACTCAGTGAAATAGCTGAGTATTTTCTAGACGGCTGCCATGTCTAATCACACTTATTTGTGTTTAAGTTTTGATGGCTGATTTCCATTTCTGGGACACTTTCATGCCAACTAATGGACACAACATTACTTTTGAATTGTGGACATGGACAGGAATATTGCTTGAAATGAGACTGATTCTGAAACAAGGTAGCCCTATTTAGAGTTAATTATGACCCCTTGAGGGGACTTGGCATAAGAAGCCCTGAGAATATTTACAAATCGGGATGTTAGCCCAAGGAATACTTACTGGGCATGAAATAAGCCCACAGCTTTTTCCTTTTTTTGTTTCTTGTCTCTTTTTCTCGTTTGTTTTCGGTTTGAGAGAAACAAATATAACTGAATTGGCAAAGTGTTCTCTCTGACATTGATTTTTACAGCCTCTTTACCTTTTAGACAAAGTTTCATATGTTATTGATTTGAAAATTCATCGTGAATGTTTAAAGATCTGGTTTCTCTCTTCTCTGGAGAGGAGAAAGAACAGTGTGCAGTATAGTAGAGTGTAAAGAACAGGTCAGGAGCAGAACAGTACATTTGCCATTTTCATGCTTTTAAGCCCAACATCTGGGCCTGTATGTTTCCCGAATTTGTTGTTGCTGAGCTGTTTCTCTCTGCAGCTACGGCAGCTATGACAGTGGCATAAGTTACCTCTGGCCTAACTTAAGTGTTTGCCGTATGCCCACACAGAGCTCTTTACACTGCCAAACAACTCAGGGAGGAAAAATAGCAAGTAGTCCTTGGAAAACATTCTCTTGCTTTTGGTTTTAATTAGCAGCGCTCAATGATGCAAAGGCATTATCACTGTGTCAGCAGAAAGGCCCCCACTGACTCATGTGAGGTCTGATGTACCACCTTGCATCAGAGAAAACCACCTCACATCTATATGGCAGCAATCTTTCCCCAGAGACTGGAGTGCTCAGCTCTTAGAGGTGAGGTCACCCTGTATCCTTCTTGACTATTTGCTGCCTATGGTGCCATATTCTCCCTCTGATGCCATATTCTCCCTCTGTGTTTTTTTTTTTTTCAAAGAAGTGTTATAATGGCACAGGAGTAGACGTACACTGGGCATACTACTTACACAGACATGAGGATTTGGCTTGCTTAAGTGCTGTTCAGCAGTTCCTGAATTTTAATTATTCATTTTCTAAAATAATGCTTCCCTTTGCAGTGAATCACTTGTGGCTCTGCCCCTGTCGCTGGATCTCAGAATGGATGACATCAGAGACTTTGCAGCCCACCTAAGCCTTCCCAATTAACACGTTCTCAAGTTCTCTTTGCCTCCCTACTCGTGATATTTGTGGTATTTCATTGCTACACCTTGTGGTGGCCATCGAGGGACGTTGCAATTGGAAATGAGTCTGTGCATTGGAGAGGTATGACATTACAAGATAATTCCTCCAATACATTGAAGTAATTGTCCGGCATATGTGGATACTGGAGTTGAAAGTGACACCTGGCCTTCAGGCTGTATGTGTACAAAGGCATTGCCATGCAGTCTCCAGGCCTCTGAGGGCTCGCGTTGTGTGCTGTTTTATACATACATCCCAAGTTTATTCATATTCTGGAAATCTGTGCCAGGAATGTCTACAATCTGGCGTGTAGCATATTACAGCTGCACTGCTTAAAGCACGCTGCAGCCAGCAAATTCCATTCTGTTCCTGTACAAAGACTCCTCTTTGTAGCTGCAGGTACAGATGGGGCACAGGGATCCTTCCCTTCCTCTGCTCTTCAGATGTGCTTAGGAAAGAGGTGACCTGGAGACCTGGTAGCCAGTACTCAAAGCTGAGAAGAAGCCAGGCCACATTTCCTATGTGACTCCTCTAAAGAGGAACAGCTTCAGGTGGCAGTGTCTATAGGAAGTACATCGGAAAACAATAGAACATGTTCTGAGAAGAAATAAAAACTGAGCACCACAGCCCCCCTAATTCACACATCTACCCAAATACCCAGAAGCTAACCCAAGCTTGAGGAGCTGCAGTGTTTTTTTAAGCTGAATAGTTCATCTCACTGAGGACCAAGGTAATTAATTGCCTCAGCAAAGAATGACATGTACTGCACGCACTGCTTGCAGAAGTTGCTGATGCCCAGAAGCAAAGATAATACCACATTCCCTTTATTCTCCAATGTCTCCCCTGAGAATTCAAATCAGTAACAACCCATTAGATCTCAATGCTGTTTCCAAGAAATGTGGCTACAACAGCATTTCTTTGGAGGTAACAAAAATAAATGGGACTCAAAAGAAAAGCAATTTACCTAGGAAAATCTGAGAGCTCCAAACATCAGCATATCTCAGCTTTCTTGGGATTTTTTATTTTTATTTTGCATTTTCTAAATGGCATTGATTCAGTCCCTGTAGATGGGCCGTGACGGCACACATCTGGTTTTATGGTGAGGGAAATAGCTGATTGAATCGATACGCTCAGCACAGCTGACTGGAGTAAATAAAAAAGGATTTGAAGGAAGCTTTGTGTTCCTCCAGATGGACAAACCCACCTTCAGTGCTGCTGCAGTTGCCCAGAAGTCAGTGAAGTGACATGAGGAAGGAAGAGTGGCCATTAGATTCTTTCACAAAGCGAGCTTCCTTGTTCTCTGTTCATCTTAACTTCAATAAAGCCAGCGGTCTGGATTCTGCAGAAAAGTGAGAGCATTACAGGTAAATGATTTCCATTGCTGGACTCCACAATCACACTTAGTCATTCTGCATCGAACGGTTGTCAAATATGAATAGAAAGTGGTGTGTCCAACAGGGAGACCGTCAAGGTGTAGCAGTAAGAAGTCTTGGGGGTTCAAACCTGGCAGCAAATCCTGCCTCAGAGTAAACAAACTGCAGAGCTCCTGTGGAGTCCCAGGGCTTCAGCTGTGGAGGTCATGGGTTCATGTTTATCTGCTCCAACCTTTGGAGCACAATGCGGCCATAAAAATTCTCTGTGGAGGCATTTAAAAAAAAGTCCACGTCACCTTTGGCAGTGATGGGGCAGGCAGAGAGTGGCACCTGAACTGTTTCTGGAAACCCACAAAGAACTTGACCTTCGAGGATGGTCCCTTGGGTGGGCAGAACACTACAAGCAACAGCTCACTACTCCCTGTGCTTGCCAGGTGCATATCAGATTCCCACAAAGCAACTGGCTGCCTGTAACCATTCCAGCATCTAACCCTTAAGCTGATAATTGAAGGTAAGGAACAGACCTTAAAAAAATACCTGTTTTATTTTGATGTCTTTGTTCTCCTTGTTCAGACAATACACAGAGTCTTTCAGACCCCTGCTTTCTTTCAAAGCCTGTATCAATCACAGCTATAAAGTTATTGTCCTAGGAGTGTTTTTCCCAAGCAGCAGGAAAGTTATTTTCTTAGGCACCTCATTCTCACTTCATATTCTTGGGAGCTACTTACGAGCAGGATCTGTTAGCTTTATGACAATTCCCTTTATTTACGTGGAGGGATGGCAGTTTTCAGTTTATCCCCTTAAAACACTGTGCACAGAGTGTTTCAGGAATGGACCTGCAAGCAGAAATGCTAGTGCAAGGTTTGCTCCAAGCCATCCCCAGGGCTGTTCATCTCCCAGCTTTGCCTCCTGCAGCCTGGATCCTTTCCTACAGATGCAACCTGCCCCACGCACCTTGGGGCTTATCTTCTGCCCTTGCTGCACTGCCTATAAAGTCTACTTACTGTATGACATCTGAGAAAACACATGAATGAGTTGGGATAGTTTAGTAATACCTATTTCTCCCCTAGGAAATACTTGGCTCTGGGAAGAGACATGGGGAAAATGTCTGACAGATCTGTGTGACGGAGAGCAGCGCTCCCTTGGTGAGGAAGGAGTGATGGACGTCCTCATTGTGGCCAGTTTTGGTTAAGGTTAGTCTCTACTTGCTTCATATAGCTTTTTTGCTACTGAGTTTGTACTCTGCGTCTCTGTTTGGAGCATTTGGCTCAGCATTCAGATAATGTCTGCTTTTACATTATGAATTATATTAGAAATTTTATTTCTGTGTGACTACTAAGAAGGGGCAAGGAAAGAGGTTTCCAAACTCTGGTAGTATTTCAGTGTGTGATCCAGAGCAAAACAGGCTGCCTCTCCACACTTCAATTGATCACTCTTGAATAAAGTGGACTCTTAATGCCTACTTGCCCACAGGGACATTAAAAAATGTAAAAAGTATTTGTAAATTAAAGTGCTAGAATGGAAGTCTCTGGTATGTGTAATTGTAGAGTATCGTATTAAGTAGGAAGGAAAACTGTCTGGGGAGTTCCTGGCGTTACATGAAGCCTAGCTTGTCTAACTTAAATAGATTTAATAAGCTCTGCTAGTATTAAAGAAAGGTTGCATTTAGGCATACTTATTTGAATTTACATAAGCATGTATCAAAGAAAAAAGAATCCAAGCTCTCGGTTTCTTCAGTCAAGGTTTTGATACTTCATCCCTTCCAGCATATCATAAAGTTCCTTTTCATAGCCTCAGAAGAACACGTGGAATTGAGTGAAAGGAGCTCAGCTTGTTACTCTGTGTGACTGTCTGGAGGCTCAAAGTAGAGCTCTGTCTGTACTTGATTGATTTTTCCATGTTCATGTTGTGTCTGACACTCCAGTACTGTTAGAAAGATGAATGGCAAAACCTGACAGAACAGGACACTTTATTTGGCCTTACTTCTCAGGATA
Source organism: Pavo muticus (assembly GCA_016647715.1). Classification (NCBI taxonomy): domain Eukaryota; kingdom Metazoa; phylum Chordata; class Aves; order Galliformes; family Phasianidae; genus Pavo; species Pavo muticus. The sequence continues at coordinate 3,658,581 of JACDJE010000004.1, forward strand.
AAGCAGTGACTTTGATGCAGGCAGAGGAGACTGCCACTTTGGAAACAGGTGACCGTGCAGTGGTTGATGTGACTGAGGAACCATTTTGTGCCTTTGAGCTTCACTTAAGCTCTTCATATGAATGAGAGCAAAAATGTGTGCTATGTACTGAAGGAGCAGCAGGTTCGGTCCAGAAGCCCTGCCCTACTTCGAATTAAGCTTCTGGTGAATGGTATGTAGGTAAGACTTGCCTGTTGGCCTGCCTGAATTATGGCATGTCCCTGAGAAAGAAAGATATAGCTCTCTTTCTCTCAGTGGAAGTCAGTTTATTCTTCCTCTCTCTTACTGGTAAAATGGGGCTGCTCATCTTGCTCCCCTCTGCTTCTGCATAAAGCTATATCTGTCCTGGCAGCAAGTGTTATGCTCCAAAAGTCAACCCTTAAAACAGCCAACTACATCTTGGATGACACAGCCTTATCCTCAAAGCTACGAAGAGCCCTTGGCAATTGCAGTCAGAATCTAAAGGGCAGTCTGTGGTCAGAAACAAGAACTTTTTTTGTTAATACAAGCTACAGTCAACTCTGCCAGCTGTTTCCAGACTTTAGCAAGTGTTTCCTACTCAAATGGAGAGAATGGTTGATGGGAACTGGACTAGATACAGCCATTCTATCTAATAGTCCAAAGCTACAACCACAGCTAAGTTGAAAAAGATGCTAGATGTCTCCAGTGCAGTATGTACCAAAGTGCCAGATGTTTAGGATCCCTTAAGTCATCTAACAGGCCTTCGCAAGACAATGTTACTCTTGAGTATCTTGGTTCTCCTGTAAAAGCATTAAAGTGAGCTAATTTTAGCTTTGAATTATGAGATTTTCTCCAACAGAAGGTGTCCCTGAGGACACCAGGGTAGATTTTATTTCCAAAACGTTGCCTTTGTATATTTTAAACGGAGCATCTGGATGAAGTTCTAATGGCCAGTTCAGACTGTCTGATTTATAGCAACAGCTGTTCACCTTTGTAGATGGGGAGATTCACAGAGATACAGAACACATTTATGAACTCGATATTCTGTGCCAAGGGTCAGGTTTTTTGCCTCAGTTTTGTGCAGGTGTAAATCTAGATAGACTCCTGTGAAGTCAGTGAAATTGCTCCATGAAAGGCGTGGAAATTGGAGTTACAGGAAATAGCAGATCAGTTGTTTGTTTCTCCAGTAGACTGAATTTTAGAACCCACAGCAAATGGAAAGTGATTAGGGTTGAAAAATGTACCGCAGTAGTGATAAGCTGTACCTGCTGAGTGATGGGGAAAAATGTTAATTCTTTCATGGGGAGCAACTTCTTCACATGGCTGTAAGAGATGGCAATCAGAAAGCCCAACATTAGGAAGCAGAAAAATGAAAGAATAATAACAGGGAAGGTATCTTGGATGCCCTATTGTACCTTTGTAATACTGTAACCCCTGTTTCAAAAGGTAAAGCTTCTACTGCTGAAACTTCATGCAAGTATTTCTTTAATAGTTGATCATTCCAAAATTCAAATGGGTTGGAGGACTTTTAGACAAGCGTATCACCACTCTTTTCATCTTTGTGGCTTTTTATTGTTTCTTTTACTTTTCTTCGACCCAAGAAAAAAATAATGCTTCAGATTTCTCCATGATACTTCCTTGTCTGAGTTGAGCAGATACTTTCTGCTTTCAAAATAATAAATGTTTTGACAAGAATAAAAGAAGTTAAGTGCCTCCAGATCCTATACAAGCTCCAACCCAAACTTATCTTTGGGGACTTGGTTATGCTTTCCTAAGACAAAGTGTTTCTGGAGCATTAGAAGCCAAGTGAAGAATCAAGGCCATATAACTTTATTATTACCAAATCTGCTGTATTTCACACATTCACACTCTCTTCTCTTTCAGCTACTCAATCCACCTCTATGTTTTCCATAAAATGCTCTCAGAGCTAAGCTGTTGATGCCAGCTCTGATCTAAAAAGCCGTGATGATTAAGTGTCCTCCATACTCCACCAAATGGAATAAATAACATTATTAATTCAGTATGCAGTTGTCTGGCTTACTACACTAAGCTTGATGGTTAATACAATGTAATGGAGCCTTATTTCCAGCTACTGGATGCCTTCCCTTAAATTGCCTCTTCAGCCACCAGGCTGCAATAGCTTTGTTTAAAGTATTGTTCCACCTGAAGTACAGAGAGGAAATTCCCCACTAAAGCTGAGATATGAGAAACTGTTTTGCTTTCCCAGGTGGAGGCTTCCAGGGCTCCAGACCACATCAGGAGCACAACTGTAGGTGTTGGGTATTTTTTTGCCTTGCTGACGTCATGCCCTAACTGTGATAACTCAAGCTCACTCCTGACCACATGTGAAGTGTTGCTCATTTGGCTTATGCTGGCAGCACAGTCCTGAGCAGAGGAACAAGGACAGAAGGTGCCTGAATGCCACTGACATTAATGTAAACTCCCAGAGGATCTGCTAGAGGTAATGCTGTTGCTTTGGATGGATATTTGTCTGACACAGTGGTAAGGTGCAATCAAGATGTGGAGCTAAGTCAGAGACCCGGGATTCTGCCCAAACCTGAAAACCAAAGGGATGAATTCATTCTGGTGCCTTTTAAGCAGGCTGAATACAAAGCAAATTGTTCAGAGCCAGCTACTGTGTTTCAAAACCAGCAGCTTTATCCATCTAAAGTATTCCAGCATAAGAAAAAGCAATTTAGGACTATTCTCTGCTTTGTCTGGTTTAGATCTTAAACTCCTGAGGATAGGAGCTGCCTTGCAGTGCCTGTTGCTGAGGCCTTAATGTTGATCCAGCCCATTCAGTGCGGTGATAATAAAAAAAGAGCTCTTTGCAGTAGTTTTGTATTGCTCTGAAGGTCTGGGCAACAAGAGGTCATCTTGTGTAAGGTTTCAGAGATTTGGCTGACAAAACACCTGATGATGGAGTTTTGTAGCCAGTGCTGCTGCTGGTGAGTTGCTATTAGCAGAGACCTAATCTGAACACAAATATCTGTGGAAACACAGTTTACAGCACCTGGCAAATTTATGCTGGAACTTTTTATCCAGTCCAGGGATCGAAGCAGGGTGATTTATGGGATCTTCCTGGCCAATCAGCAGTATCTTATTGGAAAGGTTTGAAATTCTACCTAAAATCACAGAGTGAAAGGCTTTTAAAATTGCCAGGAAGTTATTTTCAGGGTTGACCTGGATTTGCACAAAACTGGTAGCACAGAGGCGAGAACAGCTGGAGGCATAAGTGGGAAGAGAACAGCATCTGAAGGATTCTCATGGGGATTTGTTTATGAAAAAGGGAGGGGAATGAGATGTTGTTGCCTCAAATATCTGACAAACAGAGGAGGAAGGCATGAAACTTGTAGCTGGCAAGACAGCCAGGTCCAGTGTCTGCTGGCATAAGTGGGGTTCAAACCACTGGGCCTATTGCAGAAAAGGATTTTGCCACCGGTTATCCTGGGGATGAGGCGATGACATGAACTCATGTGTCAAAACATGACTGAACTGCTGATCTCTGCTGGACACCCATGTCTTTGCTGTCTGTGCAAATGTTGTTCTTAACATGGACCTGCCAGAACTCCATGCTTTGACAAGGGTATTTTAAATGTCCTAGGCAAGATTCTTCATGCCGAGAAAGAGGATTTGAGAGGTGTGGCCACCAGTAATGCAGAAATCCATCAGAATTTCAACCTAGGGCATACCTGGGAAGCGTAAGCATGACGCAATGTTCTTTGTGCGTGGCTTGTTCCTAGATTGGGCTCTGGAAAAAACAGCATCCCTCATTACTGCCAGCATCCCTCATTACTGCCAGCTTTCCACTACAGTCCCTCTTTCGTCCCCCTTTCCTCTGCTGTCTGCATTTATAGCCCCAAAATGCAGCCAGGGCCAGAATTGTTCCAGAAGTACAATGTGTTCGTGTATTGCTTTGGATTGGAGGTGGTAGAATGGTGCCACATTTTTCCCAAATATTGAGAATTTTCCAGCTAGTTCTGGCTGGTCGCTGTGCTGAGGTCAAAACATTGGCTGCGGCAGATTTGAAGATGTTTTGTGCCATTTCTCAGTGAGTGTGGTTGGTTGTTTATCTTTTGAACATCAGCACTTCCTGCATCAGCACAAGATTTTCTCTAGGAAACATAAAAACTCCTTTTCATTTTGGCCTTTGGGAAACCTTTTGAAGTCTTCCAGCTGAAAAACAGCAAGTCCCCAGGCTTGAGTATGAGTCTTTGTGGATACTTTACAACTGTTGAGGGCTGAAAAGCAAATGAAAGTCCTGGGATCTGTGCTAGGAGGGTGCAATAAGAGATGAACATGCATTGCTTTAAGCCCTTCCCTCCTATTTTCCAGAAGAATCTTGATGGAAAATTGTCTTCTCAGCCACAAGTGTGAAAAAGCACTGCTTCGTGTTGCCTTTTCTTTTAGTAACTTTAGTATCAAATGTATTGCTTATACATTTGACCCACTTTTAATGCTCCCTGGTGCATATTCTTCCCAGAGGAAAAACCGCCTAGAGCATCAGCTGTGTCTTTCTTCTCTCTCCACAAGCAATACAAAGACCCAACGGGCATCCTGCATCCCTGTCTAAGGCACCGACATCCAGCTTCTACCTTTGGTTGCTTCCATAGGTGCTTTGGATCCAGCCTGGTGCTCTTTTAAATGGTATATAGCACAGAATCTGATTAAAGATCATGGAGAAGTTTGATCAGCATCAGAACTTAGGTGCCTTTTCACTTGGTTTAGCACATTTGCCAGTGCACAGCAGCCAGACACGATCTCTCCCTGCACATACACACACACACACAGACCATTAGTAAATTAGACATTTTAGTAAATCTTTCTTTGCACAGCATTTCAATGATGCCCTTGATCCTAAGGGAATTTTGTTTTGTATGTGTTCAAAAGGGGATAGTTCAGGATTGGTCACCCGTTTAGCCCTTAGCTTTGCTCATTGGAGCTGTCTCGGGAGACGAGCTTGCTGAGCTGCCCGGATGCCACCCCACAAGTGCCCTTCTCTTGGGCTGGGGGAACAGGGATGCAGAGAGACCGCCTCTTTGAGGGGCCCTGAACTGGAAGGTAACATGAGCAGGGCACAGCCCCCCAGCCAGCAGCGCAGCCTTTGGGAGGACTTCTCTCTCTGCAGGGGCTGGTCTGCTCTCTTCATCCACTCTCTGACATGATCCCATATCCAGGCTCTTTAGAAGAGGAATAAAAGAAACAAAACTGAAAGCTGCTATTTTTAAACCTTCCCTTTGGCTGTCTCTGCAGCACTCTGCTTTCCTCCCCGCATTTCAAACAGTGTTCTTTTGAGAACTAGGCACCAGGGCCCTGTGGTTTCCTGGTACTTGGAACATAAAATCTCCTAATTCTTCTCTCACAGCAAGCTTCAGAGGCCGGGGAGTGATTGATATTTTCTATCGCTTCATTAATAGTCACAGCACAGTAGTTTTCTAATCTGTTTTTGCACTGCTTTTTATTTTAAATAATCTGTCTTTCAAATTTTCTCAGCCCTCTGTGTCACACAAAGCAAATGCTGTTTGCTCCCCTCCTGCCTTTTAACCACTGGGTTGGGACGTTCGGGAGCTGCTGAGGCAAAGCCGTCCAAGAGATGGGAAGCTGGGACCTGCCTCCTGGAGCTTCCTCATATGTGCTTATAGCACAGCTTGGCAAATATACTCGGGATATGTCCTGGAATTGAATAAACTGAGAGTAACTACTACAAGGGAAGTCTCCCCTTATCTCTTTGCTGACTGATACCAGGAGCCATGATAGTCTTGCAGTGCTGTTGCAGAAGACAAAAGATAAGGCATGCATGAGAACACCTGCAATCTATTCAGGCAAAGGGGAAGAAATGTGAAGGTTGAAGTTGTTGAGAGTCTGAGACCTATTTCTGGTTGGAAACGAGCTGCTCAGGACACAGGAACAAATCAAACAAAAAGGAAAACCTGGGACATCTGCTGCTGGTCGTGCCCTTCCCAGCACATTCCCAGGAACGAAGCTCTCCAGGATAAAGACAGGAAACTGCAGTGGGATCCATTTGCTGAGAGGCTTGGGCATTATCTCATGAGATGCAGAGAAAAGCAGAACAAGGGCTAGCTGTGTGAAGCTGTGAGCCAGCTCAGCTCTACCACACTGTTTGAGCTACATCTCCTCGTTGCCTTTTGAACACCTAGAACCTTCACCTGTAGATGAGCTGTCTCCCTGGGTTAAACAGCTCTCTGTGCTCTGGCATGTCTGCATTATTCCTGTACGCTGTTTTTTCATTCAACCCAACTTGGAAAAAGGCAGACAGGCAGTAGCCTAAACACCCCAAGAGTCTGTATTTGCTTTGTTCCTTCTGTGTTGCAGCACAACCTGCTCCCCAGTGACTTAAAACAATGTGTCTTTGTGCTTATCTTCTGGGCTTGGCAAGGCGATTTTTACCTCTTCGTTTTTGTCTCAACAGGAGAAATTGCTGTCTAACTGATCCTTTGTGGACTTCTGACCAAAACCATCCAGTGCAACAGATGGTAAGTCATTCAACTTGTTTTAAACTCAGAGCCTCAACTACAGCTATTTGTGGGTGGAAATTGGCATATCAATAGTTTCTTTTTGGTTACAAAAATAATGAATTCTGGATTATGTTATTATGACAGCTCAGTTTGGATTTCTCTAGCCTTTCCTTACATTACAATGCGTTTGACTTTATGTTTATTGCTTCTGGTGCCTGCCATAGCAGCTTAGCAGTGCGGCATGTTAGCAAGGGAAGAATTTCAGCCGTGCTCCCCTTGCTCCAAAATACACAGGTCCTTATTACTTACGTTAAAGAAGGTTTGCGTCCTGATGTTACACATGGCAACAGCCTGTGAGGAGGTAGCGTTGGGTCATCCTATATTTCACTGGATTGTTGGAGCCATTCTTACTCATGTCATCCTCTGAAGAAAAGAGGGGTAAGACAGTAGATAAAGGAGTGTAATTCATTTGAGATTGCTTTAAATTCTCTTGACTTAGGCCATCCACAGCTGACTGTCTGCAAGAGATAACAGTTGGGATTTATTACAGCCTCAACCAGTGTGAGAGGTACAGCATGGAACGGTGGAGACCAAGTGGAGTGAAATTGTGCTGGCAATCTCTGTGCTAGTCCAGACAGGAAGACTGGTATTGCTACACCAGCAGATTTCTATCAGAGCAGTGACACAGCTTTCAGACCCAGCCTGTGGTGTTGCTGCGTGATAGGTTGTTGCACCACCACTTTGGCACTTGGGTGCTGTACTTTCAGCACGGGTTTAGGATGTAAAACATTTCATGGTTGTTTGAATCATATGAATTTTCTCTGTGAATCTATTTCTGGAATCTTGAGAAGAGTTGCTGCATATTGCAGAGGTTACAGGGAAGCTGTGTGTACCCTCTGAAAGGTGGAACGGCGTCTATGTTTGGGAGGTGGAGCCAGCTTCTTCCCTCTGTAAGAGCTTTCAGGCCACTTTTGGAAGGAGATCTCTGGTTTTGCACTCCCATTGACAAATGAGGTCTCCAGTCTGTTGGGTTGTTCGTGCAGCACCTCCTGCTAGCACTGAATGCACCATGTACATTATGCAAATGTTTTTTATTACTTCCAGATATAAGCTCTTCTTGTGTTTCCTTTGTGGTTAATGCAGCCCATCTGTACTTAAAAAAATAATAATGTTCAACTCTTCCTCTTGGTATTTTGTGTAATGCTGCACTTGGGTTGACACTCTAAATACATTCCTCATGCTTTCCACCTGCTTTCCCCCAAAGTTTGGAGTTTTGGGTTTTCTTAGTTGTTCCAAGATGCACCTACTATCTCAAGGATTTTGATTTTGGCTGTGAGAGGAAAGAGTGACTATAAGGGGCTTAAGGAGAATAAGAAAGATAGAAAGATGGAGTAGAGCAGTCCATACTACAAGCAGCAGGGTGGCTTGGAGCTCTCTGGACTTCAAGGGCCACCTGCTGCAAGGAGACACAAGGAATTCTGGATCAACTGAAGTGGGGAATGCTCACTTCCAAGGAGGCCTGCTGTGTTATACTGCCCTAAAACGCATCCAAGTGTCTGTACAACAGTCGTCTCTCCAAATTCTTCCTTGCAGCAGCCAAGGAAGAGGGAGGTGTTCAAATGCAGCTGTTCTGCCTGACAGTTTTTCTGGTTTTGACACAGCCTTTTGCAGGAATAACTGTAAAGAATGGATTGTTCTTTAACCTAGGCTTATACAAAAAGGAGCTATAAGGAACAACTGTAGTTCCTTACACTGCACTTACACCGTGTAATGGACTGGAGAGCTGAGAGCAAGTCTAGCAGCCCAGAAAAGGGATGCCAGGCTAGAAGCAAGAATGACGGACCCTTGCTCCTTCTCAGCTTTCAAACTTTCTTTCCAGTGCAGCGTTCTGGGAGCACCTCTTTGAAATATGATGGCAAAAGCACATGGCTCAAAGGGTGCAAACCAAACCCTGGTAGAGAGGATGTCCTCTGCCTCCGTTTCTTACTGGTGTTGAACTGGGCACAACATGATTCTATGGTAGCTCATGCACATGGTGTCTTGTGTTCATTCTAGAGTCACAACAAAGGAAATCTGTGGGCTTTTTGCTTTGGAGGAGTGGGAGTTTGCATCAGTAAGGATTAAAGCAGAGTTTAAGGATGGAGAGGATTAATTCCTTGTTATGTGGCATTTATTGTTGGTATATGTAGAGTTGCTGTTGCAGGAAATGTATAGTTTCAGTTGCTGTTGCTGTTGTTCTAATTCTCACAAATGATTCTTGGGCTAACAGTTGGCAAGGGCTAAGAATGAGGAACAGAACAGGGAAACCTGAATGGAGTAAGTGCAGACACCGAGTATCTGCAGCAAGAGCATGTGTGCCATAGCAAACCAAGAGAGAGCGAGCCTGGAGACTGCTTCTGCTGAAATCAGTGCCAGTGTTTCTTGCAAGCACCACTTTGGCCCTGGGTGCTGATACAGGCCACATTTTGGCATCATTCATAGCAAAGAATGGTTGTTCTGGAGATCCCTCAGGTTTTTGCATATCAAACACAGCCAAGATATTTTAGAGAAACTTTTTTCTCCTTAAGTAAGAGAATTAATTTGTCTAGAGGTTTGAAAAACATAGTTAATCATCATAGTGCTTACATATTATCTTCAGCAAGCTCATCAGTAAAAAAATCCCACCCCACCCCCCCAGCAGTTTATTTAAGGGCTCATAATATGCCCAGACAGCCTAATATATTGAACCTACTAACAACAAACACGAGCTCTCTCTTAAAAGCAGAATGTGGAATTATCAGAGACAAAACAAGACTCGGACACTGGCAAGGAAAAGCACTCCACGCCTGACCGAGCTACATTTCCTAATTGCAACCAGAGAGCTTACTCTGTGTAACAGTTTAAAGGATTTACCTTCTTTTCCAAATCCTATTGGTTTGCCCCTATGACAGATATTTCCCTCACTGTTTGTTCTTCGGGGTAATTAAGTTACCAAATAGCAGCCTTCAAACTTTTGCTTCCTTTTTTTCTTTTTTTTTTCTTTTTTTCACCTGCCACCATTTCAGCTCTGGAGCCGTCCTGCTCTGGGGTAATCCAGCAGAGGTGGTCAGGAATCTGCAATCTCAGAGTTAGGTTAGGAAAGGGAGGTTAACCTGGCAGGGAGTTGCCTTTAACCCACGGCCTACATCCTTCTCTCTTAGCCTCCAGGGTTCAACTCCCACACCCAAGGCAATGTGTACTGGAGTCCAGACTGTTTTGCACTTGGGACAAAACCTTCCCTCTAACTTTCACATTCCTGCATTTCTGAGCTCTGCCTAGCAGCAGAATTAGAATGAGCAGAATACCACAGGAAAGATGATGCTGAAAGAAGTATTTATTAACTGTCTTACCAGATGCAGAGTGGAAGAAAGCATATCCACTGCAGATAGATCTAAGCAAATTTAACAGAAGGTCATGAATCTGCAGTTTCAGCAGAGCTGCTCTGACTACGTGCTCAAGAGACATGCTCTTGCTTAAGCATATCCTACCTCTAATGTAGGAGTTATCCTACTGAAATCAGTATTTTTCCCTTCCAACTGCCCTAACTGAAATTCAGAAAGGTGTTAAGAATCTAAGAGCTTAAGTTTTCAAAGAGGATTAATAGTTTGAAAAGTTTCAAGCTGGGGGGGAAGCCCGAACCTGTAGAGACCAAGTACGTTCTACCTGAGCGTTTGCTCTTTCTCGCAGTGCGTGGGGCTGGTTCTGGCAAGTTGCTGGTCACTCAGACACACAGTAGGCCTTGATTTCAAAAGGTAGAATAAACATCACGCCCTGGTTAAGAATATGTCAAGTCCCATTGGTCAGTATGTGTGCTTATCTTTGATGATGTGCTTTCAAAGGATCTTGGATAAGAACCAAAAGGAGAGCTTTGAAAATTCACTCGTACAGAATAATTGTATTTATCTTGTCAGTTCTCACTGTATCATCTTAAAGAATAATGAATAAGCAGTTGAAATTCTTACGGTAACCTTTCACTATTCAGTACCAGGAGGTGAGGGGACATGTGCCTTCACGGACATCAGGTATGTCTTGATGGTGGTGGGAGTGCTTTGTTTCGTTTTTAAGCTTGACGGTAGCAGGGGGGGGAGAAGTTAAAATGCAATCATTCTGAGTCAAATGGTAAGGCCTAGAAAAACAGATGTGGGGTGTGAGCCATGAGCCAAGATCAACTCCACAAAACTTAACAGATTAGTTCTACAAAAACTGGAAGGGGGAAAAAATGAGCCAGTCAATGGTGTGATGGATGGGAGCAAGGAAATAGCTCAGAACCGTCAAACAACTGAATCTGCAGCACAAAAATGTTAACTTTCTGGTCCCGTTATTTTGCTATGGATAGGAAATTCTTTCAATGCTATCTGCCCTAGCCAGCCAAGCTGCCTATATCCAAACAATCACTGGTTCTCCTGGCATTTTCTTCTTATCATCAGTGTGAATCTGGCCACATTCTAGAACCACTTCCCACAGCAAATTATCCATCATTGGAGATCTCCTTCCTCAGATTAGCCAGGTCTATTGCTTTCAAAACCCCATGCTGCAACACACTCTCCTTCCAGAGGACTCTTTTAGCTGCTGTTGAACAGCATCCAGGAACATCACACAGTCCTCACAGAAGAAAATGTCAGTTCTCTATGAAAGTGACCAATGACAGCTTCAGCTTCTCCATTAAAAGTCTTTGTGTTTTGCATCCAGACCTTTGGCTGTCATTGTTGACTCTGACAGAAAGCCTCCACTGCTATTTGTGGGGAGAAGCCCCAGTCTGAGCACCACATGTTCCTGGAATCTACAACAGGTCTTGCAAATGTCATTTCTGTTTATTTCCCTTACACATCCACTGAAAGCTCAGAGTAGTTTTTCAAGGCTTCCCACAACCTAAACCAAGCCAACTGGCCAACAATCGTCAGTAATGTGCCTCTTCTTAAGCTCTGCTGTCCTTAGATGAGTTGACAGCCCATTCCTTCCAAGGGAAGATAACATCCTTGCTTTTAAAATGAGATGCCTGTTGCTTGGTCTACCGTTTTTGAAGGTTTTCATAGAAGCAATGGAAGATGTTGATGTATTCTCCTATTCCTTCCCTGTTTATTTTGCATTAGGACAAGGAAGTAACCACCAAATCTGAAGCAAATTCCTAGTCAGGGGAAACTTACCTCTAGGTGTGTATCTGCTGTTCTCTCCCTGTGGACATTGATGCTTTTCTGAGAAGGACTGGCTGCAGCAGGCCTGTTGTCTTTATGTAGGGACTCCCAAAAACCACTGTGGCTCTGAGCTCGTTCTGATTTCTTCAGAGGATGGAGGTGCTGAGGAGGAAATTTGCAGACATCATGGAGACAAATCACTTAGCTTCAGCCATAAGTGCAGTCCTGGTTGCTGCATCTTCTTCTGCTAGCTTAGAGAAAGAGAGATCGTTGTGAATCGTTTAAGGAAATAGCTGCCAGGGCTCCAGGCTGGAGGCCTAGAATGAGTCTTTCTTGCTCTCTGTGAGCTTTTACCCGATAGGGAGCAGTAGCTAAACCTTGCAACCTAGAAATCTTTTGGGCTTTGTTGTAGTCTGTAAAACAGGCCTTTAATTGTTTGTCTCCAGACATAAAATAGTCTTCATGAGGTCCTAACCTCCAGTTTTTGGGATTAGATTTCTTTTCCACACCAGAAAACCAACAGCTCCAAACTATGGGAAGCTCATTTGCCATGCTTGCACCGAGGGCTTATTTTCCTCCACAGTAGCATCCAGCATCTGGCTGAAAAGCATGGCAGATGAGGCTCAGCAGGCTCAGTAAAACCCCTCTGTCCCTCACCAGAACACAAGACAAAAGAACTGCATCTCTAATGAATGGCTCAGACTCATATCTCCCTCTGAGGAGAACCATTACAAAAATATTTCCCAGATATTTGGCTGGGCATCTCATAAAACTATCCAGTTTCATGATGCTAATTTTTCCATTGTCTAGACAGTTGCAAATCCAGACAGAGCACTATCACTATGAACTTACTGCACACACACATACACACAAAAGCCCATTTTTCTGCCCATGGTATTTACAGGTATGCTGTTACTGACGGGATGCCAAATGGTAAAATTTGAATTTGCTCCAAAGTGTCTGTTCCTCTCAGGAATCACAATCACACACCAGAGCTGGCATTTAATTTACACAGCACTGAGCTGTGAAGGTGCTCTGAAGGTTGAAGAGGAGGATCTGGCCCCTCACTGCCTACCTTCTGCACCCAGAGGAAAAAGAAAGAGAGTCCAGGATGGGAGAGTGCTGTGAGCCAAGGCTGGGGTGAGAGTCTCCTGCCACAATGCTGTTTAAAGAACAGAAATGTTCTTTAGCAGTATGCATGCTGGAAATGTTCATGGAAAGACATTCTGGAGCTGCAGGCATGTAGATGAGGTCCTGCTAATGTCTGCTGATGGTTAAGTGGTCTGTGGGCATTTGTTCCCTCTGTCTGCCTTGAAATGTTAAGACCTGCAGAGAAGAACAGCATGTACTTGTTCTGTGCATCATGGGTGCCAGCCCACATTCTGAGGCAGGCTGTAGCACCTTCCCCAGATTTTGGCATCATCCATACCTGTATTTATAGCTCCTCTGTGATGCCAAGGGGCAAAAACATAGTAGGAGCAAGAGTTGTATTTACAATGTAATCACTTCTGAATGAAGATATTTAGCCAGCATCAGCATTTCCACTCCTTTTACTTCTTTATCCTGCAGAGTTCTCTTTCTTCCCAGGGCCATGTGTGCATGTCTTTCCTGAATCACTGATGCAGGGATACCATCGCCACTTGCTGGGCTGTACCAGCAGCCCCAGTTCTGTGCCCATTTATCTGGGAGGCAGGCCCTGCTGGAAGACCAGGGGCTTGGCTGCAGCTTCTCTACAGCTTTTTCAGAGGGCTTAGGGAGTCCCAGTGCTCATTGTGTGAATCCTGCTGAGTAGCTCTTGATTGTGCGTGGGATTACCTATGACTGAAGCAGTAATGTTGCACTACTAATGAGAGTTCAGGACTTGTAGAGTCTGAACAGCAATGACTTTGGTCTTTCCCTGGTGAGGACTCCAGCCAAGCTGGGCGATCTGTGTCCTACTGGCTCCAGAAAGCAGACAAAAGGGGAAAAAACTGAAATAGCCACAGTGTGATAGGTCCATCTTATGCCTCAGAGCTGTGTTACTGGAGCCTGGGAGCTGCATGTGGAGAGAACCTAGTGGGACCTGAGCAGAGCTGAGCTAATGTCCCAGACAGCCAGTCCATGTGGGAGCGGAGGAGGAGGAAGAGGGCAGTTCTAGTTCAAAATATGTGAGCCTTTGCAGTGAGAGTGCAGGGAAAGGAGGGCTGGAAAAGTTCTTTCTTCCTCCAAGATAGCTGTGGTCTGTTTCCCAGCTGCACTCTTGCTCTGTCTGCTCTAATCCACATCTTCCCTCCACCAGCTGGATTTGTTTTGCAAACTCAAATCTGATCTCCTTGGTTTGTCCTGCATGTCTTGCTCAATTTTCAGGACTCCATCTTTCCACCATGTAACCTTTCCAGCAAACCATCCTACTTGCCCTTCTGCAACTGAAAAGGGGGAGTATTGCACTTCAAGCCCATGCTTGAATCTGCCTGAAACCATACTAGCATCCCACTGTAGGCTAGAAACACAATATCAGGCCTTGTGATTTGAGGGGGCTGTCCCACTCCAGTCTCAATCTTCCTGCGAGCTCCAGAGGAGCTGGAGTGGAGTGGAAGGAGTTAGTTAACCAAGACTGGCTGTGTTAGAAGGATGTGAATGTGAACAGTGTTTATCTAACAGGTGCCCAACAAAGGTCATCAGAAAGACAGGTCCAATGAAAGCAAATTCAAGGCTCTTCTAGCAGGTGTGTAGAACCGCTGCTGAAAGACTTTGTAATAACTGTTTCTACAACTGTGGATGCCCCCAAGGAGAACCAGTCTTGGCAGCAACCTGGCCTTCTGTTTCCCATCAATTGTAGCTTTGTCTCTTTTGAAGCACCCTGCTGCAAGTGAGCAAACACCTGGCTGAGAAAAGATGAATGGAAAACATTGCCTGTGCTAGAAAGGTAACGGCAAACCCCATGCCAGGAGGAATAATAAACAGGAGATTATTGATATAACTGTGCTAGTCTCCAGTGGGTTTTCCACTAGGCATGTAGAATCACCTACAACAGTGGCATTGTCTCCACTGTCACTGCAAGGGAAGCGGGAGAAATGAGTTGTGCCTTGCCCCAGCCCAGTGCAGGAAGGGTGAATTTGTGTCTGCAAAATTGATCAGTATCAGCAGAATGGGGAAGGAGCAGACGAGCTGTCACTGGGCTGTGAACTGGGGTTTAAAAGGTGGCACACTGTAGATGTCCAACAGGCTGCTGTTAATTAGCCAGGCCTCTCTCTGAGTCCAGGGGATGTACTGGGAATTGAGCTCTAGCTTTGGGTCTGATGGCTTCAGTGCATCTTGTGCGGAGCCACAGAGCATGGGTGCTGACTACTCATTTTACATCTGTGACAACGTGCAGATTTATTGGTGTGCTGGAATCTGTGTCGTGGTGTTACCACAACCCACACGTGTGGACATTTTAGGAGCAGTGATTGAATGAATTTATTTCTAGCAGGAATTAGGTCTATAGCTGAGTGCAGTTGCAAGTGTCCAGCTCTACAAGAGGTGTAAAGCAGAGATTACTTGAGGGCAGATCACTGTGCTTGCTCCCTGAGATCTGTCTGTGACATTGTTCTACTAGGGAAGGCAGGGAAGCTGCCATGGATGTAAACATCCTGCCTCGGGGGGCTTCACAGAAACCTCATCTGAGACCCCAGCCACTTCCTCCACTCAGTCATAAGGAGTAGGGAAGGGTGAATCTCACAAGCACGTACGCCCTGTTGTTTTGAGTTTTTGCATACCAGGCGTATTCTTCTCCATCCTCTCTCCCTGTTCTCCTCTGGCTGCAGATAGCAAAGTGCCTTGTTTCCAGTTTGACCGTCTGGTTCTTGGAAACCTCCAGCAGACAGCAGACGGCTCTTCCAATGTGCTGTAGAAATGAGTGGGGTGGGAGGGAGGAGAAGAACTATTTCCTGCAGTGAAACTCAATCCTGTTCAACTTAAAAATAGCAGAAAAACAGAATCCTTGGGGACCTGCTGTAAAAGGGTTTGATGGTTGCCTACTCTCCATCCCACCTCCCACAGCTCCCCATTTGGTAAGAGCCTCTTGAGCACAAACACAGATCTGTCGCCTGCAGTCCTGGAGCTGGGCAAAGGAGCTGTGCTCCATGCTGGGGGTCAGCTGTGGGGAGATGTAATGCACTGTGACAGGTAGCAAAGCCCAGGATTAACTATTCTTTGTGTAGGGACTCCATGCAGGTTTTTCTGGGCCTTTTATTCTTGCTGGAAATTTTGTTCGTACCATTATACAGGAGCCTGAGATTTCTGGGTATTTTTGCATGACCAGGTTATCTTGAAGCTCCTGTTCCTCTCTAGGGAGGGAAGAATGAAGCTTCAGGAGGCAGACAAGATAACGAGGAAGACTTTCTAAATAATGAGCCAATGATGTTGGCAATGGCAGCCCCAGCAGTGCTGCTGCCTGCGGTTCCCCTGCCCTGGGATGCTATCAGCCCTGACATGGCCTGGGCACATGACAGAGGCATGATGAGGGATGTGCCATCCTCTGTCTGTTTCCCACCAGCAGCCTGTAAGGGATCACTTCAGCTCTTGGCTATGGTCACTGCTGAAACAGGGGATGGCTCCCAGCAGCAGTGAAGCACCATGCCTCTTGGCCTTCTTTAACCTGCGTCCAGCCAGGTCACCTCAGGGTGGGACGCTGCAGCAGAGCAGCTCTGGTGCTTCCTCATGGCCGTGCTGGGGAGCTACCATCCATCTCAGTGACCTCCTTTAGACCTCCCAGGTTCAGGCTGTTAATGATTCACCACATTTTTACAATTCCTCCTTCCTGAGTCAGTAATAAATGGCTTCTGGTGCCAATCTAGGGGCTGCGCTGTCGATATGGGTTCAGAGCTTGGCTGAAACAGGACCGCACTTCTCTAAGTCAGCAGCCAGCCTTGGTCCTCATGTGAGCTTGGGGATCACTGTGCTTCTGGAGCCAGATTAGTTGTTAAACCCACTGTGCTGGAGCCAATTAACATTACTAGGTACTTTTCCAAAAGCAACCGGGGTTTAGCCTATGAGTTCAGGCCAGCTTCTGCTCTGGGTAATCACATTATGCCTAGCTGCTTGAAATCAGCCTTGAGCTAATGCACTGTACTTTGTGCCTTCAACGGGCAGTCAGTTACCGCAGCTCAGCTGATGAGCAGTAATTCATTAAGCCTCTGTAACTCAATCACTGCAATCATCTTTCCAATCTTAACGGGGCCAAATATATTCCCACTGTGATATCACAAGAATACAAAATTCCTCTTTAAGAAAAAGTGTGTCTGGTGTTGCTCAGCCCTGATAAACCTCCAGCACTCTGTTGCCTACCCAGCGTGCGTTTCCTCAGGCTGGTTCCACCTGTGTAGCCAGAGTGGTATGTACTTAAGGAAAACAGGTGACTTAGATGAATGCATATCTCCTTCTTGTACAGGCTTGTGATCAAATGCAATTAAATTATGGTTGCTCAACAAGTAACTGCCTTTCAACTGAAGCAACATCACCACTGCATACATGCTGATGCCTGCTGAACTAATCCAAACCAGCTAGGGCTCCTGAGCCTCTGCTTGGGCAATTGCTGCTGGGCAATTGGAAGTGTTACTTGGGCTGCTGCTGCTTTCCTCCTCTCTGTCCAAAAGTCAGTTTGATTAATTCCTCTCCTGCGGACTCTTTTAACTGTAATCTTCAGACAGCATTCGTTTAATCCATTTAACCAGCTCATTCTCATCAGTTGCCCTTTCTTTAGCAAATACATACTTGCGTCACTGGCATCAACTTTGTATACTGTTTGAACTAACTAACCAGTGGCTTTCAAATTAACTTTCATTAAGCTTCTGCAGTATTGCATGTAGAACAACCTGTATAGATAGGTTGCAGGAAGCCTTGCAGAATGCAAGCAGTCCATACCTCTAGTACAGGAAACATGCATGCTTTATGGTAGGCCATGCCTTATCTGCATGGAAGGCTTTATAGATAATTGTATTGGTTTTCTTGGATTTTTTTCCTTTTCTTTTTAGCTGGGGTCGAAGGAAAAAAAAAACAGGATAGTTTCCAATAGGGAGGATAAAACAGTACAAATTAAATCCATTCTCTGGCCAGTGTAACAATTGCAATTTCCTATTCATTGGAAGCTGTACAGCCCAAGAGGGAGATATTTCAAGACCGGTGTGTCAGGGACAGAAATGCATGCATCTGGTTATTTTTAATGGCAGCTCTGTCCCTAATTTTCAGTGCTGGCCTTGATGAAATGCCAGCTGTTTCATTAACCTTCGTCAGCATGGCAAAGAACAAAAGGTGGATCACGATGTCTGCACCTGAGACAAAGCTCCTTTTCCCAACAAGCTGTTGAAGGTTCTTAGCTATACCAGGCAGCATTTTGGGTAGTAGAAGGGAAGGAAGAAGGGAAAAAGAAAACCCTGTGCCTCCATGAAGGTGTAACATAGTCTGTACAAGTCTCATATCTGCAGTCTTCATTACTGTCTGTGAGCTAGAGCGAAGTTTCAATCAAGGTAACCATTTTCCTCTGTAAGCCAAGAAAAATATTAGGTTTATTTTCAGACCATTAAGAATAGTCTCTCTGAACAGCCCTGCTTTCCTTGCTTCATATGGGCTGCTAAAACAGAAAGAAAAAGCACAATTTCACAACCATGGCAGCTGTGAGCTGCCACGTGGGTTAGACCCCGACAAACAAAATCCTCACTGTGCCTTGGAAGAGCTTTCTCAGGGCCTGAGATTTAATCCGCTGCCACAGCCAAAGGATTAGTGCTCCAGTGGTAGAGCTGGGCAAAAGGCAGGATTTTTGTTCCAAGAGAAATGTGGTGGGCTGGGGGTGGGAATGGGGAGAAAACACAAAGTCAGATTTCTTCCAGGCTCTGGTTTGTAGTGTTGTCAGCACTAAGGAAGCAGCACAGTGCTGCTCCGGCCCCCTCCTCCCTGCATGTCCTGCTTTGCAGCTACGACCAGTTCCTACCAACCACAGTCACTGTCATGGTTGCTTCCTCCTCCCTCCGCTTCTTACAGAAACACAATCCATCACTGTAAGCCCCGCTCGTGAGACAGCAGTCTGAACAATGTGTTCAGTCAGGCTGGTGGCTGCTGGTCATGGGAAGGCTCCTGGTGATGCTGGAGATGTTGTGTCGTTTGGCACAGCCCTCATGCACCCAGAAGGCTGCTTCCACCCCTCGGTTTCCAAGTGGTGAAAGATAGAGCTGTTTGCTCACTGGGCTGCAGCCTCAGGAGGTTTGGATTTAGCTTATCGTTGAGATCAGACTCGCTGATCTTAAAATGTCAGCAGTGAGCTATGGAGCAAGAAGAGGGGAAAAAAGAAATCCTTGCTCAAAATTTAGGCAGTGCTACTAAATGTCAGGGATTTGCACAGAAGTCTCAGGGCTGGGAGGCGTGCTGACATGTGGGCTTTTGGTGAAAGCATCTCCCCCAGGTCCTCAGCATCTTGTCTCATGGACATCAAGGCCTCCCGCTGGGAACAGCCCAAGGCAGTGCTGAGCTGGCCCAGGGGCTGCCACAGCATTGTGACCCACTCCAGAGCCAGGCATGTTGAGTGAAGCATTGCTCTGCCAGGCTCCTCACCTCCTACTTCTGCTTATCAGGACAGGCATCAGATTCTGAAAAGAAAGGGCTTTTCTTTTCCAGGCAGCAATCGTGACTGCCTTAACAGGGGACAAACTGCATTTGCCCTGGGCACTTTCAGCGCATACAGAGAATCATAGAGTCATAGAATGGTTTGGGTTGGAAGGGACCTTTAAGATCATCTAGTTCTAACCCCCAGCTGCATATGGCAGAACTCTTTTGGCACCGGGCTCTGGTTTGGTCCTGCCAGGCCACCAGCTGCATGTCGCATTCAGGGAGCATCCCAGAGGCAAGCACAGCACAGCCGACAGCTGAGGGAGGGCCAGAGCTGCTTCCACCGCTAGACAGAGGGCCTATAAGAAATAAGCCAAGTGTTCTTGCAAAGGAAGCAGTCCAAGACGGGAAAGTTAATTACATTAAGACCGGAGATGCTGGAAATACTGATTCTCCAAGCAGTGGTACAACCCTACCTTCAGCTTCTGGCACGTTTAACAACTAAAACTCTCAGTCTAGCTGCACACAGCAGCAGGACTCTACCTCATGACCAGGTCAGGGTAGATTGAAGGAGGTGTCTTCCATTTAAATGCAGTCACCTGCAGAAGAGAATGTGGGCTACCTTGTTCTTGGCATAGACAGAGGTAAACAGCCTGGCGTCTGGTGTGCCAGATCTGGAAAGGAGCCTGCTGAGATCATCGGAGTCCCACCTGTTTGCACTGTAGCTCGGTGCATCCAGGTCATAGGATTTGCCTTGTCATACTGAAATGGGGAAGAGTGCAGAGACAGGTACTGAATTATTAGAAAATCCACTGAGAATAGCAATTGTCTGAAAGTTTGCTTTCCTGCAAACCAGAACTTTTCTTGACCACAGCGTTTAGCACATTCAAAGGCAATGCCAACACACAGAAGACAAGAACTAGGGGCCTGTGATTTGCCTTTGCCATCTCTGGGCTACTGCAGTTGAGAGAACGTTCCATAAGTTTCATTAAGGTCGCAAACTGTGAGCCAGGTTCTCCAGGACATCTGCTGCAGGCAAGGAGAAAAAGAGAGTCGCTGTTGTTTGCAGTGCCTGGGCCAGGTCTTGGGTTGAGTTTTGAGTGAACCTGGGCCATCTGGGTGGGACCCACTGAAGCTAGCAGGCTGTGTGTGGTTTGGATTCAGGTCCTGGCAAAACTAAGCTCCAGCCTTGAGGAGCACAGCTTGCTCCGTGGGCCTGGAGGACCCTTTCTGAATTTACAGCGGGCGGTACAGTCGAAGGAGAGGTGGTGTGGGAAGGTGGTTGCTCATTCTACACCAATGCAGAGCACCTGGGCTTCTGTATGAGATGGGATTTAGTCAGAGGGGTGGAACATGGTGTTGTCTGGAAGCAAAATCCTGAAGCTACAGCAAAAGGGTCTCATCAGAACTGGCATGTTAGGGCAGACAGAGACTTAACAGTAATGCTGGATTATACAAACCATGGCAAGCTCCCATCCGAGCATTCTTTGGGGCTCAAAGGGCCAGCTGCAAAAAGCATCCATCTAGCAAGGGATGTTCGTGGGCAGCGTGTGTGAAAATGTGCACATCATCTTGGCTTTGGATCGGCTGGAGGGATGTTTTTCTTGTAGGCTGAGAGCAGCAAAGATTATTAATCTCCGAAAAAATCTGGGGCACTATGTTGAAGTGGGTTTTCATCAGCCTTCTGCTATTGTGTGTGTATATCTCGGGTTTACTAATGATTCAAATGAGAAGTAGTCAGGAGCAGTGCTTGGAGAAAGAGTTTTTCCTGTATTTATTTTGGATGCATGTCCAGTGGAAAAGTATCTTCCAAAGCATTTTGCTTGGCGACATGGGCTGTTTCGTTTGGAGAACAATTGATGGTGATGATGAGTGGTGTTAGATGCAATCACTGTTCGACAGCTTTTTGACTTGCTTGCAAGTCAGAGCAGCAAATTCCACGTGACTGCGCACGTGTGCCGAGGAGCGGGCACGGAGACAGTGGCCGTGGATGAGCTGCTGGACGTGTTCGGTCAGGCCTTTGCCAGACTCTTAGCAGGCACAGCACAGGTTGTTGGTGCATCGCCTGGCTATGCTTTGCTCACCATGCACTCTGCATTTTGGTGAGCTACCCCTGCACAAACACTGCCCGACAGGGTGGGTATGCTGCAGAGATCAGTTTAACCTATTGGGACTGTGCATGGTACATTACATAGCTATGGGAGCAGTCTGCTCCCACTGACTTCCCCAAACCTAATGAGGTATATCCTACCTGATGCTATCCTGGCACCCTACTCATGCCTTCCCAGAACAGCTGTACCAGCTGTAGCCCTCCCTACCTCCAGAAGAAAGGAAGAGGGGAGTGATATGCTCATACTCATCCTGTCCCCTAGCTCCCTGCACGGACCATTGGCAGCTCACTGCAAAGGAGCAATAAGGAGGGTTAAATCAGTGAGGGTTAAACCATTTGTCTGTCTTCATTGCTGAAAAAAGAACAGCCATCTGCCACACTCATTTCCTCCCTTTCTGCAGGCTTCTCCAAGCAATCGCCTGCGGTCTCAGTGGCACAAGGAATAAATCCAGTGCAACTTTGCTGAAGTCTTCAGAATTGCTCCCAGGGTAACTGAGAGCAGAGCAGGGGCCCCGAGAGTTTCCTAAGCTTCACAGCCATAGCCACAAGGCAAATAAAATGAGATTAACCAATTACAATTAAAATGAGAGAGAACTGCTTTTGACAGTAATTTTGAATTTCCCCTAAAAGCAGTTCCAGCTGTGACCTCTGACTTGTGCAGCGTTCGTCTGAGATCTGCCCCTCGTTGTTTGTTATAACTGATGCTTTCAAGGACATTCAGTCCTGCCTAAGGAGGTTTCCTAGGTGAAAAAAAGAAGTGAAAAATGGAAGAGGAACTAACACAGGGCATCCCTGCAGTGAGGCACAGACGTGAGAGACCTTCTGGCAAGCAGACAAGAACAGCCAGGCAATCTCCAGTGGATTAAGTAGGTTAGTGCTTGCATCAGATCCCCCCAGCCCAGTACTGCTGTGTTCCTATCATGCAACTGTGAATCCCATTCTGGCAACGTTCATGTTGGTGTTGAACAGATCTCCTTTCCCACAGAGAAGCTGGCTGTGCACAGACCTTGCCCTCGCTTTGGGAAGAGAGCAGGGCTGTGTCTACAAGATTGGAGTAAATATCATTATTCTTACTCAGAGATTTTGAAAGGGTTGTTTGTTAGGCAGCCGTGCTACACAAACAGCTTTCAACTCAATAGCACCCAGTCCTTCCACACTACTTAATTCCCTCAAATGAGTGGGTATTTTTGACTCACTCCTTGGCCCGTTCTACCATCCTCCAGCAGAATTTATCCTGGTGCTGTCCAAAAAACTATCCTGGAGGAGGAGATTTTGGAGGACTGGTGAGGGATGAATAACACAGTGGGGTGTGGATTTTCACCCAAATATCAGCACCCTGCAGCCTTCGCTCATCCAAGATGCTGCTGCCTCTTCCCATGCGGAGCGTGGAACAGATTTCTGCACGGGCTGGTAAGCAAGTAGCCTCTGTTGCTGGTATTGCCCATGTATCTGCAGACACCTTCGCTGGCCGTGTGAGCCACCTTCACACCGTGTCTCTGCTGTCACAGTGTTTCCACACTCAGACCAGGAGCTGACACACTCGAACCTTCTCCATCTTGCAGCACGCCTGGATCAGTTTCCTGTGCTGCAAGGAGACGAGGCTGTGAGAACAGTGACTTGAGCCAGTGATAAGGAGTGTAAAAATACATATAAAGTTGCTATTTTTACTCTTCGGGCACAGAAGATGAGAGGGAGAGCAGACAGAGATAAAGAGAAACGTGCATCTCCTAAGGCTGCATTACCTGAGTCAGACAATGGAGTAGGTTATTTGTAGCATGCTCTGCCAGATTTGAAAGCCTTCCAGGTGCTGTAGCACTCTGCTGTTGAGGTCAGTACAACAGTCACCTTTCTTTCTAATTTCCTTTGTCATCGGTAGCTTTAAAGGAATGCATTATGCTGCAGAGGTGAGGTCTGAAAGCAATTTTGGCGACATTAATGCTGTTCTCTACCTCCGCACCAGTTGCGTTTACTTTGTTCGGAATGATTCAGCTTATATTCAGTGCTGTCACACATGGGTGACTTTCAAAACTGCTTTGTGTAAACAACAGTCTGCCCACACTCAGCACAGTCTGATATCTCCGCATCCGCAAACACCATTGTTTGATTTGTGAAATACCTGGGTTTGCGTATGGATTGTTACAGTCCGTTTCCTAAAAGCTTCCCATGATATACATTTCCCATTCTTCCAGGTAGCCCATCTGAGGGTTCTGTATTTATGTGGCTTTTCCTACAGTCCTGCCTTAAACTTTGCTGCTATATATTGAACTGATATCTTCTTGCCCCTCCCAGGTTGTGGAGAACAGTTGCTGTCCTCTTTGCCAATACTGGAAAACCATTATCGCGTTCCCCTCATTCTTTCTTCTCTCTTCTAGACTAAACAAACTCTTCCTTCCACCTATCATTACAGGTCATGTTTTCAAAACATTTTTATCATTCACTTCATTCTCTTTGCACACACTCCAGTTAGTCTGTTATCTTCCCTAAAATGCACTACCCCAAACTGGACCTAGATTTAACACTGTATGGATCAAATCTCTCACTTCAGAGTAAATCTCTTACCAGCTTCATTACATCCTGTTTGGAGCCATGGCCTGTGCAGCTAGACAATGCATTCCCCAAACGATTTGTTCTTCCAGCAATGCTCCATTTGGAGATACTCAGACCAAACTTCAGGGCACCATTAGATGTGTTCCTCTTCAGTTCAGAGCCCCTCCACTGGGGCTCATTGGGGGCTCTGCAGGTGTTCCTAGTTTAGTTTTCACAAAGCATATCAGTATGCCTGAAACCAAACCAAGAAAGGATGCATCTCTTAGTTCTCTCTGCCTGACTTCTCCTATTTGTGGAAAACATATAAAAGGAGGGAAAATATATCCTGGACAAACTAAACAGCACCATACCTGCCTCGTAAGATCTTATAGCCCTTCAAAATATTTGCTTAATCTCCCAGTATCTTGGCAGGATACATAGGTATTAGTGCTTGCAGGTGTTCTTATCCATTGATCTCAAAACATTCTCCTCCTTCTTTTAAACATGGGGAGGCTGAGGTGTTTGGAGTCTCAATTTTCATAGGCAACAAAGATCCCCTGCTCCATTTAAAGTCTGTGGAAAATGTGGGTTGCAAGCCAGCTGGAGAATTGAGCTTCAAGTGACATGCTGAGGTCCCACTGAGTGTTAACACACAGCCAGGAGTTACAGCCCAGGTTTCCAGAGCGCAATGAGCAGCACCAGGCTGCCTTCCACTGCATCATATGAACACACAAGCACAGCCACATGGTCAAACCCATGCTTAACATCCTAAGTAACATCTACCCGGTCATGGTGGGTGTCACAGCATTCTGGAGAGGAGTTGGGTTGATCACAACTTGCTCACCGACTACAAATCTTCCTGTTCATCTTGTATTTGATTGCAAGCTGCATAGCTGAAAAGCATGTTAAAGAAAACAAATGGCACCTGCACCAACCCTGCCATATACCAGCAGTAAAAGATATTAATAGTTTCCAGGACTGTATTTTGTATGTTGGCTTGCCAGAACTCACCTGCCCTGTGTGAAAGAGGAGGCAGCTCAGCGCTGGTCTGTGAACAAGAAGCTGATCTGTGGAAGACAAATCTGGGGGAATTTTTTAAATTCCAAAAATAGACAGAGGGGGAAATGTGCCAGTAAGATGGATCTCATTTCATTTCCCAAATCCCTCTGGTCTCCAGAGTTCATTCTTTGCTCTTAACGTTTCATGCTATGGCTTATTTTAGTCTCCTTAGTGGAAAGTTTAAAACATTTACTTAAAGGCAGATCTTCAGCTGGCATAAACTGTCACAGCTCTCTTGGCTTCAGTTGCCTTCAGTAGAGGAGCTGCCCTTTAGCATTTAAATTGCTTATTAGACAGTGGAAAAGCAAGTTGCTTGAAATCATCTGCAAAGACTAAAGAGAATGGGGAGTATAAAGTTAGGGGCCACAGTACAGATCAGTACAGCCTTTCTGCATGGACAGGTGCAGATATAGAGCACTCACAGCACACACTGCTTCTCAGATCCCCCTCCGCAGCAGCTGTCAGTGCCCCCCAGCAGCCCCGAGGGGCCCATGGGGTATATCTGCTGGGCAGAAGGGAGGAAGGCTGCAAGCATCTCTTGCAGAGCTGCATGGCTTGCTGAGCACTGAATGAGCCAGCCCTGGAGCCAGGTAAATTGGCCACGTCCAAATAGTGCTTCGTTGTGCCAGGGAGATGTGTGCAGAAGCACCAAGGGGGTTGTAATAAATATTTTCCAAACTGCTGATTAATGTGGGGGGGGAGTATGACTTGGAACACGTGAACCCACTTGCTGCAGCCTCCCAGCCAGCCAGGAAAATTACTGCTTCAGCCATATGGCTGGGATAGAGGCTCCCTCTTGTATCTGGCAAGTGTCAGTGGCCATCCAAGAGCCATCTCGCTTCCAGACTCCATCTGCACTGACCTGTTGTGCAGCAGCACGGTACTGCCATCGCTGCCCAGCTCCCAGCTCATCTCCTTGTACTGTTTTGTGCCTCACTGCATTGTTTTCTTTGTATTCAGAGGAATTTTGTGTGAATCTATGGCAGAGTGGTTCAAAAGTATCAGTGGTCCCTTAATGAGTGCATCCCTCTTCTTCCTCTCTCCTTCAGCATCACTTGACTCTCAGGCTGCAAATGTTCAGCTCAGGCACAGCTCAGCTCTTCACTCCTGCACTCTCCCTGCTGTAGCAGGGCAATCTTGATAACAACATCCATCTGGGCTTTCACCATGTATGTTGTCTTCCTGCTCTGGTCCCTCTGTCCTGTACCTCCTGACATAAATTTGAATAGTCACAATCCTGACCTCGCTGATTCTCTGCTAAGTGGCATAAGCAGGGCTGTTCCGGATCGACACCAGCCTGACTAAGACCAGAGCAGACTGCCAAAGCCCAAAGGATTGAAATGGTTTTTTGCCAGCGCCCTGGCTGGATTTGTGTCTCTGTAGGAATGTGTACACTTCCCTTCGCTTTTGCAATGGCACCAGGGTGTTGATGAACTGCAGTGCTGCTATTTATCCCTTAATTACTCCCATGACTCACATTAAAGTAACAATTCTCCATAGAAACAAAGCAGAACTGACACCACTCGAGCTGCCTTTATTTTGAAACACATTCTGTACTTCGGGTTTCAAGGGTGGCAACTCAGGAGACTGCTTTAACTTCCTGGTGTCAGGGTTTGCTGGTAGGAGGAGTCAGACTCACTGGGCACTTTGCTCCAGGCCAGGGAGAAAGGGTTCAGCAGCTGT
The DNA here is from genome assembly GCA_016647715.1 of Pavo muticus. NCBI lineage: Eukaryota > Metazoa > Chordata > Aves > Galliformes > Phasianidae > Pavo > Pavo muticus. The sequence continues at coordinate 3,685,142 of JACDJE010000004.1, forward strand.
GCTACAGCCATGTGGGGCTGAGAATCACTGCACATGCTGTGAATTTTGGGGCAGATGGATGCTGAGCATGGCTCCAGACAGGGTGGTTCCTGTCCCCAGTGGTTCTGAGGTGTTCTTAGGACGTGATCATCTGCTGATGTTCTTGCCAGGACGCTCCCTCTGTTTGGTTTCCCTGCTGCTTTATGTTTTTACATGTCTCAAGATGCTCAAGCAGAGAGAGCAATACAAGCGCCGCTCCTGGATCTTATCTGGGGATATTTATCCTGTTCTGTGCATTGTATTAATTACAGGTGCCACAGCTGGGTGGGGTCGTCCCTGGCTGTGTCAGTTTTTTAAAACAACTGATGCAATAATTAGCTGGCAGATCTCAGCCACATCCTTTGGGTCAGCCTGGCATCCATTCCTATGGGGTCTTGTGTGGACTTTGGTGGAGTCAGTGTCCCTGGATGATTTCAAGAACTGTGGAGATGTGGCTCTGAGGATCATGGTTAGTGGCCGTGGTGGGGATGGATCGAAGGATGGACTTGATGATCCTAGTGGTCCTTTCCAGAAACCTTCTGAAGCTCTTCCTATGTGCTTGATACTTGTAAATTAGCATGTATATGGGAGATAGGATCATCTAGAGGGGTCCTCGTCCTTTACAAACATTCTTGCCTCGTCTTGGCATTAAACTTGTCAAAAGCCATCCTAGTTCTGTTTAGCTGTGGAGCCAAGAGAAACAAGGCAGAGCCTGAGCTGTCTGTCTGATTTCCCTACTGGCAGCTGCCATTATTTGCAGCAATTGGGTGTCCCTGGTGATGGTGGCCGAGGCCCTCCCCACCTTGTGAGGCAGGACCAGGGACGTGCATGTCATTATTCAGAGCTGTGCCTCAACCCTGAAATCATACAACAAAGGGAGCACCCATGGCAAAGCAAACACATCCAGATTTGGTGACATTGCCTCCCTGCACTCTGACCGGACAAAAACTGTCCTTGTGCCATCTTTTCCCAAGTCAGGGGATTGTAATATCGATGCAGATGTAGACATGGGAGTGCTCAGAGCACTTTTGCCATTGCATGTTTTAAGAGATTGTATGATTTGATGTAGAGTCTGTTAAACTTGGCTGGTAATGTGCTTAGACTTTGTGCAGATAAAGTTGCCTCGGCGTGATCCTTCTGTGCTCCCCTGACACACACTCCTTAGCTTTGCAAAGTGTGGTTTAAAACAAAAATTTTAAAAATGCAACTTTGGCTGTGCAGCCTATCCAGGAAACGTGTATAGAAACCGTCTGCGCAGGAAATACCTACAAAGGGAAGCTGGGGGAGGGAGCGAAGCCGGGCAGACCTGGGTTCTTCTCCCCAGCCCACTTGCAGCTTCTTTCCTTCAACTTTTTCAGGGCTGTTGGCTGTCTTTGTTTTGCTTCCTAGGCCCCACGTGTTACAAATGTCTTTAGTGAGGGTTTGTCAGCTTTCCACTATGCTAGAGTCCTGTCATGGCTCTTCTCCTCTGAAGAAGAAACCTTCAGCCGTGGCTTAAGCCAAACAGGACCGGAGCTCAGGAAACCACTGGGCTGCTCTAAAGGCTTCCTCAGAGGAGAGCCCTACATGTCTGAGTTGAACTAGGACTGACTCAGTAATGTAAACATTGGGCTGAATCTCTCTCCCCTAGAGGCCTTGTCTCTTCATGTCCCTTATTGCTCCCAAGGTGATGATAAAGCAGGTGTGCCTCGTGGCACTGTCTCCCCCAGGGCCAGTGGAGACCACTGTGTGGGGATTTTCAGCCTGGGCTGCAGAAAGGGTACAGGGAAGGAAAGAACAGTGATGTCTGAGGAGCATCTGCCAGAGAGGGATCAGGACAGGGGCAGACAGGATAGGAGATGGGCCAGATAGGGGCACAGTGGCCATCACCTCCTTTCTGCTCCACACATGGACTGCTGTTGATCCAGGGACAGTTGCTGCTTGATTGACCGCAGCACAGTGTCATGGGGCCATTCCCACGGGCACAGTGTTCCATGTGGGTACAGCAGGATCAGTGCGGCAAGAAGGGACAAATAGAAGCAAAGGAACTACAGGAAAAAAAAAAGTCAAAAAAGCAAACAAACAGAAAACACAATAACTATCTCCCCCATGAAAATCTTCACAATTCCAGTGTCCTGCCGCAGGGTTATTGCCTCGACTCACCTCACACATTTGCCAGCAGCAGTTTCTGCTTTCAACAAGTGACTTTGAAATATGTCACCATTTAAAGTGGGAAGACAGAGAGATGGGAACTGCCTTGTTCCCTTTCCTACTCCGGGTTTAACAGAGGGCTGAGATGCGAAGCACAAAGCAGGGTATCTTCACACCTCCACTTGACCTGGGCCATTCAGCCAGAGCAGTCAGGCTGCAGCTTCACCTTGTACATGGAGGTGGCTCTGTCAAACACCCTTCACCTCCCAGCTTGCAGAAACATGGATGAAATAACACCTTCTTCAGTTCTTTTTCCCCCATTGGTCAGTGTGGGGTGACAGCAGCAAATGGCTGTGCTTTCACAGGTGGGGGATCCAAGCCTGCTCTAGGAAAAGAGCTTAATTACCTCTTGCATGTCCCCTGAATCAGGGACATCTCTTGAGCCCAGCAGCTTCAAAGACACATCCCCTGCACTCTATCAAAACAACATCCAGAAAGCAGCTTGAATTTCTTCCAGCTGGCCTCATGTTGCAGAGATCCTTATCAGCACCTGGGAGGAAAGAGTTAGCAAGAAAAACAAGCGTCTCTTTAAACTTCTGAGAGAAAAAAAAAGAAAGGTAAGAAAATGGCCATGTAAAAACATAGATTTAGCCCAGTAATGTCCAACCAATACGACCTTTTCCTAAGGTTGTTTGAGGTAGAAAGCAGCCTAATGGTTGGATTTTCTTGTGTCAGCCAGAGACTTTGAGCACTAATAGCAGAGCTTTATCAAAGCCAGTGCACTTGCACAGGTACTGTCTGTACCACCTCCCTCCTGGCCATTTGCAGTGAGCTGGGCCCACCAAAGAGTGCTAACACGGCAGGAGCACATGCCTGTGGAAGCAGAGGTCAGCAGAGCAGACAAGCCAACACACTGGAGTTTCAAAGGCACCCGCATGGCTCTCCTTGCCAACCCAGCCAGCCACCGCCAGGGATTTCTTGTGACTCTTTCCTCAGCAAAGCACCACAGTCGCAGAAGTTTCCCTTTTAGCGGGAGATCAAGCAGTCGGGCTCAGGGTGAGCGGTGGGAGAGCCTGGAACAGGCAGCTCCCTTAGTAGCAGAGAGCTTCCCACATCCAAAGCACTCCCAGAACCTCCGCCGGTCCCTTTTGTTGTGGTTACTGCTGAGCCGCCTCCTCCTGCACAGCTGTCCCACACCCTGCCCGACCCTGCAGCCATCCTCAGCATCGCTCCTTTGGTACACGGACCGACTTGCTGGCATACAAACAACAACTCCTTTTAAAGAACAGATACCCTCCATTTCAAAGAACAAAGTCTGCAGCTGGGGAAAGCTGGCAGAGGACACAAACTGAATTTGTTTTTGCTTTGCGCTCCCTGTGGTTCCTCACACAAAGGGAGGAGAACCCTGTGGCATGAGATGGGGTTTGGGGACCAGAACTTGGTGCCTTTGCATGTTAGAAACCATTTCCGTTAGCAAGCCTTACAAGTGCTGTCTCTGTTGGATCATCAGTAGATCCAACAGTTGCACTCAATGATCCTTATGTGTCCCTTCAACTCGGGTTGTTCTGTGATTCTGTATTTCTGTATTTGGGAGTGCTATTTTTCTGTCTTTCCTGATACTGTCTCCTCCCCATTCAGTCTGCTGATGGGTCCAGCCCCGTGCTGGCTCACCTCAAAGGAGGGCATTATGTTATGCCATCACATCTCGTACTGTTCTTTTCTCTGGCAAATTTTTGTTATGATTGGAAAAAAATCTGGCCGCCATTGTGGTTATTCAGCTATTACTCACAATTGTCCTCCCTTCCTCTACCTAAATAAAAAGCTGGATAAATGCACAGGCAGATACGAGAATGAAAAGAGAATGCGAGAGAGAGAAGGAGCAATTCATGGTGATTACTGACCCAAGTCAAGTCGGAAGGGGTGAGGAATTGCACTGTGCTGCATCAATTTACACCTTCTGAGATACTGACTTGCCCTAACAGTAAAACATTTCTAATTACCTGAACTCAGCATACTGTCTGATTGGATTTAGTGTGCAGTTAAGGGAAAATTCACAAAGTGCAATTAAAGCAGAACTTACAGACTGATGTTTCAGCTTCTGAGAGTCAAAAAGGTGAGCTTGAGCACATGTAACTTCAGAGACAAACCTAATCATCCCCTCTTGCTGGGAAGATGCACATAGCAACAGTGAGTGGGGCTTTCTTCAATTTGCTTTATCCTATGTGTATTTAAGATAACACTTTTTTTCCAGAATTTCATTTAGCTACTCATACTACAAACACAAGGACAGATGGCCACCAGATCCAACTCAATCAGCATTCTGTGTGCTGGATTTCAAGCTCAGAAATTCATCTGGTTCTAGTAAAACATAGTCTGAAACCTGCCTGATGTTTAACCCAACCAGAGAGTTGTATTAAATTTCTAAGCCTTCCCAATCCTCACAGGAGATTGAGAAGGCATTTTTAGAAAGGAGTTGATTAGGAGTTTAATTATCAGATATCAAAACCTGTTCTGTTGTTGGGGTCTCACTGGAGAACAGCATTTTTAATGGGAGACTCCAAATCTGTTTGTTTCTTCTTGAAATTCAACGTCCGGACCTTGGCAGTGCATGCTCGGTCATGGCAATTTGAGCTGTTTTCCCATGGCTTCTTCTCATTCCTCTTCTCATCAGATCTCATTGCCATTAGCTGTAGGGTAGCAGGGCTCAGCGCCTCATGTGTGCCCCGTTCCAAGGAGATGCTGTTGCACAGAGAGGACAAGCAAGCAGCTCCCCGGGGCCAAGGCCGGTGGAAGAGGACTTTGAGGCTCCATCAGACCTTTGGACTTCTGCAGAATGGCATGCCCATGGGTGTGCAGGTATTCAGATGCATCAGAGCCACAGCAAAGCCTTCTTTGCCTCACCCAGTGTCCTCAGATCCTCTGTCCTTGAAGCTGACGCGGTGATCGTTTCACCCTCTTCAGAAACACCCAGCTATTTTATCCCTCGTGCCACGGTCTGTTAGAGATGTGTATACCACCGCATCAAACGTTGCTGCCTTTATTTGCATAACTGTGGCATGGGGATGGCTGGCTAGAAACCAAAAACCACTCCAAATGGCACAGAGGCGACAGCCATCTGTGTCTTTTTCACATTCAGTTTCATTGTTTTAGGATCGGATCCAACCGCTGCAACCTACAGTAACTCTAGACTTCTCGAGCCCCGGAGCTCTCCTTATAGCACGATCTGTGGTTTCACTGTGGAGAAGCAAACCTGGAAAAAAAAACTTGTTGGACTGAATCAGAAGTATTTTAGTTAGTGCAGCAGGAGCTGCCAGTGGTGAAAATAGCACTCCAGAGCATGAATGAACGGAATGGTGTTCCCTTCTGCGCACGTCAGACAATTTGAGCCTAACTCAGCGTTACGGGTGTGCTGGACAGTGTTCTCTCGAGATGTATTTCCATTGCCACGTCATAAATATAAATGTTCCTTATGAGATACCCGTGGACAGAAGGAATCTAGTGTTTGCTAAAGGGTTTTTTGATGATGCGTTTTCAAAGCCCTCTTGTTTGGCATTAATTAACACAATGTACTATGTTGCAATTTCCCAGCACAGACACATCCAGATTCCTGCTAGGAACTGGAATTGGCATCGAGCGACACCCACGCCTCCACCCAGTCCAGAAACCACCGAGATGTCCTTCCCTCGGATGAAGCTCGTGTGTCGCTCTCAACCCATGGCAGAGGACATGCAGGGGCTTGGAGCAGGTATGACCTTTGTCATTACGAAACCAAGCCATTTCTAGCAGGCCTGAGGCTGGGACTTTCATGAGGAGCTTTCCCTTGTGTCCCCAGAGCCCAGTTCCTTTGGCTGGGGGCAGTGATAACCTCTTGGTTTGGTGGTGTGTGCTGTGGTACTTCTGATGGCTAGATTCTGCCCTTGCTAACAGCCAAGAGAGAGGGGGATATGTGTGATTTTCCTGCCTGCTTTATCCATGCTAGAACATCTAGGTATGTATGAAAAGCACTTGCTGCCAGCCTCAAGCTGCAGGGATAGTTTGATGTTGTGCCAGCCAAACTGCCAAATGATGAAAACTTTTGACTCGTGTGTTTCAGTAGTATTGCAGAGAATGTAGCTTAACATAGCTGAATAGGCCCTAAGCTACCCAACATTCCCCTTCTGCTCAGACATCTCACCACAGTTAGGCTGTCCCATTCCGTGGCTCGCAAGCTCCCTGCATCAGTCTGAGGGCGATTCTCCCCCTGACTCCGGTGCACTCAGCCCTTCCCAGCACCACGCTTTCTGCATCCGCAGTGCTGTAACAGACAGGCCTACGTGTACCAGTTCATCTTTTTTACACCAGCAGCCTTCCTTCACATCCATTTCTTTTTTAACTCAGAAATCCATTTGTTGCAAATAGATGCCAGCAGCTCTCAGTGCCAAGAAGATTCAGTGCTCCTTCTGCTTGCTCTGTTTTCCAGTGAACTGTATCAGTTTTTGCTTGTTTCCCCATGACCTTTGGAGCCCATTCAAAGTCATCTTCCTTTTGCTTTGCTTTAAGTTCAGTTCCATGCATGTTGCCAGCTGATTTGTTGCCTGTTTTCACACGTCGCCAGCAAATCACCACCTCTTCATATTGTTTAGACAGTCATCAAATGTAGGCCTGCCAGCAGCCTTTGTTAATGGAGTAGGAAGGCTTGGTACATCTCGCTCATGTTGCCTGAAAGGAACTGGAAAGCTGTTTGATTCCAGCTAACGAATCTTTAAAGCCCAGTGTGGGACTTTTATGGCCAGAGCAGGGTCAGGCTTTATTGGACAGAGCCTTTTGGCCTATTGGTATGGATCCAAGCTTTGCCTGTCTGTCTCCTGATACAGACCATACTCCACCATGCTGGAATTGTCCTTCAAATTGTGCCAGAGGTTTGGCTTGTGCTAGCTTTGGATGGAGGCAGTTTGTATCATGGAACTAGGTGGGTCTTCCCAGCTCCTCTCCTAAGCTGGTCCCAGTACAGGTAGGTGGGATCACTGGAAGGTGAGGGGGCCTGGTGGCTTGTTGCTCTGCCTATCCTTGCAGCATCAGGTCAGCCTCTTCTCCCAGGTGACGGTGGTAGGAGGAGAGATAATGGCCTTAAGTTGCACCAGAGAAGGTTTGGGTTGGATATTAGGAACAATTTCTTCTCCCAGAGAGTGGTCAGCACTGGCACAGGCTGCCCAGGGTGGTGGGGTCACTGTCCCTGGAAGTGGTCAAGAACAGTGGGGATGTGGCACTGATGGACACAGTCAGTGGGCACGGTGGGGGTGGGATGGGGTTGGACTTGGGGATCTTAGAGGTCTTTTCCAACTTTTATGATTCTGTGATCAGCAAGAGCCAGGGTGGACATAGGAGCTCCAGGTGAGGTGCAAAGTTCACAGGCCATGCTCAGGCTCAGCTCCAGCACCACGCAGCCTGAAAAGCGCTGTTCCCATGCCTGGAAGGCTCCACCGTTTTCACATACTCCTCGGGAGATCTATATTAAGGCTCATTTGTGGTGAAAGACAGGAGTGGTTTCTCCACAACTTCTGTATGATTTTCTGAGAGCTTGTCCTTGCTGCCTTTACAGCTCCAGGTACGGTGCTTGGTGGCTCAGTTAAAAGCAAGATTTCTTGTGATTCAAGACTAAAATCTGTATTTCCTTCCAGAGGACAGTTGGAATGGGAAGATATAGCATGGTTAACCAAAATCCAGACTCATCTGGGCTCCTTGGGCATCTCCCACTGCATCATTCAGGACCTGAGGTATGTATTTATTTCTGGGAGCACAAACATGGTGTGCAAAACTATTCAGGCTGTATTTTCTGCATATGGTACATTGACTCCCTAGAGAAAATGGTTTAAAGAGGCATGCTTAGTGGTAGATAGGACTGATACTTTTATGTAGCACAGTGGGTGCAGTGTACTTCAAAGGTTCCCTGCACGTCTAGGGCTTTCCGCTGAGGTTCCTCCCTTTTTTGGGTACCTTCCCACAAATCATCAGCTGTGCAGCAGAGAGCTTTACTCAAGCTCAGCAGCAGCACTTGCCAAGGCTTTGCATGTTGCACTGAGATCTGCGCTGCTACCAGGATCCCTGATGCCAAGTCCACCCACATGGCCTCCTGCCACCCAAGGAATGAATAGTGGTGACACCACAGCTGGGGGCTGCAGACAGGAGAGGACAGCCATCACATGGCCCAGGGAACACAGCACAGCCCGCCCCCACATTTACAGTGTGCTGCAGGCACATCTCAGACTTCTTGTGAAAGGCCAAGGGACCACCAGACCCTGGGGCCAGGCCCATCTCTTGCTATTCCAGTGCCCACAAGTGGCCAAGTTCTGAATCTTCTCTTCTTTTGCTTTCTCCCATCCAAACACAGGGCAAGCTTTTTGCAAAGAAAGCAAGTGTCCTCTGCTGGCTGCAAATAAAAAATGCATGTGGTGGTACCCTGCCTAGGGACAGCATTGGGTAGGGATGTGTTATGTGGAGTTTGCAACCTGACTTGTTTTACAGATGGACAGTAACCAACTGAATTGGAGCTAAGCTGGCTGCTTGCAGCGCGGACAAAGGAGGAGTGTCAGGGAGTCTGTGCCTTTAGGCTGTGTGTACTGGGCAGAGTGCAGCCCTTCTCCATAAGCAGTTCCCCCAGTACAGCCTGAGTGAGGCATAAGGTGGTGGGGACTGGAAGGGGCAGAGCAGAGAGGGGCAGGAGATTGGAGCTGCCCGAGGTGCGGGGGCAGAGGAGCTCTCCACCAGCATGAAGCACATTTGGGTCAGTCTCTGCAGAAAAGACATGAGAGCAGGGGCCAGCGTGTGCTTGTGCTCTGTGTTTCTGAAATAATCCCTCAGAGATCAATGGGGTTTCACATCTTTCCCCATCTGCTCTTAATCTGTTCACTTGGCAGATGCCAAACCACCATACCCAGTATGGGAAAACACAAAACAAAACACAAAGCCTTCTATCTCTCCTAGTTTTATTCAGAACCATTCCCTGGAGCCCAGCTCTGCCCATGCCCCAGCCATGCATGGAGACCAACAGAGGAGCCTGCAGCAGGGACAGCCTTCAGCAGGCCCAGAGAAGGGGTTTGTATCTGATGGAGCAGCTTTGTGTTCATGCAGCCCAGTGATCTCAGGCTGGTGATTATCTGCTGCTGGCATCCCTCTGATGCCAAGAAGCCTCTTCCAACATCTCAGTCTATTATTCCAACCACCAGAGACTTGCACAGCATCAGTCCGAGCCAGGAGGTGTGCAGAGAGAAGGGATCTGCCTCACAAAAGGGCACAGATCAGCAGTAGGGCCAAGGCAAAGCAGCAGGCTGGGCCCCCAGTGGCTCCTGCCTCTTGCTCATGCAGCCTTTCATTCCACCATTATCTCAGAGTTCATCACTGCAAAATCTGCTGAGGACATGAGCAACAGCGTTTTAATGGCATCCATGAATACTTTATTTAAGGCAGAGACTCGGTGACTACAGCACTGTCATTAGCAGTGGCTGGACCAAACCATCTCTGATAATAAATAATACAGGATTACTCCCAGCATCTAAAAATATCCTAACCTAAGCTGTTCCCATCCTCATCCCATCGATCGGAAGGGCTGAGTGTTTGCCACAGCTTATACAGTAAATGCAGTTTAACTTTCTTCTTTCCAAATGCTGAAAACTGGCTCTTTTCAGGACGCTGCCATGTAATTTACAGCTGTATTACCAACTCCTTAATGGTTGCCAGGTTCCTTGGGCTCCTTTGAAATCAAACACGATTAAAAGATGAGAGCCAAAGCTGACCACAAGTTTTGTGTCTGCAGGTTCCCATGTGCCTTTCTGGTCTTCTCAGCAAGCTAATGGAAACAATCCTGGAACTTCAAGGCAGAACGATGAGGTTTTAGAGTTCCCCTGACTGGTAATAAGAGAGTTGATACAGCTTAACAGCAGCCAAGTGCCAGTGCATCCCTATGTCTCAGTATTACCATTAGTCTAAGGTAAGAGGGGGCTGTGAACACCACAGCATGGCCTGCTTTGTTCTGACGCAGCTTTTGCACTTCCTCGAGCCTGTGTCAGTTTACTCAGCGAGCACAGCCTGTGCCTCTCCAGCTTGGCAAAGGTAGGACTTGCAGTGAAGGAGTTCTCCTGGGCCAACCTGGCGTGTTTTGCCAGTGACTCCCAACTCCCTGAAACTTCAAGAGGAAGATCAGCACAGTGAAACACAATATCAAAGTGAAACACAATATCAGTATTTTTTAAATGTCCTCACAGCAGTCATCATCATGAAAACACAAACCCGAGGTTTGTAAAAGTCTAGCAATAAAACCACAGACATCTTTACAGCTCCCAGACATGCAGTGCTCCTCAACAGCTCCTCAACAGCGAGCACAAACCCACCCAGATGCAAGGAGCAAAACTAACTGAGGAACAGGCCTAATTATTTTACAGCCTAGGAGAAAGGAAAAAAAAAAGAAAAAAAGCCACTCATGACACCAATTTGCGGGTCAGTTCCAGCCACTGTCAGGGAAGTGAAAACAAAACCTGTTTGTTTTTTCTCACCTGGAGACAAGAGAGCACTGCGTTGTGTAGAGGCAGAATGCTGCACCTCTAGGCTAGCGTGTGTTTTAGATTCACAGTGCACGCTCAGATCCTGGTGCTGTTTTCTGATTGTTTAAACCCATTTTCTTTGCAAAGCAGATTAAAGGCATCTGTTCTTCCCTAGCTAGCAGTAAGCCTGCTCTGTTCCATGGGAATAGAGATCATTTCTCTCAAAATGTGAGGCAAGCCCTCCGGCAGTGTAGATCAGCTTCCCAGTGTGCTCTGGCAGGTTATTTAATATTTCCATGCCTTGAATCTCCCATCTGCAAAATGAGTGCAGTGTTCCTCCCTCCCTCTGTCCAACAAGGTTTAAAGCTCTGCAGGGTGGGCACAGGCACTGGCACGGGCTGCCCAGGGAGGTGGGGGGTCACCATCCCCAGAGGTGGTCAGGAACCATGGGGATGTGGCACTGAGGGACGTGCTCAGTGGGCACAGTGGGGGTGGGCTGGGCTGGAGGATCTTAGAGGTCTTTTCCAGCCTCGATGATGCTATGATTCTATGGCCCTGAGCTGGTGGTGGGACTGTGCATGGAGCCATGGGTGACTCAGAGGGGTGCCGAGCACCCAGTAGGGTTACAACAGGCAGAGCATAGTCGGGGGAGGACTTTCTGGACCCCCTGCAGTAGTTTTGCAGTTCTGTGCTTGAATTCACTCAGGTGCAGGCAGGATTTTGTGCTGTCTGCCTGCTTGTACCCTGCGGGAAGGAGAGCGTCAGCCCCAGCTCTTGCTGGGATGATGGTACTGATTCAGCTATTGACAGCTCCAGTGCCTCCTCTCTTCCTCTGCCATGGAAATGAACCCATGTGGTAGCAATGATGGGAAATTACTCAGAGAGAAAAAAAAGAGCTCTGTGTAAGCCAGGCAAATACTCCAGAATAAACACAGCCTCAGCCTAGTACTGTACAGCTGTCAGGTCCCATTGCAGGAGGTTTCTTGACGCTGATGATTTAACAGTTCTTTGGCCCAAGGGTACAACTCCCACTGAGAATCTGCTCCTCCAGAGCCGCTCCATCACTGACTGGAAAGGAAGCAATCACAGCTTGTGTGTGAGTGTATGCAGTGAGAGTTACTGCATGGTAACAGCTACAGCACATCCAGCAGGTCGGACAGAATGCAGGTGGTTCTGTGCCCATACTGTGCTCCCCGAACACAGAGGTCACTGCCCTTTATCCTGGTGATCTTCAATAGAGTGCAATGGGCAGAGCCTGGGCATGCATACACACATCTATCAGTGACTGCTGATAGATTCTGTTGTTGGTGTTGTTTTTGTTTTTGCAAAAGCTTTGAACACGAAATGCAGATGTCAGAGGTCTTCTTTTGCCCCAGAAAAAATCCACTTGGTCTTCTGTTACTGACCCAGAGTTTGGGCTCTGTGTCTTGTGGGCTGACTGAGCTCAGCTGTTCAGTTGAAGAGCTTTTGGAAAGCAGATTTGGATCCCGATCACACATCTTCTGATTGAAAGGGGAGCCCAGGCTCCTGGAAAGGCCCATGATATAATTGAAAGGTGGGAAGTGCTTTGCGTTGTTAGGAAATGTACAGTCACCGTTCTGGCTTACATCCACCTGATGAGTTAGTGCTGAAAAATAATGGATTGTCCAAACGCGTGGTTGGTGGGTGGAGATAAGGAGCCGACCCAGCAAAGGGCTGCTGCCTCCTCCCAGCCACAGGGCAACGCTTTGCAGCTGGGCAGCAGGTCAATTCACTTGCACATTTAATGGCTGAGATAAGGGCAGCGTGCACTCAGCGTTCTGGTCAATGCATGATGTCAAGGATGCAAAGCCCTTCTGGCCACCCGCTGCTGCGGGGAGCAGCTTGTTCCTTCCAGAGCAAGGCCAGGCAGATCTGTTGGAGCTGAAAGCAAGCACTGATGCTCACAGCACCCCGCTGGAGAGCACAGCATTGCTGTGCCAGCACCGCTCCAGCAGCACTGAGCTGCGGGACTGCGTGCCGGGCGTCCCCAGCGCACCGCTGGGCCGGGGCTGCTCCGTCCCATCACAGAATCGGTGCGGCTGGAAGGGACCTCTGTAAATCCTATGGAGAACCTCCTGGGCGGGCCACTCACAAGGGCAAACGCAGGCGGGGCCCACCCAGCTCAGGCCACCTGCACGTGTTCCTGCAGCAAACAGCACAGAGACGCGGTGCACAAGCAGCGGCGCACGCAGGGTGCAGATCCCAGCCTCGCTCTCGCTCGCGCCGGGGTCCTACTGCAGCCGTGCTTGCAGCAGAAAAACGTGCGCACAGGAGCTATGGGGAGACGTGCTGGCACGCACCGCTCCAAACATGCGGGCGGCGTGTATGTGCACGCGCAGGTGCACGTGCCGCCCATGCATCCTCGCGCACACGCACTGCACCCCGCAGACGCGCCCCCATCGGCGCGCGCGGTGCACGCGCAGCCCGCTCCCAGCGCGCGGGGCAGGCGCGCGCCCTCCCGGAGTGGGCGTGGCCACGGCAACGGCCGCCGGCGGCGCTGACCCCCGTTGCCGTAGCGACGGGCCGGGCTGCCGCAACCGCACCTGCGCCTGCGCCGCCGCCCCCGTCCCCCCGCGGCCGGTGGGTGAGCGGTGGCCCCGCGGGGCTCGGCGAGGCGATGAGCGAGTAGCGGCGGTCCGAGGGTCCCTCGGAAGACCGAGAGCAGGTGAGGGGCCGCGGAGGGAGAAGACGGGGCGCGGCGCGTGCCCCCGCCCA
>JACDJE010000004.1:3698812-3902048 GCA_016647715.1 Pavo muticus
GGGGCGGGGGCGATCTGCATTGCAGGGGCGGCGGGGCGCGCCGGGTGGCTGCGCCGTGCGGGGCCGGGGCGGTGCGGACGGATCGGATGCGGCTGCGAATACGGCGCCGGTTTCCCATGTAGCTCGCCTGTAGGCGAAGGTAATCCCGTCGGCTTTGTTGTGAGCGAGGCTCGGCGGGGGGCGTTTGCCTCGTGCGGACGTCGGCGCTCCGGATCCGAGCGCTGCTGTGTGGTTGGGCTGCTTGGCGAACCGATCGCGGTGTGCCCATAGCTGTGTGCGGGGGCTTTGAGTCCCGAGCACGGCACAGTGTCGGCTGCTTAAATAGAGAACGTGAATGTTAGCGCAGCTGCTGCGTCGCTGTTTGCTTTCCGCCCTCGCCACGCTCCGCTCGCTGTGTCTGCAAAGTTCCCCCCCATTCCCTTAAAAAAAGACGAAGGTCTCCTGAGCAGCCCGGAGCTGCGTGCCGTTCTCAGCCCCGTCCCTGTTGAAATCGTTATCGCAGAGTTTAATTTCATTCCTTAAAGCTGTGCCCTTTACTTCAGATTCCAGGTAGAATTGCACACTTTTAGGGCTTTCAAACTATTTTTTAATACGTTTTATCATTTCACTAACAAAAATCGAACTGCTGTGTGTGCTCGAACTCAGAAGGCTGCAGGTATGGAGGGCAATATGTTCATTCAGGTCTGCTGCGTTACGTGAGTCTCTGACAGCAGTGGTAGGCAGAATAAAAACTCCCCAACACTGTTATCCCAGAACCTGGGGCGCAATAGACAACAAAATACGCCCTGAACCAGGCAGTGTAGTAGAAGATACACAGTTGCAGTGGTCTAGTTTGGAGCTTTACTTCCAGTACTATTGGGCTCCAGTACTTCTTCCTGGGTTAAGAAACTGTTTTAAATAGCAAAATATTCAAGGGTTGCTTTTGTATCCTTGCGCTTGGCGGTGCCTTGCGATGCTCCTTGGGTAAAGGGAGCACTTACGTAATTCATCCTTTTGCTCAAGTTCCCGTGTCACCTCATTTCTCTTAGTAAGAGAAGAAAGGAACGTAAGGAGTGGTGCTGGCTTTGCACAGAGGGCTGATAGCTTCATTTGTCTGAAGCGTTCCAATGCTTACGAATGCCTTGACTCACAAGTGATAGCAGCTAACTAACAGTGTGGGGTTTCTATGAGCTGCAGTTCACAGGAAGGCCGATGCATGGGATCTGTGTCTGCAGGAGATGGGTGTGCCCTGACCGGGCACGCACACTGATTGTCATTTTCCTGCTGCTGTGGTTTAAAAAACGAACAGGAAGGGAAGGCTGAAGGACTTTGGTGTTGAAAAAGGCAGTGGCACGAGGCGTGTGGCTGGGCTCCCTGCGGCCTGGCTCGTGGTGCTTTGCTGCAGTGAAACACTGCATGTGCCGGAGCTGCTGCGAAACGGAGAGCGGGTTGTGTGCCTCAGTGTGCCTTCTGCAGTGCTGCCATCCATGGCGGTGTGCTGCAGTGAGCTGTGCCAGGTGAGCAGCACTGCCCTGCTGCCCGGAGCTGCAGTGCTGTTGGCAGGAGGCATGGAGCCCAGCCACAGCCTGCCCTGAGCGCATGGTGCTGCACTGCAAAGCCAGCAGGGATGTGGGACGTGCTCACGTATGGGTGCTGGTGGCTGTGCCTCCCTCTGATTGCCACACTTGTTGATGAGAGCCAGCCTCACTGATATGTTTGTACTATCTCCAGTGAATGTGTGCCTCGTTTGTCTCTATGTTAGTTTTTAAATGATAGCAATGTTGTCTTGCTGTAAGTGAGGGCATCCAGCAGTGCCACAGTGGGTGTTGGTCAGGATCCGTGTGATCAGTGAATAACTTCAGTGATGTTTTCCCAGCTCATTTCTCCTGGTGGTGTTAAAGGGGGTGGTAATATGAATGGGAACAGTACCTTGGTTTTCTGCTAGAAGTGTCCATCTGTGTGGGAAGAACACGTGAATTGTGTCATCAGTGGCAGGGCTCCTTGATGATAGAGGTGTGCATGCTTCCCACGCGTGCTCAATTGCTTCCTGCTCCTCATGAGGATGTGATGGAGCTCTGTATAGTTTTTCAGTCTCCTGGATCCTTGTGTTATGTGGGTGAGGGCACTGGGTGCCCACATCTGTAGCTGTCTCGGTGTTGTGTGTGTGTGTACAGTCAGACACGGTATCCTTGCTTACAGGTGGATGCACACACAGGTAATCACTGCCGCTGCGTTCCCAGCAGCAGCTCTCAATCCTTTGCTGCAAAGTAGAGGCCTATTTTCATGTTTCATTGTTGTTCTGAAACAGTCACATTGATGGCTGGTGCAGCAGCTCAGCAGAACACTTTGGAGGGCAAGTGTTAACCTCAGTGGGGCGGCCGTGCAGCCCCAGAGCTGTTGTGGTCATTCTTTCGGGTGGTGTTTCAGTGAGCATTTAGAATGGGGATGCTTTGAATATGGTTCTTGTGAATTCTTGGTGCGATTCATGTTGTCGATTGTAAACTTAAAAGAACATGGAGTGGTGTTCATGAGAGAAGAACTGGTAGCTGAGAAGACTTTCCGTAGTGGTGTTACTTCTGAGCACAACGGGGGGTCCTCGCACAGGAGCCTCCCCCAGGCACTGCGGATCCAGCTTTTGTTGAAGCTGGAGGAGTTTCTTAATGACTACCAAAGAAATAGGATGAGACTCATTCTTACGTGTAACACTGTTGTTGTGTTCGCCTTGGGAGGAACTGATTTCCTTTTCGTTCACCTTCTCACAAACAAAAAGTACTTTAGTAGGAAGAGGAGCAGTATTGCAGTGCTGGGTTGTGACTGTACAGGGGTGCAGCCTGTTCTGTGGCTTCTGCAGCGCTCGGCCGGAGGCTGAGGCAGCACGGAGCTGTGGCTGTGCAGTGCATGACACGCTGAGGGCAGCACTGTGGGCAGGTGAATGGTCGAGAGCCCAGCTGTGGGAAGTACTGCCTGGTTAAGGGGCTCCATCCCATGTACAGAGCATGAGGGGTGACCATAAGTCTGAACTTGTGTAATAGGAGGGGATTGGGCTGTGCTACTGCTGGGGCTGCATCGGTAGGAAAACCATGGTATTGGGTTGGCTCTGGGGGGTAAAGCAAATGTCTGTGCAGAAGGATAGCAGAGCTTGAGCTGACTGTGGAGACTGCATGGTTTCCTTCAGGACGTCCTTTGAAATAAGCTGAACAAACACTATTGGGATGGCATAACTCTCTGGAGATGGGAGAGCTGATCTAAGCAGGAACAGCTAAGTGTCTGTTGGTTGGCATTTCGTTGTTAGAGATACATTTAGGGATGTTTGCCCAGTTCAGCATAGGGTTCTTCCAAGTGAACTTATGTCCTTAATTGGTTCTTGAGGCAGTATTTTGTACAGCATACAGAAAGCGTTCTGGTAGCTTTTGTCGCATTCCAAGGGAGCGATGGCTGGGTGTCAGTGGAGAGGAAGATTGCAGCCTGGACATACCTGCTGGCAGGGAGCTGAGATGGTGCCCCAGGTGATAGTCAGCCCGTCTGTCCTGTGTAGTGGATACCAGGCAGGTGTCTTTAATAACTACAGTCAGCTGGGCTTCGTTCCAGTGGTTTCCTTTAGGCTGTGTCTAAAACCATAGATGAGCATCTCCTGGATCCTCCCTTGCAGTGGGCCATAGGCGTGCTCTGACCTTGTGCACCAGCACCTAGCACACAGCCCCAAAATAACACTCACTTCACTGATGTATTTGGAACTCCATCCAAGTGCCTCGCATCAGAAAAGGCCCACAGCCTGCTTGGCTTCTGCAAGGCAAGATTCGTCTGTTGAAATGCCAGCAGTTGTTTGCGATGAGCATGTGATGAAGTTGTGCATTGGAATCTCTTGTTCATAGGCTTAATCTGAGCTGTCTCCAGATCTATGTGTGCAGCTGTACCTAGCGATGTTCTGTGATGGATGTGATGCTGGGAAATGAGAAATAGTGCATGTGCCAGCATGGACTGCAGCACACCGTAAGGATAAAGCTTGGGAGCGGGTTTTGGTGCTGGCCTCACTGTGGGAGGGGAGGGCTGTGTTACTGTTGTGGTGTCAGACACCGCACCGCCCCTTCTAGTGCTTCGTCATCTCTATCCAGTCACACGTGCATCCCTCGTGGAGTTTGTCAGGTAGGGGCGGTGGCTCAGTGTGGTAGCTCTGCACCACACAATGCCTTTTGTATGGGAACACTGGAAATGTAAAATAAATGAAAAAGCACTGGAGAGGAAGGAGGAAAAGCCATGGTGACAGAGCTGTTCTGTGGTGTACGCAGTCACTGCTTTCTTTCCAGCATTGGCTTAAAATGTCTGATGAAATCCAGCCAGGAGTTGGTTGCTTTGAAATCTGTCCCACTGATTTCCATGGTGAGGGTGAAGATTATCTGGGCTGTTAAGGACTTGGCTGACACCTGCATTTTTACTCCTTATCTTTCACTTCTTGATTATAGCCAACACATGTTCATTATGGTTTGGAAGAGCAGGAGATAGGAGTCTATTGCAATCTTGAAACTGCATCATAGGAGTCCCTCTTAGCACGGCGTTTCCTGGAGGGAGCACCAGCAGCGTCCCACCAGTGGAGCTCCTGCTCTGGGTGTGCTGCGTACGGCCATGCTGAGAGGACTGTTCCCTCCTAGGACTGTTCCCTCCTAGGTCAGCTGGGCTGCTGGCCTGCTTTACTGTGCATCCTGCCCGTGTTTCCAGTCATCCAATGTCCAGTGTGGCCGTGTTATCTCTAGGGCACGTGATGCTATTCTAGGAAGGTAAGTATTTTCTCAGTAGCTGGCTTCTGCTTTGTTAGTTTGGACTGCTCTCTAGTCAGGTACTGGCTAAAACGTTCTATGGAGGAAAAAAAAGAGGTGGGGAAAACGCATGTGATCCACTGGTGTGTGAGAGCTGTTCAGACTGCAGGTGTGAGTGCTTCTGCAGCTGAGCTTAGAAGGAAACTCCTACTGCACAAATGAGGGAGGAAAAACACTGGAGCTGCTGCCCATAAATGCTGTGCTGTGACTGTACCACGGGGCGCCCCCCTTCCACACCGCCCCTGCGATGGCTGCAGGCGGCCTGGGGGAACGCCAGCCCTCTGAGCTCCGTCCTGGGGAGGGAGGAAGGGAGGGACTGCTTACAGAGGGGCTGCAGCTGAAACTCATCACAGTGGATTGGTCTAATTGTGCTCACTGATTAACTTACCAGTGCTGCAGGGGAAATGATGCTCTGGTGCTGATCATTTTATAGCCTTAGCCTGTAAGGCTAGCCTGCCTCTGATTATTTTTCTTCAGACTAGGTAATCCTGGTGTGATCTTTAAAATGCAAGATACCAGAATGGAAAAATAAATGAAGAGATTAACTGTGACAGCCGGTTTTGCTTTCTCTCCCATTCGGGACTAGGCTAAAATACGTGTATTCTTCAGGAGTCGAGTTGTAAATACTTCCCGTTTCGTTTGTTGCTGGGGGTGAAGTTGTCTGTTGAGGTGACAGGCACCAAACCTGGCAATGGGGGGTAACCGTTACGGCAGCGAAGGTTTGGGAGTGCCTTTCTGGGCTGCTTGGTTACTCAGCACTGCCGCTGCTCAGTGTTTGTCAGAAGATGCATCTGGTAACATCCCTCTGAGCCTTGTGCTCTGTGCAGCCTCGGCTCCGGCCGTGCTGCTGGCATGCACTCTGAAGCTGGCTCTGTCCTGCTGTCACCCTCACTTCCGTGGAATGGGGAAGGCTGTGTGCACACATTTGTGTACTGTCAGATGTTTTGTCAGGGATGTAAGTCTTAATACAGAAGTTCCTTTTGTAATGAAAGACGTGCACTTAAAGCAGGGCTGTGTTATCTTTATGAGTGACAGAAGCGTGTTGCTTTCTCAGGGTGTGTGTTCTACTTATTTTAAATGTGTAGAGTCAAATCTGTGTCATAAAACTACTTACCAAAAAGAGCACAATGGAAAACTTATTACGTAGCAATATGAACCACTTGCAGTTGCCTGTGTCCCCTGCTAGGGAACAGAATTAACATCTGTCTCTTGCACAGCAAGGGGTCCCACAATTGCATAGGGTTGTCCAGGCAGCCAGAATCCTGATTCTTATCTTTATGATCTAAATAATGCAACTGTTTTTTACAAAACTACATAAAAAACTGAATTGAGCCTCAGCAGCGAAATGGCAAAGCAGTGCTGGTTGTGCATCAGCCGTGTTGAACCCAGCACGGCCTCCTGTCCCCCTGCGGGGTGGTGTGGCACCAGGGCTGGGCTGCGCTGGCTCCCAGCAGCTGCACCCTGCAACCCTGTCCTTGCTGCTCCTGGGAGGAAGCTGCTGTCTGCGTGGTGCCCCAGGAAAGAAGGCATTTCTACCCCCGTGGCCGTGAGATTCCCATCCAGTATGTGCTGCTGTCCGTCAGCCTGGCTCTCTAGAACTTGCCTGTTCTGCAAGTTTACTATTTAAATGAGACGTTCCGCTTGTCCCCCATCTTACAGTGTCACCAAGGCCTGTGTGGGATGCCAGGCTCTAGTTGGATGGGGACTGCACCAGTGCTGGAGCACAGCTGAGGAAATGCAATAGCAGGCAGCAGCAGCCAGAGAGCTCTCCTCCCAGTTCAGCGTGCATGGCTGCACTCAGCTGCATTAAGGACTCCTTGTTTTGTATTTCTCTGTAGTGACGGTGCAGTTCAGTCCTTTCTTCCGTGTTACTGTCCAGGGATGTTACCGATTCCTGTATCCCCAGAGGTAGATGGAAAACCCCCAACAAGACAGAGGCATTGTGGCCCATTTCTCAGAACTCTACATTTATCTTATAACAGGATTAGTGACTGTGTCTGAAGTTAATCCTTTAAATGTGTTAACTCCAAAAACTGAGTTCCCTATGCTGCTCTGGCCTAGAGTTAAATTAGGCTTTGTCTGAAATGAGAGGACTTCTAATTGAAGTAGCATGAAACGAAAAAAACCTGTTACTTTTGTGGCACTTGCTTGGTTGCGTATCAGTTCATTAACAGTATAATGCAGCTGTTTCTGTTGAACCAGGTTGCAGAGTAAGGATCTTTGTATCTATCTGCAAGTTACTCATTGATACAATTCCACCTCTGTTCACTGACAGAGTAACTGCATGCCAGGATGGCAACTTCAAACCTGGAGAACCAGCTGCACAGTGCCCAGAAGAACCTCCTGTTTCTGCAGAGGGAACACGCCAGCACCCTGAAGGGCCTGCATGCCGAGATCCGGCGCCTGCAGCAGCACTGCACAGGTACCTGGGGGCGTGCTGCTGCTGGGTCCGTGCTTGCCTCTTCTCACAAGGATGGGGTAGCTGCTGGGCAGCAGAGCCATTGCAGCGTATACTTTGGGTTTATGTATCTCAGGGCATAACGAGCGTGATCATTAAGCAAAGATTTTTCTTTATGAAGCCTGTTACCTTCTTGTTCTGGATGCTTAAGATTTGATAACTTGCAGTGCATCTCCTGTTATTTTAAACGTGCTTACTAAGTGGCTTATATGTTGTTGTTCTAAAAAAGAAAAAGTAACTGTTTATTTCCCCCAGACCTAACCTATGAGCTGACTGTGAAGAGTTCAGACTTGTCAGGTAAGGAATACATAGCATTTTTCTTTAATGTTCGTGTTAAAATGGTTTTTAATGTTTTACTTTCTCATTTACAAGTAGGTGAGAATACTTTGCATATGGGATATTGTTGGCTATAAATTCAAATGGTGTAAGAGTAGCTTTCTCCTTTCCAGAATCATTGTTATTGATGAAGTAAACATAGAACGTGTCAATGGTTTACAGGCTGGATAGGCCTGGTTCCATGGCTAATGGGGCGGGGGGACCCACAACCCAGGGAAAGAGAAAGGAGGAAAGGGTAGGGAGATGGCAGATGGGCCTAAAAAGATGGAGATGGGCTTCTTATTAAGGCTGCAGATATCTTCTGAGCAGCTGGGAAAGTGTCCAACTGTAATAACTAGAGGACATCACCCTATGGTGTGTGGTCAGCCTGTCCCTGAGGGCATGCCCTCACCAGTGCTAGATCCCCTACCTTGAGTGGTGCATAGTTCTTCACATCCTTGTGAAGAGAAGGCAGGCAGGCTCAGAAAGCTCAGCCCCAGAGAGACTTCTGCAGCAGCAAAGAGAACCCACTGCCTACAGAGTCACAGGCTTCAGCCATCTCTGAATGGCCAAAGCTGAAGCTTGAGCCTCTCCTGGTAAGCTGAGACAGCTGTTCCATCATGCTCACCTGGCATTTGCTGGGGGAGAAGTTCCTCCTAATGATCAGAGAATTTGCAAAATAGCTCCAATTCAGAGCAAGTTCTGCAAGCATAATTTCTGTGATCCCTGTTCTCCTCAGTGCATGAAGCATCTTTTACACTCTGGTGAGTGGCACTAACTCTGCACCTTTTCCTGTAAAAGCCATCCTGCTGCTTCTGAAGATGAAGCAATTGCTACAGTATTGGCAGAAGTTGGTCTTTGGGCTCTTCCTATGGCTTTGGAATGCCAAAAGGAACCTTGCTGCAGCATTTCTCTTAGTGGCTATGGTTAACTTTGAAATGCTTCTGCTTTTCCTGTTCTCCTAGGAAACATTAGTTCAAGAAGTGATGAACTGAAAAGAAAGTGTGAAGATCTCGAGGCTCAGCTGAAAGTCAAAGAGGCTGAAAATAATGAATTATTGAAAGAACTTGAACAAAAGAATGCGATGATAATGGTGCTGGAAAACACTATTAAAGAAAGAGAAAAGAAGTATTTGGAAGAGTTAAAAATGAAAAGCCATAAGCTCAATATGCTGTCAAGTGAACTAGAGCAGAGAGCAAGCACTATCGCTTACTTAACTTCTCAACTGCACGCTACTAAGAAGAAGCTGCTGAGTTCAAGTGGGACTTCAGAGGGGACCCCTTCAGGCAGTCCAGTGCTGTCCGGCTATAAGCCGGCCCCTCCCAAAGAGAAACTGCCTGAGACTCCACGGCGCAGAATGAAGAAGAGTTTGTCAACACCGCTCAACCCGGAGTTCGAAGAGGCCTACAGAATAGGGTCGGATAGTCGGAAGCTGCTGTTAAGAGAGCACGTGGATGCCATGCCTGATCCCACTCCGTTTCTGTTGGCCAGAGAAACATCAGAGGTCCATCTCATTAAGGAGAGGCCGCTGGTTATCCCGCCCATTGCTTCGGATCGAGCACCCGGTGAATCGCACAGTCCGGCCCGGGAGAAGCCGCACAAGGCGCACGTTGGAGTGGCGCATCGCATCCACCACGCCGCACCCTCCCAGCCTCAGCCAGAGGTTGAAACGCTGGCGGTGGATCAGGTCAATGGAAGCAAGGTGGTCAGAAAGCACTCAGGGACAGACAGAACTGTTTGAGTCAAATCACTGTTGCCCTATTCTGTTGCTGTTTATGCACTGTGATCCTATAGGATAAATAGCACCTGCAGTAAAGTTTCTTTTGACGCCCCATGCATGCCAAACTTCTTCCAGATACATCATTAATAGATTATCCTCCTCTATTGAAACCTACTAGGACTGTGTTCATATGGCAAGGTATATAACTACTAAATGCTGTGGCCAAATCAGGGGTACCTGACTGCTTGCTTCTGAGCACTGCTCCATTTATTGTATCTACACGTGTGGACAAAGGCACATGCTGCAGGCTGTGTTATTAATAATATTAGTGAAAACAAACTTACCTATAAACCTGCAGCAATAGGTATTGGCTGTTAGCATTTGAAATAGCAATGGTTCTTTTGTCTTCACTGTGTATGTAGCACTTCATACACAAACATTAACTTTCATGACAAAGCCTTCCTCATGGTAGCATTGAAAATCCATGCAGCTGTACACACACTTTAAAACAAACTGAGGACTTTTTTCCTTCAAATGCTATCAGTTGTGGAATGTGTTCATAGTTTCTCGAAGTCCTGAGAGTCCAGTAAGCATTGTTTAGTCCTAAATACTTTGGTTTGTGGCTTTAAGCAAAAAATGAGGAAGAAATGTGGAAAATCACTGTCTTCAATGGTTAATGGTCCTCTCAGAGTATGAACATGTTGTTTGTTTGGTTTTCTAAACTGAATGGCTTCAGTGCACATTTTACACTAGTCAGTCAGTAAGCTGCACTTGTGGCACCTTCCATACTGGCTCAGAGCTCCTTTTTTCAGGGAGAAAATGCACCTGACTGTCCTGTATGAGAATGGCTCTTGATGCTCTGACCTGCACTTTTTTTAAAAAAAAAGATTTTAAAAGGATTTTTTTCTTGAGAAGCTTAGACTTATTCAGGGTATCAGTGGACAGTTCTGACTTACTTCTAATAGCTTAGAAGCCTGAGCCGTCCCTCTAAAATGTGTGTACTCAGTTTTAAATGTAACTGACTTACCCACTCCTTACAAGAGGAGAACCTGGCATCCTTGGTTTTTATCCTAGTCAGTTGGGATGCACTTGCCTTGTACTTGTCCTGGTTCCCCTGTCCAGTTAGCAACAGGTAGACCCTGCATCTGTTGTTAGACTACTTGATTTTTGTTTCTTCTTTTTGTTCTTTTTTTCTAGGAAAGAAAGGCATACTGAGAGCTGGGTATGTAATTTTTGGAAAGGAGTTTTTCTTAAATTCTGATCAGCACCTCCAGCTTGCCTCTGCTTCACTCTTGTCTGCAGCCTCTGAGTAGGACCAGCAAGAAAAAACAGCTCCCAAATGCTGCTAAGCTTATGATGTGCCTTCAAAAATTTGGAACACGTAACCTTTGTAAAAGCTGATGAAGGATCCCTGCCTGCCCTCTTTCCTCCCCCTTGCCAGCTGTAGTCTGCCCCTCCAGCTTTTTTTCTGCAGCTGTGTGTTGGTGTGTTTCCCTCTGGAGCCTTGGATAACTATTTGTCAGCTTTCTCCCCCCCAAAAAGGCACTGACAGGATGAAAAAAGCTGTTCTTCCTACATGTGGTACTGCTAACTTCCCTGTGCAGCATGATACCTTACAGCAGGGTTGGTCCCAGTCAGACAGGATCTGAATGTCCACTGACCTGAAGGCCTCCTGTGCCCTGTCCCTGTGTCCTCACAGCTCAGGCACTTGCTAGTTTGAGAAGCCCAAGAAATGCTTGTCAGCATTGTGCCTTGCCAGCCGTGTGCTAAGATTTGTTTCATGACTTGTGGGGAGGGACAGGGAAAAGCTCTGTTCCTAAAGAATGACTGGCTAAAGAAAGTTTGTTATCCTGGAGTTCTACGTGTATTGTATTTACCAGCAGTGTTTCGGTTTGGGGATTTTTTTGGTGGTTGCCATATTTTTATGGCTATTGTATGAGTGAACTACCCTGCCACTTGTTCAAGGCTGATGGAAGGCATCGCTTCCACACCCAGCAGAAGTGATGCTTTGGGCAATTAAAAACATTTCTTACAACCATACAGCCAAACCTTAGTCTTTGTGTCTGTGAGACTAACTTACCACATCTTTCCCATAGATATGTATATATATACATATATATACATGCACGTATACCAGCTTGAAGTGTTTCTAAGAGGAAATACAAATGATGAAAACCTCTTCATTTTGAGCTGTGTTTATTGATGCTCACAGTTGTAACATACTGCTGGTAGTCAGGCGTACCTAAGGGAGAACTACCTCCACCTTGGGGCTCAGTCAAACCTCTTCTTTTCCTTTTTTCCCTCTCCAACGCAGGGGATGCTGTGAGGATAATGTAGTGCCTAACTCCAAACTGTCAGTCTGCATTCAGAGTGAGACAAACGCCTTGCAGCACCCAGTGGGAAATGTGCTTTGTGGTATAAAGATCAGCTTCAAAAACGAGGCCAACGCCCATCGCGTTCCTTCTCTGCGAGGTGGTGTACACTGGTGTCCGGAGGGTGTTCTAAAGAGTGTGGAGGAAAGGAGGACACTGAATAGTGCTCAGAGTACTGCGTGAAAGTGGAAGCAAGAGAGGTCTCTATAAGAGATGGTTGTCTTCAGAAATTCACCCCGAGGAGTGAGGAGAAACTTTATGCTGCACGTTTTACATGCTAATGGGAATAACAGTGCTGCTTGTGCTAAGAGCAGAAAGACTAGCAGCTACTGAGATTTAAAAACAGGAGGAAGTTGGTTAATAAGCAAATCTACCCCTGTCCCCAGTGGAAAGGTACCTGGAGTTTGAGCCTGTGTGCTTCAATGGGTATTATCTTCAGGATGGGTAACTCCACCACCAGCACTCCAGGCTTGCTTTTTGTTAGGCAGCTGTTCTCTGTGTCCCAGTCTGCCCCTTCCAGAAACAGGCCAGAAACAAAGCAGCCTGTAAAGGCAGAAATGCAACATCTTCTGTAAATCAAGCTGCTGCAGCAGTGTAAGACAACTGTTCCTACCGTAGCTGTCCTGTCCTCAGCACTTAGATGGTAATGACAAAGCTCATATCCTTTCAAACTGCATCTGCAGGGAGGTACGTAACTTATCTGCGGTGTTTGTTCTTATAATACAGCTGCAAGCTCTGGCTTTAAAACAAATTTCCAATTGAAACTGGCTTAGCTGCATTATGTATGATAAACAGCATTAGGACTAAATACTGATTTCTTGCAGTTTTCTTCCCTGCAGCGGATGCTGTCTTCCAGTTATTTGCTTGTGTAATAGCCCAGTTCTGAGCAAGCTTTGTCCCTCTGATGGTTACATCACACTGACAAAAGGTGGAATGCTAGTAAATACAGAAAAGAAAGTAAGTGANTGCGTATCAGTTCATTAACAGTATAATGCAGCTGTTTCTGTTGAACCAGGTTGCAGAGTAAGGATCTTTGTATCTATCTGCAAGTTACTCATTGATACAATTCCACCTCTGTTCACTGACAGAGTAACTGCATGCCAGGATGGCAACTTCAAACCTGGAGAACCAGCTGCACAGTGCCCAGAAGAACCTCCTGTTTCTGCAGAGGGAACACGCCAGCACCCTGAAGGGCCTGCATGCCGAGATCCGGCGCCTGCAGCAGCACTGCACAGGTACCTGGGGGCGTGCTGCTGCTGGGTCCGTGCTTGCCTCTTCTCACAAGGATGGGGTAGCTGCTGGGCAGCAGAGCCATTGCAGCGTATACTTTGGGTTTATGTATCTCAGGGCATAACGAGTGTGATCATTAAGCAAAGATTTTTCTTTATGAAGCCTGTTACCTTCTTGTTCTGGATGCTTAAGATTTGATAACTTGCAGTGCATCTCCTGTTATTTTAAACGTGCTTACTAAGTGGCTTATATGTTGTTGTTCTAAAAAAGAAAAAGTAACTGTTTATTTCCCCCAGACCTAACCTATGAGCTGACTGTGAAGAGTTCAGACTTGTCAGGTAAGGAATACATAGCATTTTTCTTTAATGTTCGTGTTAAAATGGTTTTTAATGTTTTACTTTCTCATTTACAAGTAGGTGAGAATACTTTGCATATGGGATATTGTTGGCTATAAATTCAAATGGTGTAAGAGTAGCTTTCTCCTTTCCAGAATCATTGTTATTGATGAAGTAAACATAGAACGTGTCAATGGTTTACAGGCTGGATAGGCCTGGTTCCATGGCTAATGGGGCGGGGGGACCCACAACCCAGGGAAAGAGAAAGGAGGAAAGGGTAGGGAGATGGCAGATGGGCCTAAAAAGATGGAGATGGGCTTCTTATTAAGGCTGCAGATATCTTCTGAGCAGCTGGGAAAGTGTCCAACTGTAATAACTAGAGGACATCACCCTATGGTGTGTGGTCAGCCTGTCCCTGAGGGCATGCCCTCACCAGTGCTAGATCCCCTACCTTGAGTGGTGCATAGTTCTTCACATCCTTGTGAAGAGAAGGCAGGCAGGCTCAGAAAGCTCAGCCCCAGAGAGACTTCTGCAGCAGCAAAGAGAACCCACTGCCTACAGAGTCACAGGCTTCAGCCATCTCTGAATGGCCAAAGCTGAAGCTTGAGCCTCTCCTGGTAAGCTGAGACAGCTGTTCCATCATGCTCACCTGGCATTTGCTGGGGGAGAAGTTCCTCCTAATGATCAGAGAATTTGCAAAATAGCTCCAATTCAGAGCAAGTTCTGCAAGCATAATTTCTGTGATCCCTGTTCTCCTCAGTGCATGAAGCATCTTTTACACTCTGGTGAGTGGCACTAACTCTGCACCTTTTCCTGTAAAAGCCATCCTGCTGCTTCTGAAGATGAAGCAATTGCTACAGTATTGGCAGAAGTTGGTCTTTGGGCTCTTCCTATGGCTTTGGAATGCCAAAAGGAACCTTGCTGCAGCATTTCTCTTAGTGGCTATGGTTAACTTTGAAATGCTTCTGCTTTTCCTGTTCTCCTAGGAAACATTAGTTCAAGAAGTGATGAACTGAAAAGAAAGTGTGAAGATCTCGAGGCTCAGCTGAAAGTCAAAGAGGCTGAAAATAATGAATTATTGAAAGAACTTGAACAAAAGAATGCGATGATAATGGTGCTGGAAAACACTATTAAAGAAAGAGAAAAGAAGTATTTGGAAGAGTTAAAAATGAAAAGCCATAAGCTCAATATGCTGTCAAGTGAACTAGAGCAGAGAGCAAGCACTATCGCTTACTTAACTTCTCAACTGCACGCTACTAAGAAGAAGCTGCTGAGTTCAAGTGGGACTTCAGAGGGGACCCCTTCAGGCAGTCCAGTGCTGTCCGGCTATAAGCCGGCCCCTCCCAAAGAGAAACTGCCTGAGACTCCACGGCGCAGAATGAAGAAGAGTTTGTCAACACCGCTCAACCCGGAGTTCGAAGAGGCCTACAGAATAGGGTCGGATAGTCGGAAGCTGCTGTTAAGAGAGCACGTGGATGCCATGCCTGATCCCACTCCGTTTCTGTTGGCCAGAGAAACATCAGAGGTCCATCTCATTAAGGAGAGGCCGCTGGTTATCCCGCCCATTGCTTCGGATCGAGCACCCGGTGAATCGCACAGTCCGGCCCGGGAGAAGCCGCACAAGGCGCACGTTGGAGTGGCGCATCGCATCCACCACGCCGCACCCTCCCAGCCTCAGCCAGAGGTTGAAACGCTGGCGGTGGATCAGGTCAATGGAAGCAAGGTGGTCAGAAAGCACTCAGGGACAGACAGAACTGTTTGAGTCAAATCACTGTTGCCCTATTCTGTTGCTGTTTATGCACTGTGATCCTA
This sequence comes from Pavo muticus, assembly GCA_016647715.1. NCBI lineage: Eukaryota > Metazoa > Chordata > Aves > Galliformes > Phasianidae > Pavo > Pavo muticus. The sequence continues at coordinate 3,713,845 of JACDJE010000004.1, forward strand.
TAGGATAAATAGCACCTGCAGTAAAGTTTCTTTTGACGCCCCATGCATGCCAAACTTCTTCCAGATACATCATTAATAGATTATCCTCCTCTATTGAAACCTACTAGGACTGTGTTCATATGGCAAGGTATATAACTACTAAATGCTGTGGCCAAATCAGGGGTACCTGACTGCTTGCTTCTGAGCACTGCTCCATTTATTGTATCTACACGTGTGGACAAAGGCACATGCTGCAGGCTGTGTTATTAATAATATTAGTGAAAACAAACTTACCTATAAACCTGCAGCAATAGGTATTGGCTGTTAGCATTTGAAATAGCAATGGTTCTTTTGTCTTCACTGTGTATGTAGCACTTCATACACAAACATTAACTTTCATGACAAAGCCTTCCTCATGGTAGCATTGAAAATCCATGCAGCTGTACACACACTTTAAAACAAACTGAGGACTTTTTTCCTTCAAATGCTATCAGTTGTGGAATGTGTTCATAGTTTCTCGAAGTCCTGAGAGTCCAGTAAGCATTGTTTAGTCCTAAATACTTTGGTTTGTGGCTTTAAGCAAAAAATGAGGAAGAAATGTGGAAAATCACTGTCTTCAATGGTTAATGGTCCTCTCAGAGTATGAACATGTTGTTTGTTTGGTTTTCTAAACTGAATGGCTTCAGTGCACATTTTACACTAGTCAGTCAGTAAGCTGCACTTGTGGCACCTTCCATACTGGCTCAGAGCTCCTTTTTTCAGGGAGAAAATGCACCTGACTGTCCTGTATGAGAATGGCTCTTGATGCTCTGACCTGCACTTTTTTTTATAAAAGTGGTTTTTCGTGGGTTTTTTTCTTGAGAAGCTTAGACTTATTCAGGGTATCAGTGGACAGTTCTGACTTACTTCTAATAGCTTAGAAGCCTGAGCCGTCCCTCTAAAATGTGTGTACTCAGTTTTAAATGTAACTGACTTACCCACTCCTTACAAGAGGAGAACCTGGCATCCTTGGTTTTTATCCTAGTCAGTTGGGATGCACTTGCCTTGTACTTGTCCTGGTTCCCCTGTCCAGTTAGCAACAGGTAGACCCTGCATCTGTTGTTAGACTACTTGATTTTTGTTTCTTCTTTTTGTTCTTTTTTTCTAGGAAAGAAAGGCATACTGAGAGCTGGGTATGTAATTTTTGGAAAGGAGTTTTTCTTAAATTCTGATCAGCACCTCCAGCTTGCCTCTGCTTCACTCTTGTCTGCAGCCTCTGAGTAGGACCAGCAAGAAAAAACAGCTCCCAAATGCTGCTAAGCTTATGATGTGCCTTCAAAAATTTGGAACACGTAACCTTTGTAAAAGCTGATGAAGGATCCCTGCCTGCCCTCTTTCCTCCCCCTTGCCAGCTGTAGTCTGCCCCTCCAGCTTTTTTTCTGCAGCTGTGTGTTGGTGTGTTTCCCTCTGGAGCCTTGGATAACTATTTGTCAGCTTTCTCCCCCCCAAAAAGGCACTGACAGGATGAAAAAAGCTGTTCTTCCTACATGTGGTACTGCTAACTTCCCTGTGCAGCATGATACCTTACAGCAGGGTTGGTCCCAGTCAGACAGGATCTGAATGTCCACTGACCTGAAGGCCTCCTGTGCCCTGTCCCTGTGTCCTCACAGCTCAGGCACTTGCTAGTTTGAGAAGCCCAAGAAATGCTTGTCAGCATTGTGCCTTGCCAGCCGTGTGCTAAGATTTGTTTCATGACTTGTGGGGAGGGACAGGGAAAAGCTCTGTTCCTAAAGAATGACTGGCTAAAGAAAGTTTGTTATCCTGGAGTTCTACGTGTATTGTATTTACCAGCAGTGTTTCGGTTTGGGGATTTTTTTGGTGGTTGCCATATTTTTATGGCTATTGTATGAGTGAACTACCCTGCCACTTGTTCAAGGCTGATGGAAGGCATCGCTTCCACACCCAGCAGAAGTGATGCTTTGGGCAATTAAAAACATTTCTTACAACCATACAGCCAAACCTTAGTCTTTGTGTCTGTGAGACTAACTTACCACATCTTTCCCATAGATATGTATATATATACATATATATACATGCACGTATACCAGCTTGAAGTGTTTCTAAGAGGAAATACAAATGATGAAAACCTCTTCATTTTGAGCTGTGTTTATTGATGCTCACAGTTGTAACATACTGCTGGTAGTCAGGCGTACCTAAGGGAGAACTACCTCCACCTTGGGGCTCAGTCAAACCTCTTCTTTTCCTTTTTTCCCTCTCCAACGCAGGGGATGCTGTGAGGATAATGTAGTGCCTAACTCCAAACTGTCAGTCTGCATTCAGAGTGAGACAAACGCCTTGCAGCACCCAGTGGGAAATGTGCTTTGTGGTATAAAGATCAGCTTCAAAAACGAGGCCAACGCCCATCGCGTTCCTTCTCTGCGAGGTGGTGTACACTGGTGTCCGGAGGGTGTTCTAAAGAGTGTGGAGGAAAGGAGGACACTGAATAGTGCTCAGAGTACTGCGTGAAAGTGGAAGCAAGAGAGGTCTCTATAAGAGATGGTTGTCTTCAGAAATTCACCCCGAGGAGTGAGGAGAAACTTTATGCTGCACGTTTTACATGCTAATGGGAATAACAGTGCTGCTTGTGCTAAGAGCAGAAAGACTAGCAGCTACTGAGATTTAAAAACAGGAGGAAGTTGGTTAATAAGCAAATCTACCCCTGTCCCCAGTGGAAAGGTACCTGGAGTTTGAGCCTGTGTGCTTCAATGGGTATTATCTTCAGGATGGGTAACTCCACCACCAGCACTCCAGGCTTGCTTTTTGTTAGGCAGCTGTTCTCTGTGTCCCAGTCTGCCCCTTCCAGAAACAGGCCAGAAACAAAGCAGCCTGTAAAGGCAGAAATGCAACATCTGTAAATCAAGCTGCTACAGCAGTGCAAGGCAACTGTTCCTACAGTAGCTGTCCTGTCCTCAGCACTTAGATGGTAATGACAAAGCTCATATCCTTTCAAACTGCATCTGCAGGGAGGTACGTAACTTATCTGCGGTGTTTGTTCTTATAATACAGCTGCAAGCTCTGGCTTTAAAACAAATTTCCAATTGAAACTGGCTTAGCTGCATTATGTATGATAAACAGCATTAGGACTAAATACTGATTTCTTGCAGTTTTCTTCCCTGCAGCGGATGCTGTCTTCCAGTTATTTGCTTGTGTAATAGCCCAGTTCTGAGCAAGCTTTGTCCCTCTGATGGTTGCATCACACTGACAAAAGGTGGAATGCTAGTAAATACAGAAAAGAAAGTAAGTAAGTGACTTGTTATTAACTGAAGGCTGTGTTTGGAAATGGAGGGGGAAAGTATCTCTTTTTGCCAGTCAGGTCTAATACTCAGAGATGCTTATCTGGCCCTGTATCCTGAGTGTGCTGTATTCAGTAATTAGAACGTTGCGAGCCATCAGAATTTCAAGGATATCTTTACATAGCAAGTAACACAACTGTACTTACCTTTTTGTTTGAATACCTTATTTGCACTGTAGATGTAGCTTTAAAATTTTGCTAGGATGAAGCAGTGTTTTCCTTATTAAGAAAAAGCATGTGGAGAAAAGAGCCAAGTAAGTTGAAGAAATACATGTATGTGTGTGAAAAGGCTGGAGAAAGAAGAAGAGCTCAGTTTGCAGTGGTTCAGCAGCAAAGCAGGAACCTGAACCTGGCCCCTTCCCAGCTCATAGCCATGTGGACTGTTTAAAAGCATGACTGCATGTGTTGTCTGCAGAGGCTTAATCAAATTAATCCCACTCAGCAGGCCAAGCAGTTTCTCTTTCTCCCCTCTGGCCTCAATTAACTATTTTTTTTCCTCAAATAATCATAAAGTCACTTACCTTGTGTAGGCCCTTCAGTGATGTCTTCTGCAGTCCTGTATTTGGTCACCTCGGTGTAGAGGGTGGAGTGATCCAGGGGCCACCTGTTTCTCCTGCAGGTGGCTTGAACAAGAGCTGTCAGGTAAGATTCTGGAATGTGCAGGCCTGAGAGCCACATCACCTTTGGTTCACACTCATTAACCTGTGATCGGTAACAGAAGACAGCCTGCAGTGCTTGGTCTGCTCTCCCACCACACCTCCTCCTCAGCTCAGAGGCCAATCTTAAAGGCTGGCCAGTGGCTTCATTCTCATTCTAGGTGGTCACTGATTGGCATAAGTTCAAATTAAGTTATTGAAAGCAGTGAAATTTCAGTGACTTCTGTACCCCATCACTAATTAGCACTGTGCATAAAACAGACAAAAAAAGAGCATTCTGGAGTCCCTCACTTACTTACCCAGGTGCTGTACTGGTTATACCTATCTCTGAAGAAGATAATCCAGTTGCCAAGTGTTTTGAGCGTGTCGGGGGCCAGCCGCCTCCAGCTGCCAGGAATCTGTCCATTAAAGAGCGCCCGAGCCACATCGTCCAGTTCGCTGCTCATTCCAACTTCCCCAGCCAAGGCCTGGAATGACAGCGACAGGCAATTAAAGCCTGAGCTGATGGCATCTGCTCGCTGTGAGCAGCGGTAGCAGCGCTCTGACGTACACGCTGCAGTTCAGCCAAGGACTTTGCCATGCAAACGATGAGTTTATTAAATCGTTCCAGCTCCTGCAACAGCACCACAGTTGTAGGGGATAGGTCCAGTCCAAAACCTTTTCGTATCTTGGTAAGATCAAAAACTTCTGGTATTTTGTTTTCTATATCCTTAGCAACGTGAGCAATATATTCATCTCGACTAACTCCTGTACCAGATTCACCTGAAACAAAAACAGCTTCGTGAGACTAAATGTGAAAAACTATCCCCTCTATTATTAATTTTTATAAGACAACTTTGAAGGCTGACTCTCTGCCTGGCACCCCCTCCTCTACCTGCCCAGTGCAGCACTGACCTTTGTACCAGCAGACTCCCTGCATGCCCAGCACTTCTCTGAGCATGTGCTGAACTACCTCCCTGCTGCCGGGGCTCAGCAGCTCAGTTGCTTTCCTTCGCTCTCAGTCCCTGCTGTTTGCTGACCATTACATGTGCTGGCAGGCAGAGCTCAGCTGTGCTGTGGCAGCAACTCCTCAGCGCCAGCCTGCGGGAATCAGAAGGACCCAGACTGCTGCTGTGGGGCCGCAGCATGCTTGGTACCACAATCCCTGCAGTGCAGTTCACCACCTCCTTAATTCCTGTTTGCAAAAACAGTCCAAAGTGGTGGTGGATGTACCTGTTTGAGGCTGCAGCTCAAGAAGATGAGACCATATGGCACGAACTGCCTGTGTATAATACCCAATCTCAGCATTGGTGTGAAGACCAAATACTTCTGGAGTGTTAGCGAGGGGCAGACCTTCTATTGCCACTGCAATACAGAACACACTTCATACTGATGCATACATTATGCTACAGCTACTAGATCACACATAGTGTAAGTAGATCTTTTATTTAATGCTAATTTACCTGACAGAGAAGGCACTGCTTACCAACAAAGTCATCTTTAACAGTCCCTTGTGGAATCCTATAATCAACCTCATAGTTTTTGTAAAAATGAAATGTTTGGAATGTGTCAAATATGAAATCACCAAGGTACTCATCCATATAGACAGTCAGAATGCGACGATCAAAGCTGTCAATGGCACGGCCCCCATACATGACCTAGAAATAATTACACTCATTATGTACCTCTGGCTTTTGAGGCAGCAAATACAGTTAAAAAAAAAAAAATCAGTGAAAGGTCCAAAACATTTTGCTATTGCAGTGGCTGCACAGTGTGAGTATAATGCTGCCTCTCTTAAAGGCTTCCTCTAGCCCCTTCTCAAGGGGAGCTGCTCTGGGCCACTCCTGATAGCCAGTCTTGGTGATGTATTTACATATGTGCAACAGTAACTTCCTCAGTACCCCCTCAGGATCAGCCGTGATTAAATGCTGCCAAATAATAACAACTTCCTGTAAGATTTTGTGTTACAGCAGCTACTTTGGACCGGCCAACTGCTACTCAGCACATAACAAATACAGCACTGCTTTGGAATACCTGTTTGTACAGCTCTCACGTCAGTCACGTTCCATTGTACATTACTAATAGTACTGTAAAGTTGTGCTGCTCAGTGCCTTTCCTCAGAGGATCCCAAAGGCTCTCTCAGAGCTAAGCATCATCACTCCCCTGGTGTGCAGTTAAACACAGTGGCCCCTGTTTATTGAGGCATGAGAGTAAGCGAATTGCTCAGGAGTTTCAGGACTGCCCAGGAGAGATTCTGAACCAACTCCATGTTATGACACAGCTCAGGGATTATTTGGTGACAGCGTAGGCGCTCACCTCACCAATGAGATAATTGAGGCTGCTCCAGGGGATTTTGTCATCATTTTGCTGGAAAGCTTTTGTCAAGTATGTGTGAAGAATTTCCATGCAGACCTAATAAAGATGTTAAAACAAGATGAGAAGATTCAAAGATCAGCTACACACGTCCGTGATTTTACTTAACACAGCTCTTGTTTGAAAACTACCAAGTGTTTCTTCCTCAACAAAATGAATTGGAAAGCATACATCTTGGTAAGGAAGGAAACCCACAAGGGAGGGTTATAAAATAAATGCATTTATATAAACAATATATAGAGATACAAACATAAATGAATGAGAACCTCATTAAGTTTTGTGGTCTTAGTGTGATCAAAACTGACATTATAGAAGATCATGAGACTACGTGAGTCCACAGCAACAACCACCAAAGGTTTATATAAATTATATTGCAAGAAAGGATTGAAGCTGGATAGACTATGTGTTTTCAAAACCAATTGGAGCAACTCAAGAAGATAAGAGCTATTGTCATTATTTTCTTACCTGGAAATCGGATTCATTAAAATCATAAGGTACGTTCCAGCCAACCTTCCCAAACTTCCTTCTCTCCTGAACAACGGCATGGAAAAACGCCAGCACATAGACTAAGGGTTTGAAGGCAGGATGTGGGCACTGCTCCAGGGCCTCCTTGGGAATTCTGAAGTAGGTGGCTCGCATGTTCAGCTTCAGACCATTTGGTGGTTCTGTTACAACCTAACAAAATCATCAGGGACACCATCAATTACTGAACAGCCTCAAGAAAATAAACAGGAAACGTACCATGCAAAGTTATACAATGCAAGCCTGAAAAAACTGATCAGCTTTCTAAATTCGTACCAATATGGGACTTTTTTGTATGTAAAGATATGCATCTGACCTTTTATCGAGCGCCTTTTAGCAGAGACGTGAAGAGAAACCTGGTACTATTTTAGAAATAGGTATGTTATTGGAAAGATTAATGGTTTATCACACTTCCAGATCAAATCTACTGAAATATTCCTAGTAATTTACATATTTTACTGTGTCCAACATAGCACATCACTAAGATGGCTTAAGTCTTTAACATGGCTTTACTAATTATCAGATGAAAGCAGAGGCAGTATTGTCAGAGTGCTGTAAAACATTTATTGCTGCCCATGGTTAGACCTAGAAAGTGCATGTAAGCAAACTTAAATCAAATATATGTTTGCGCTCACTTCTCCCCACTGTGGCATGAAGCAGTGCTGAGGTGAACACTGCAGAGCTATCACTGATAAATCAGAGCACAGATCGGGTGGATCTGATACACCACTGCCATCAACTCTGTGAAATAAAGTTACATTTACAGGACTGGTTCACCACAGCAGAAGAAAAGCAGTCACAAAACAGAAAACTAGGACTGCCTCATGGCTTGCGCCTTCACAGTAATCAGCTCAGCTTGCTTGTGACAAACGCTGCAGCCTGAAGTAGCAACTGGAAACCATTATCCTATTACAGTGTCTGCTCCACTGACACTATTGCCAGGCTAGACAGACCTCACAGAAGTGACAGGACTATTTCTGACTCTTGGATATGCTACATTTGTGGCAGCATTTGAATGAACGTAAAGAGCATTTGTCACATCTCCAGGTTTACTCACAAAGCTCTATTCTAAAATAACTGCCCCAGAAAAAAAATGCTTAACAGCTGTCATCCAAAGGAAAAAAATCACCAGAAAATAAACAAGATGATGGAAAACCTATCTGGGTAATGAAAACAAAAAGCTTGTACACAGCCCAAGTCAACATGCTGCGTTCAGGTCATGCTCCTCCCCAAACCAGTCTGTGTTGCTGAGCACACAGGACGTGCCCTCCTCGTGCTGCACCTTCAGTGACTTCTGCAGAATCCCGATGGGGAAGCCCTCAGTTGGGTCTGTAGTCAGCCAGAGGCGAAAGTCTGGGTGAGGATTTGTGATTTTCTCCAGGGCCTTTTCCAGAGTGATGAGCCACCTCACCAAAAGGTGACAGTTCTGCAACATCAGCCACTCCCCTCTAACCACCACATTCTCCAGCATCTGCAGGGCAATCTGAAGAGACAAAAAGAATGGTCTGTGAGTAACACTCCCTTTATCATGAAAGTAAACCAACTCTCCCAGGTTAGTGCAGGAGATTTCTTCTTGCCAGCAAACATACTCAGTCTTTTAGTTGTAGTAGAACACTCCTCCCTGTAAATGGAATTGCACCAATATCACAATCAGTTGCTAAGATACTCTTTTTATTTCATTAATCCCTTTTGAAATTAAAGTCACGTAGATTACTGAAGCATTTCAAGGCACTGAAGGAGTGTACATGGCCCAGAAGAGGATGGTGATCAGAGTCTAACAAGGGGCAATCTAAATGAAGCTACTCAGAGTTCTTCCACTGACTGAAATCACAGCAAATCCAGCAGCTGTGGATGTTTCAGCCTAAGAGTCCGTAACAAAAAAAAGCCTACAGGAAAGATAGAGCAGCAGGGTGTTTTTTGTAACAAACACTGTGACTTCAGATCAACCCATGTCCTTACACAGGGACAGAGTCACTGCTGACCCTCTGAGAGGCTGCAGAGCAACTTCTTTTCAGCTCAACTACTTTTTAACAACCGAAAATATCACTCTGAATGTAAAAACTGTAAAACCATCCTAGCAGCCAAATGCCCTCGCTCACATTACAGAAAAGCATTATTTCTAGGTTGGCAAATTGCATTCTATTTCCAAAGCACAAATTAACTACATTTTCAGTGGCCTTCAGAAAGGAAATTTGGACAAGTCCATGACAATAAAGGCATGATTTGCAATTCACACTAACTCAGTGCCCACAGAACGTTCCAACCCTCCCACTGAAGTTACCTTTTCTTGGCCTTGTCCCATGGCTAGGAATTTGAGTCTATCCCCTCCAAAGCCTGTCCTCTCAGCCAGTTTCATGAGGTCGCTAATGGGATCACAGCCAGGACTTAAGATAAAAACAACTGGTGAGTTAGGACTGCTCTGCTCAAAGACAGCTTCAAAGCTGATCACGGGAGGCTGCACATACCTGGTAGGAAAAGAAGCACAGAGAGCTGCTCTACAAAAATAGTATCAATTTTGTGTAAAAGATGGCTTTAATACAGACATCAACATGCATTTCAGACTGCACGTGGAAATAATACAGAGAAAAAACATGCACCTCTGTGTAGGCAAAACACACAAACCATTTACAGCTGCAACAGGAGTGACTTACTTCTCACTCATTGTCAGCGTAACGTAGTCTGTTACTGCCCGGTACACTCGGTCCACTCGGAAACACCGCAGAAGGAGGAGCTTCTGAAAGCTTGAGAGACTGTTTTGGTAGTGCATGGGGAATGGCATCTGCTCCAGAGCATCTGTATCATACCACTGGCAAGAAAAGGTGGGAGACAATGCAGATTGATCACATGGATCTATCAATGAAATTACTAGGAAAAGCAAAAACAATTTGACACAAGAAAAAGAAGGAAGTCAATCCACTGCAAAGAAATTTTAAAAGGTTCAGCTTTCTAAGGACAAAGCATTGGTAGGAAGGTTCAGCCTCTACTGCCATACCACCACCATCTGCCTCTGGTGTTGTGGGAAGAGGCATTGCTCTCAGAGCAGCCCTCATGTGATTTAGCAGTACAAAAACAACAGTGAAATACTGACTGTTGAAATCAACAGCAAAAATTCCACTGACTTGAACAGGGCAAAGAATTCATCAAAGGCATATGACTGGAAAATAAAACATGTACAGTGAAGCACAGAAGATTTTGGGGGGTTGTTATTTAATAACAAGAGCCCTGATTCTTCTGGAAAGAAGCCAATCACTCAGTTCAAGAAGAAAAGCAATGCCTTGACAGAAAACGCCAGTGGTGACATGCCTCCTACCGAGTTCTAGGGCACACTGCATCATACTTGAACATTTAATACCAGAAGAAAAACAAGGAAAGAGAACAGGATTGCAGAAAAGCACGTACATTTTTCCATACATCTGGATTTTTTTCCACGTCATCTGGAAGAGATTCAAATTGCTCAGGAAATAGCTCAGACAAGCGAATTAGGTCTTCCCAGCCTTGATCTGGAAGCCAAGCATACGGTTTCTTTCGTGCACTCTTCTCCAGGGAAATATTGCCTAGTCACATTCAGAAAGCAGAGTGAACGTCCGTGTCATAAACCCTCTGGTACATGGCCACACATACAGTCCCACCACACAGAGAAACCATTTGGAAATTTGTTCCTGGAAGCACTGTGAGATTAAACCGGTCTGCTGAAGTAAACATGGCATTTTACAAGTGCTTGCAAAAGCCAAAGCTGTATCTTTGCAAACATTTCTATTTATAACTAGAGATTATTTTCTCAGGTAACACTCTCATTATCTGTAGCTAACACAAGTCAGCATTTATATGAAAAGAGATTCACCTCTTCACTGTCTAACAAAGTGAAAAAATACCAATAGCAAAATCCACAATTCATGTAAACCAACACACTGCAGCTGACTTCATGTGCTAGCTCTTATCACAAGTCATCCTTAGTCAAAATGTATCTTCAAAAGATCTTCTAGCTATCACCACATATATATTTCTATACAAATATATTCACATCACCTTTTAAAAAGAAGTCAAGTTCTTCATGGGGAACTCTGTCATCAGCTTGTTCTATCTTCACAGTCATATTAAAGGAGAACAACAACTTGTGCTTCTCAAACAAGCCTATGTTAAAAGGACAACATTTTCAAACATCTGCTCCAGTCCCACATGTTTTAGCACCAGTCTTCAAATCTACATCCTGCATCTGGTCACCCCACGGAGATCAAGGTGACTGAAGATCTGGGTTTGGATCAGGCTTTGTAATTCAGACCGAGCACAAGTTTGTCAAAATGGCATCTGTGAGAAACACCCAGGAATGTAAGATCCTATCTGCAATTTGCCATTTGTAATTGGATTAAGAAAGGATTTATTTAATTAAGTTGTAACATGCATACTTCAGATAGAAGGGAGTGATTGTAAACCAGGAACAATGCTGAAAACTCAACATCAGTGAATTTGCTATTGTTTGATAATTTGCCTTTCCAATGCAAACCAGCTGAAAGCTGGTGAACAGCAGAGTATCAGCTTGTCATTAAACTGCACTAACCTGTGCAGCCATAGTTATAGGTGTTGAAAGTCAGCGTATCCATGATGTTTTTTAACCTCTTTGGAAGAATAGGACTGGGCATGGATTTCCGAAGAGAGAGTCCAAAAACCTCTAGGAAGGAGACCAGAGAGTACTGGTACATGATGTTGACAACTGCCATTTCAGACAGAACGGAGAACAAAATGGCCCCCCTCCTGGCAGCTGGTCTGTAGCCATCTCGAAGCTGATCAATATCCGCCGCTGTTGTCGCAGCCAGGTTAAGTTTTTCGATCACCTAGCCAGACATTGATTTTACACACAAATAATTAATGCACATATTAATATACACATATAATTAGTGTACTAAGCTATGTTGAAACAACAATCATGAACAAATAGGATGTAAAAATACGTAACAGCATGCATCAAAAGCACACAAACACCAGGAGGTAAGATACTGAAGACTAGTAATGTTCACATATTAGCATACTTTAAAAAAGACCATCATTATGGAGAAATGCAAGTCAATCATCTTTGAATACTTTAATACTTTAAATATGCAAAATTTCTCTTAAGACTCTGTAGAGAGATAGGGGCTTTACAGTCTAAGGAGAGAAAGAGACACTGTTGAGACACAGTCCCCATTCAGCTGGAGACACCTGAACTAAGTAAGTCAAAAGAATTGTGCCCTACCAGTGCCTGCCTCTCACTGCTGACTACACAGGGAGTCTGGGCAAGTAACCCTAAAGAAGTATGAATTTCAAAAATCAAAGGTTAAAATAAATGAGTCCCAGTCTGTGTATTAATGGAAATTAAAGGCAGAGATTAACACAGGATCATACAAATAGTATGGGACAGACCCTCTGGAGATATTTACTTCAACTTTTTGTCCAAAACAGGACTACTGCCACCACTAGGTCAGGTCATCTGTGGCTTTGCCCAGCTAAGGCCTGTAAGCCTCCAAGGACAGATATCCTACATCCTCCCTGAGTAACAAATAACTTGAACTTCCATTTCAGATCCGATATGATACAAGACAAAGATTGTTTCAGAGCTGAAAGAAATACATCAGCTACTCTTTGTTTTAAAACTGTGAACAACTATTACTTTGGTCCTAATAAGGACTTTCCTGAAAACAGGACTATGTTCCCTGATGCAAAAAAAATACTGCTCAATACTGAAAGATACAACACGTTCATTCTCAAAGCTAAGAACTAGGTTGAAAGGAATGAAGAGTTCTCATGAAAGAAAATGAAACACAATGAGAAAGAAAGAAAGAAGAGATTCAATAAGTACATATCCTACAAAAAAAAACCTAACAACCAGCTGGTACCTCAGTAGCTTTGGATTTTGTCTCCTCCATGGTCTGCACCAAGTCTATGTTGTCCAACATGTTTCCTGTGGAAGATGTCAGCTCCCGAAGGAGAGAGTCTTCCAGATCTTTCAGCAAGTTTTTATTGTCACTTGTCTCCTGGATGAGATGTTCTCTCTGTTCCTCCAATTCCCTCCTTTCAAATCCCGTAATAACACTGAGCAATTGATCCTCCAGGCCCTTCAGTGTAACTACAGATAAAACACAGAACACAGCCTTTTTTAAAAGAACAAGGGCAGCTTTTAGACAACTCATTTCACCCTCATAAAACTACAGCAGTGCAACACAGTGGCTTGGATAGTAACTGTATATTAATTGTACCAATGCATCCTAACCTGACAGGTGTAAGACTAGATCTTCACTTGTGTTTAAGATTGAGAGAGAGAAGCGAGAAGAATTTTATATTAAATCAGATGATAAGTATTAGGGAGACTATTACATGTTAAAGTATTGTTGTTTCAGATAACCACCCAGGCCCTGAACAGCATAATGACTATTTTGTTAATAAACACACATGGCTTACCTGTATAATTGATAACCATAGCTTTCCCAAATACAGCAGGAGAATACTTTGGGTTTGCTAATTTGGTGTTCAGGTACAATCTAAAATTACTGTCATAGTCAACCTCTTTGTCACCCAGGACAATGAATTTTCGCCCCTGTGCAACTTTGATATTCTTCTCTAAGACATTGTCTATCACAGGATCAACGTATTCATCAACACCGTGCAGCAAGAAAGGATTTCCATACTTTATGGCAAGTTCTAGTTGTTTAAGGAAGTCTGGGTCGTTAAAGGAAGACACCTGCAAGAGATTAATGGAAAGATATGAAAGCAGAACTTCCAACTATGCTTCTGACTGTGACATTGTCCTACATGAAATTCCATCCTGGAGCTGAGAAAAAAGCAACACAGCCTTTTGGTTACACTATTTCACTGTACTGAGGCTGGCCAATATCCCAAACAAACCATCAGTCCCAAAGAGGTTAAATTATTGCTTATCTTTACCCTCAGGTTATTTTTTTCTTCTTTCTTCTTAATCCAATTTAAAGCCTGTTGTTGTGGGTCAATACAGAGTGGGAAGCGGCTTGCATATGTTGTCAGAATGCCATTCTGGATGGAGAGCTCATCCGGAGGCAATCCTTGGGAAACCCACCTAGGAAGCAAAGACCAAGCTGGAACAAGAACTTGATGGGAGAGCAGATAATCTCAGTAGTCAGTAAAATTATGCAATCCTTTGAGCATACTATTAGAAACACGGGGCAAACATACAGCGTATGTGATTGCAAGCACAGTGTCAAAACTCAGACTGACTCACTGAGACATTTTAACTACACTACTCAAAACTCAGACTGCTGCATTTGGTGAGGAATCACACAGCAGCTGAAATTTGGGTGACTTGGCTATAGGTTTAATTCCAAATTTACTGAAGTAAATGGAAAGACTGCTGTTAAGCCTTGGGTGGAACACATATTGTAGATAACTAATAAAAAGGTAAGCGTACAGGTTCAGTGAATGCCCTTGTATTTTAAAGAACAGTGGTCTGTTGTAACAAATAGCCTCTGTCAACCAGGAATATAATTGTCTCCTTGCCATCTTTGTGGCATGAAGTAAAATCGTCTTTCCACCTCCACTTCAACGCACAATGCCAATTTTGTGCTACAGATTCAGACTCCCACTTCATGATTTCACAAACAATAGTCACTAACTTCTTGACTGGACATACCTGCTAACCTCCACATCGTTAGTCAGGAGGCTTTCTAATCTAAAAGGCTGACTGAGAGGAATCTCTCGTGAAAGAATGTCTTCCTGCCACACTTGACAAATCATCTCATTACGAAACTCCCAGCTGAATGCTCCTTCATAGCTCAGAAAGGCAGCACAGAGTAGGCAATCTCCAAGCAACTTCACCTTTCGCATTTTGAGGTCCTCTAGTTCCTTTGCCCACCTGACAGAAAAATAAGGGGATCCTGGGTGAATCTGTACTGGGGGTTGGGGATTCTCTTCCAACTGCTGCTACTTTATCTACTGATTGAGACAACCACAAAATTTACAGTCAGTTGTTCTCTCATTTATTGTGATGACACTGAGTAGGTTTGAACCATCTTCCCTTTAGCCCTAGTAAACCTTTTTGTTCTGCATTAAAAATCGTTACTACTTTTCAAGATCTAATGAATAGTAGTTAGAATGCATATTAACTCCTAGCAGAAGGAAAAAAAATCAGAGAAAGACATTTCCAAAAATATCTCAGATAGATTTTATTGCTGGCATAGGATCCTCTGAGGTCAAGAACATTCCTCTTTGAATCTACACTTACCTCTCGTTCTCAGATCTCAAGCCAAAGATGAGCTTGTCAGCAGCTTCCAATCTTCTCTGCATAATCTCTGCTTCTTCTTGTAACTGTTGCTTTTCTTTTATTGCCTCTTGATATTTGTTCCCCAAAGCTTTAAGCTCCTCCTGAATTCTAGACAGCTCTGCGTTTATCTTTTCCAGTTCCCTCTTACTTAAGTAATAGTTCCGTTCTAGCCTTGCCACCTATGTTATGAAGGAAAATATAAAGAGCATTATCAGAGAAAAGAGGGGTTTTGGAGAGAAATCTCGAGTTCTTCTGGCTATTTCATGCAGTTTAAAGCATCGTGGTAATAAACGGTGTAAGCCAAAATAATTGCCACTGTTCCTCATCTGCCTCTCCCCATCCTAAACATTTACCTCATGGTCTGAAACTGCAGTTCCAAAGCAGACAAACTTCCTAAAGCAGAGTTCTTAACACATAAGCTATATTAAGCATGTAAGCAGTCCTGCCAACATCAGAGGTCAGCAGGACTATCATCCCAGACAAAAAAGGAGGTTTGTCTGCTTAATAACAGTGATATTAAGACCTTAAAAATAGTCAGGCCCACCATCTAGTGAATATAATTTATCAGTAGTCAGCTGCATGTAAGCAGATTTTCTGTTAGAAATGTTCCCAGTGTCATTATATTTCCCTTCGTAAAACAGCTAAGGTCCCAGTCTTTCTAAAAAATGTTAATTAAAAGGTCTGTGCTCAAGGGGCATGGATGTGTGACAAAGCTCTGCCCTGTCCACATGTCACGTGTTTTCAAGCATGTTTTCAGTAGACAGCTAAAAACTGCTTTTCTGACCATGAAAACATGCTTGAATCAAATTCCACCTGACCCCATTTCTCTCACCTCCTTCCAGCACTAGAGTGGATGGGAACCCATACCACAGCATGACAGCACAACAGACACAGCACATAATAACTGTACGTTCCTCACCCATGCTGCAGTATTTCTAAACACCTCTTCTGAAGCACTTCAGAGACTTCTCACTATGAAACTGCCAAGTGTTATTTTTCTGATGCGCATCATTTTTCATCCTCCTCACACTCTGAATTCACACACTGTACCTTCTCTCTCTTTGGCTTGACTTCTCTAACTACATCACAGTAGCTCATCACTGCTTCCACAAACTTCAGCATTCCCAGGCCAGCTCTGCTAACAAGTTCCATTTCAGTGAAGGTAGTATTAAGACTCTTTAACACGGCTAAATGGACAAAGATATTGCAAGTGAGCCAAGTTATAGTGCAGAAATCTTCAGAGAAATAAGGTTTCCATACAGCAATGTTGAGCAATACTGTGACAGACAATATGAATCATTTGTCAGAATATAAAAGATTCTGAGCTTGCAGTGAGGGTACTGGGCTGTAACTACACAACAATGCTGCTAGTGATTTCTCAAGTTCCTTCTCAAAAAAAAAAAGTCAGTTTTCCAGCATGTCTCATGGTCACGGTTTCTTTTCCCTACAGCAGTCAGATACCATTTCATTAGAAGCGCAAAATTCAACTCTTAATGGAACTACTCTAAATCACATCCTTGTGATCATCTGCAAAGCTTGACTCGTCAGTTTCATATACAGCTTATCTTCTTTTCACTGTACAAATCACATCTCAATTGCCACATGGCAAACAAGATCATAATGCTACTTTCTGAATACCTAAAAGCAGAACAGCAGGCCTGCTCAGCTGTCCTGTTTGTCTCTTGCCTGCTCCAAACCAAAGTGTCTGAGGACTGGATGTAACACAGAGCAGAAGGTCTCTGCAATCCGAAAAATCCAAATACCCAAAAGAGCAACATCTGCAGCACCAGAGACAGTGCTGCCCCTTAGCACAACATAAATCTCAACCTCCCAAGCAACGCTGGAAGAACTGCCACGGACGTGGCTCACCACGCCAACAAGGCGTTAAGTTCATTCCAGGCGTACAGGTCATAGAATCACAGAATTACAGAAGCACAGAATCCTCAGAGTTGGAAGGGACACCCCACAGCTCGGTGCCACATTTGCACTGTCACTGGCAAAGATATTACAGAGGATCAGCTCCAAAAGTGGAGATGCCGGGGATTGAACCCGGGGCCTCATACATGCAAAGCATGCGCTCTACCACTGAGCTACATCCCCGTTAATGATTCACCTTGGTCGGTGATTTACCTCGAACCGATTTCACTTGGCCGTAAGTGATTCCATCAAAATCCAACTCCATCAGAGACCGCAGGAAATTTGCCTCCGACATCATTCCTTTGGCTGTCTTCCAGCTTAATTCCTTGTACCCCCTCATTATAAGAACACATTCCAAAACAGCTTGCACCTGTTTAGGGGGTTTTGCAAAGGATCTAGAAAACAAGTGAAGACGATGGAGGAAACAAAACACAATGCTAGACTTGTGCTTCCCATCAAGACTGCTAATGAAATACAACAAAAGCTATTAAATAAGACATTTTAAACAAAGTGAAAAATATAATCCAGCCAAAACAAGAAATAATTAGCTAGATGAGGGCTCAAAACTGGTTGTTGCATTCAAACAATGTGATCAATAAGAGACTAAGGAATTTCAGCAGTGAAAGGCCTAAAACCATGATCCATATTTTTTCCTTGTGCAATCAGGCAGCTGCAGTGCTGAAAGAATCCAGAGATCTACCACAGAAAAGAAACTAGACAAGTGTGACAGGCAATGAAAAGCTCTTACTATTTTGGGGAGAGCCAAGGACTGCATTCACTTTCATACCTGTCCCCAAATACAAAATGTATTATAAAAACAATAGAAGTAATTCAGCAGAAAATTCATGCTATCAAAGCATCACTGAAAACAGAAAGAACAGGCTTGAGGAGAAGTCCTGGGCTAGGAATCAGAGGATTCTGTTGTGACATCTGCACCTGGGAAACTGATGTCCTGATGACAACCCACGCACTACGCCCATGAGGAAAGCGAGGCTGACTCCAAAATGCTCTCTACGTGAATTTCCAAGCTTTTATGCTACTGCACATCTAAATGAACTACCTGATCTCAGTAACATCAGACTTGTCAAGCTTCTGCAGCTCCAGTTTGGCAGCTTCTAAAATAGGCATGACTTCAGCCAGAGCTGTCTCAGCAGCCTTCTTCTCCATAGCAATAATCTTATTCTGTTCCTGTATCTCTGTAGCTTTTTCTTCAGCCAGCTTTTTCTTCACTTCAGCTAAAAATTGTAAAAGCAGGACCGTAAGTAGATTAATCAAATTTGTTTGCAGAATATGTATTAAAATATATGTGCTTTGGGCTCAAAATCAGAAATTACCACCAAATCAGTGCCCTTTTATTTCTAGCTTGCCAGTGTTTACAAAGCTCTATCCATCACCAGGGTGGGAATACCATCAGTGTTCCACACAAAGCATAGATACTCTCTTCTCCTACTGTGCTTCCCTCTGACTTTCTTCTAAAAGCATTTCTGAAACAGAAGATCCCTTTCTTGCTAATGCCTCATTCCCACATTACTCCTTATACCTTAGGAAGGGAAGACAAGGGCTGGAGAGCATAGTATTGAGGTGCACAAAGTAAAGTAGACCAAATATATAGGGAAGATGTCAATCTGGTTAGAATGCAGGACCTACTCTTCTAGAAAGATCCTACATCAGCACACACAGAACAAGAGGGCCATCTCTAAAAGCATCTGGAGCTCTTAAAGTAGCTTCCAACCCAACACAGACTACGTAAGCCTTGCTTAGCCTGAGGGACACTTCAGCAGCGGTAAACCACCTACCTACTTCTGTGTTTGCTGAAATCTCTTTTAACAAAGCCTCACAAGCAGCTGATTTTTCTGCTAACACGATCTTTTGCTCTGCAAGTTTCTTGTTCAGCTCAACCAACTGCACACTAGCTTCCTTCAGTTTATCTAGGCCCCCGTCCAGCCGTTTGCATTGTGCTAGAAAGGAAAAAGAGAAATATTGTTGATTCCTTGGTTTTATTGCACAGCAGTAGACAACGTCATGCAAGGTAGACATGCTTATAGGTGCACTTTGCAACAGAACAACCTCAGTTATGACAGGAAAATCACTGTGAAAGATTTTTTATTTCAAAAGCCTCCCACACAAGACAGCATTAAAGTCACCTGTGCTGCCAGTAAGTGGCCCTGCACCTCTACATGCTTTCAGTACTGCACTGTTGATATTTGGTCCTCTTTGCATACTTCAGCTCTCACAGAAGTATGAATAAAAATTGCTGTTTGAGGAAGAATGTTGAGTTAGGCTGAACTATCATTAGATCTGATCACCCTTCCTCAAGCAGAGGTTTGGAAATCCTGGCTCAGGTTCATTCCCAGTAGAATCTGAGGTAAACACAACACTAGGCAGAATCCAAACAATCGTATGCGGTCAGCATGTTACTCCAACACCAAAACTAGATATCGATAACATTATTTTTGGGTAAAGTGGGTAATATTTGGGATCTACACCCATTTTCATCACATTATACTTCTTTTTTTCCGTTTTTTTTTGTTTTTTTTTTTTTTTTTTTTTTAGTATCTAAATCATCTATTAAAAAGGAGAAAACCTCTACACAGTCTTACCTAAAATGAACTCATTTTTCTCCTCAAGCAATTTGGAATACGTGTGGATGAAATCAAGGTAATTCTTTGGCGTGACATGGTTACTACGTCTTA
The DNA here is from genome assembly GCA_016647715.1 of Pavo muticus. Taxonomy (NCBI): domain Eukaryota; kingdom Metazoa; phylum Chordata; class Aves; order Galliformes; family Phasianidae; genus Pavo; species Pavo muticus. The sequence continues at coordinate 3,733,555 of JACDJE010000004.1, forward strand.
ATTTCTGCAGAAACCTCTTGCTGAAAACGCCTACAGATTCATGCACCACAACCATGTGCTCAACCACCATCTTGGAGCTCTCTGCTGGGATGCGAGTGTTACTTCCTAAGATTAGAATAAATTAAAAAAAAGAGTATGTCAGTTACCATCTTCTTTCTTTAATGTACATTTAAGCCAGGCACAGAAAAAATCTGCTTCCTGGGACAAAAAGCAAGGCCAAGATAGAGCTGAGAAGACAAAAGAGGCATCCTCATAGCCAGGTCACACCATCTCCAGAGTTACAGGCTTGAATCTTAGCCATTTCTTTTAAACCTATTTGAGTAAGAAACTGGCAAACAAAAACATTTTTTTTACTGGGATAATGCATCATCCTTGTAGATCTGTGGTAGCATCCACAATAGGAAAGCAGGATGAAATCTACAATAAAGTCAAAGTAAAGAATATATTTCTTAGGCTAATCCAAGGATTAATGGGTTAAAATACTGACATCTTACTTACCAACAAAGGATTTTGCAACTGCATACAAAGCTTGGGGGGGCCAGGGCAAGAACCAGTCAATACCAGTATTGTTGACAAGACCTTAAAGTAAAAACATAGTGTTGCCTGAAAAGTTTCTTTGTAAAACTACATCTTCATCTGCCAGACAGCCCTAAGCTTAACTTTGTTTGCACAAAGCATTTTCAGGTTCGTTCTTATTTGGCTCCTACTTAGGAACAATAATTACCACAAAGCCAGTACATCCACCTTGATAGTAAATAATCAGCGTTGCATCTGTGTCCTGCTAAAGCTGTTGTACTATTCTTTAGGCTATACCATTCCATACGATGCAGTCAAGAGCAACAGCTAGATATTTCAAAGCCTGCTCTGGGATTCCCACCAGTACACCTCAATCTGTGTGCCTCCCCAGTCCTCTTAGGACACCTTTCAGCCACCTGTTCTGCAGTAGCATCCACCAGGCCCAGGTGGCTTTTCTCTTAGCTGTATCCTTCTTAACCAGCTCTTCTTTTAGCTTTGGATATAAAAATGTTTCTCTTTCCACCATACCCTAGTTTCATAATGATTTAATATGACACATTCCTCTGTAAACTATAGAGGAGAGGCTGAAGACATAGGCAGTCTGTATACTTCCTGTTCAACGAGGATGACTAATTGATTTCTAGCAGTTCAGCTGGAAAATGAACTGATCTGCTAAATGTTAGTCAATAATACCCACTGATACATGGTAGTTAACTGGAAAAAATCATGCAAATGTGTAATCACTAAACCTGCTCTGTGTAGCTTTAGCTGTGAGAGTCTGCTGGAGATTTTGTCTTGCCTACAAACCAGTGTTTGACAGGGAAGGGACAAAGCAGTGTGTACAATGATACCTGGGAAATTTCTGCACCACGTTCTCAGACTGTCCCCAACTGGGGACATTCCCAGGACAATATGAAGGTTGCTTGCACATTTGTTTACAAAATATTGCCAGACGCTCTGTTTAGCCGGGTTCACACCAGCTTTAATAGCTTCGTCTCCAATCTGACTTAGTATGTTGTCTTTTTCATCATCTGCAAAAAGGGCTGGCACCATTCCTGTAACATACGGACAGAAGAACGCTAGTGAGAACAACTTGTCACCATATGGCTGGGGACAGAGCAAATGGGAAACCAGAGCGACAAGTATTAAACCTAGTTCAGCAAAAATGATTCTGGGCAGCTCTAAATGAACCTATTAATCTCTCTGTGCTTCTCCTCCTCCTCACCCATAATGGACAATACAAAGGAAGTACTTCTGATGATGCAAGGGGATTTAGAGGAATAATTGCTTTGGTTTTGTTTGGGCTTCAGTAGCATATACATGTCACAAGAATACAAAATGCTTTTATTCATGCAAGGAAAATATTCATTAGTGTCTAGAAACCACCAAATCCCATTTTCAGTCCCTCAATCAAACGGTCATATTGCATAAGTTACCTAATGACTGACATAAGCAGAACAGAACAGAGAGAACCATGCCAAGAAAAGGGATAAAATTTTCAAATCAGACTCAGTATGAACTTCTATAGAGAGAGTGGTCACACAGTGCCAGCTGCTGCTAATCTTCACCAGCTGCATACAATAAAAGACACTAAACTATAGCTGAAGATACACCTACAAGCAGCTGCTGTCACTCAGGTGAATGCTATTTAAAAGCAAATGAGAGAAAAGAGGGCTTGTGATGAAACACAACTGAAATTGTACTCTGGTCTTGGAAAAAGCCTGAGGCTCCTGAAGAACTATGATCAGTGTGGGCTTTTAGGCTCCCCAGATGCATATAAATGACAACAGCATGTCAAAAAGCCATCAGTAAGGCCAAGATAACTTCAGGTAGTATTGAAAGGTGTAACTAACTACAGCAGCAGAGAATACAGGGTGAAGCAGTAAAAGCTGGACCGAGGGTGCATTCGAGACACAAGCAGATACTAAACTGGCAGTAATTCAGGCTGTGTGCATCACCTGAAGTTAACATGTTATTGATGAGCTCCAAGAAACTCTCTTCTGCTACATGGCCATCTGTAAACAAGAAGACTATTAACTTGTTCTCAATACCAAGCTTCTGGTACAAGCTTTTCAGGTCTTCTCGGAAGTTATTTTCTCTATATCCCCGAGTCAAGATGATCTCAAACACCTAAGGATGCAAACAAATATTAAGAACACACAGATGAAGTCAAGACATAATGGTAACTTTGAAACTCAATTTGAACTAGACTGGATGGAAGGTTTTGGTTTGGCCCCCATCCATCAGTAAATTCATGTGCTATACTCCTTCCAAACGATTACCTTTGTACAAACCTGCAGGATTGCATTTCTTAAATTTGACTGCCCTTTGTATTCAGCCTCCTTTTTCATTCTTCCCCTCCAAGTCAACAGTTTCTATTAGGAACTCTTGAAGGAGGAACTTTTCCTATCTAAAATATTACAATATCAATCATAACAAGGTTCCTTGAGAAGCACCAGAGAGCTGCTGTAGTACAGATAAGTAACAAAAGCAATAGTTAGGTACTACCAGATTTGTCCCCAAAACCCATCCTTGTTTTCTGTCCCCAAGTGCCAAAATCTAGATTCAAGCAATGAGAACTTCCAGCCTAGACCTCCTAGCAATCTGTTTTCGTACAGAAGAGATGCCAGCCTGATCTTATCTTGACTGCCTTTCCCCACCTCCTCTCATCCCCATCCAATTTAATCCTTGTCCCACCATTGCTGTCCTTGTCTTCTTTCACTGCAAGGATGCACAGACACTAACCTCACATCCAGCTGTAAAGGCAGCCAATCTTGTAAGAGACTGCTTTCCTGAGCCTCCAACTCCTATGAGTAGGGCATGGCCACGATCCATCCGTATGATGCGATATACATGGATTAAATGTTCCAAAGCATCATCAAAAAGAACCAGATTCATTTTAACATTAACCTCATTATATTCCTCCAAAATCTCCTGCAGAGAAAGGTGGTCAGAATGTTACTAGGAGACCAAGGAAACAATAATGTTAATAAAATAACAACCCATTTAGCTACATTATTGCTTGAAAAGATCATCAAGGAAAATAAATAATTGGAAAGCACTGCCAACTCCATAGCTGACCCTCAATTTTCATTATTCCGGATGCCAAATGAGAGTCTTCTGTGCACACTGTTGTATGTGTGCACAGAAGAACTGATTTCACCTTGTTTGATGCCATTTCCTGCCCATTCCTCATGCAAAGACACAAAAATCACACACAGTTCCAAGCTGAAGCACACTACCTGAAAGAGACTTTTTGCCACATCATAGGCTTGTATATCTTCATAAATACGAGGCTCTCCTTCATTCAGTGCCATCCTGAAATCTCCAAAAAGAATAGGATCCCTCATAGCCTGTTCCAATTCATCTCTGAAATTCTCTTCAATCAGGTTTCTTATATGTCCTTGTACCTTTGAGTATAAGAAATCAGTTAGGCAACACTACAAAGCAGGTATTTCTGAGTCCAGGAACACTCAGAAGAGTGATATTAATAACGCACATTCTTGCTCAAATATTGACTGATTTCAAAGAGTGGAAGCTAGTGATGTTACCAGAAGAACCAGCCCACAATGTCCTTTGTGTTCTGTGATACAAAATGGTTTAATTGGAAGTTTGGGAACCGTTCAAGTCAATGGACTGCAGAAATTTGAGACAGAAAGGGATATACCTGATGAGAAGGGAAGGGAAGGGAAGGGAAGGGAAGGGAAGGGAAGGGAAGAGAAATTTTCTGCTTCTTCATCAGATCTGCTCAGTTCATCTGCCATGGTTACTTTATTTCAGAGAACTCCACCGACTGCATTTTAAGATAATGAAGTAGCAACACAGTAGTTAGATGAGTCTGCAGGATGACTGCAAGACCTGATGTAACAGTTGGTAACATTGCTGTTGCAAATTAGTTGCCACAGTAATATTCAGTGATTACTAAAACCTGAAAGAAATTACTCACCAAAGCTTTATCTGCTTCATTAATCAGCCTGTCGTGGAAAACCCTCAGGCACTCATTTCTCCAAACTCTCACCATCTGGGTGACTGTTTGAAACCTGCATTAATATCAAAATATCAGACTGACCCAAACAAACTGAGCTTGATCAAAGTCTGGACTGATTTTTTTTAGAACTCTTTTAGTGGTGGTTGTTTTTTTGTCCATCTTCATAAAGATGAAAAAATTGCATCACAACCTTCAGGTATCTTACTTAAGAAAGACTAACGCAATAGCATTTGTCATCAAAAGTCGTATCATAATTCAGGATGATCCTGAACATCTCATTCTGGTGAAGGTTTAATGAAAAGCAATGAGATGTGATTGATTTCATGCACGAAGCTACCTCATCTTCCCCCAGCTTCATCTAAACAAATGGGTACAGGACTACCGAAGGCAATTTTTACATTCTTACCTCTCTGGGGTTGTAAGAATAAGTCCATTATAGACTCTGGAAAGGTCCCGCAGGTTAAAAATGTAATGGAATTTGGAAGGAGTAGGGGGTAGGTCACAGACAATCCTTTTATAAAGCTCCAAGGTGCATACTGTTATGGTGTCAGAGATGGCTGATATAGACTCATTAAACACCTGCAAACATAAGGAAAAAAAGAGACGTTTTCATGCAACTGCCCACAGAAAACTGAACACTACCAAACATATTCTGCTCTCCAGCTTTTCAGATAACTCGGAGCAAACATTTCAGAAACCCGTATTCCTGTGCACACACAGAAGTTACATGCTTTGGGTACGGTCCATCTTCACTGAAAATAACATCACACTCAACTACTGGAATTTCTACAATGTTTCCACAAGAGAAAAATGAAATCCTCTTTTGTTTCTTGATTTTCCAGTTTAATTGTATAAAAAAGCAGCCTACTGCATTGAACTGAATTTTCACTGACATTTGGGAAAGAGTTTTCTGATCTTTGTGCATTTGGTATAGGAACCATACCTAAATGATTCAACTAGCTTCAGTCAATTAAAAGCAACAGTTATATAAACTACCTCCTGATTTGAAAGTTTGCATGTTATTCAAGCATTTATCAGCACAGTACATCTCCAGAGAAGAACAAGAAGAGTCTCATTGCGTGAGACTCTAAATGAGAAGGATACTTGATAACAAATGTTTTTAGATCCTGTGACAACACAAAAATAAATGTATACTTCAAAATGAACCTGTTAAGCAACCGTTTAACAGTGAAATTACCGCAGTGTGGCCTTTCAGGATGGAGGCGTAGATCAAATTCAGGGATTGCTCAGATGGAAAAGGTATGTTAAAAACACTGAAGAGCGAGATGAATCGAGGGTCGACTTCATTCCGACCTCCTCCAGCTTTCCCCATGGCAGCAACAAAACCCAGATCTCGGAGCATTTTACAGTTCATCTCCTTACTGCGGTCATACAAGAAACCTTTTTCTAGGAGCAACTTCAACAAGGCAATGGGTTGCTGCGTGCCATACTCATCAACCTTTGTAACACAAAAGCAGCAAGATATTTAGAGCACAGTATATCAACACGCCAAATATTGCTATAAACATGAAAATATTGTGCTCCCTACTCAGGACAGCATTACAGACTACATAACACTTGGTAGAGCTCTGGCACTGACTGTGAAAATTCGTTCCAACGTCTCATAAAACAGAAGTGCCTCTTCTCCAAGATAAACTAAAAACACACATCCTTTCCTGCTCCACCTCTGAAGAGAAAGGGATGGTTTCAACAAGAAACATCGTGCAACCAATATTAGGCCACAGGCAAATGATTTTAATGCCATCTAAGGTTGGACTTGATGATCTTGAAGGTCTTTTCCAACCTGAGCAATTCTATGATTCTGTAAGAAGTGATTCAAAAGGAAATATTTCTTAACTAGAGGACAAATACTGCAATAGACAAAAACAACCCATACTGCACGCAAGTCCAACTGTTCTGAAGTTCCCCAAAAAACAGTTATGTACTTCCATGAATCTCCTTGACTTGTGATAAAAGATCTAATCCTTTCATACAGCGGGATCTGTATATGAAGGGATGACATGAATGCCACCCCAAATGTTTCTAAAATACCTTACAAACCAGTGGCAGCTTACCCTTGGCATATTCATATCATCCATGAAAATGATGAGACGTTTTCCCATGGGAGGGCCATAAGTGTCTTTAGTTCGTTTCTCTACATTTGTCTCTAGATTTCTCTGAATGTCCATTGATGTTGTACGGGAAGAGAAGTTAATCACCAGGAGAAGCTGCAAAGGGAAGGAAATTGATAAGAATGGATTTTTACCTTTTTTTCCCCCTCCAAACTAGAGCATTCTAGAAAATATTCTTTATATTAAATTGTCAGACATACCAGAAACACTCCTCTGGTTCAGTTACTCACTTGAATTACAGACACCAAAAAAGTAAAATTCTTCTTAAATCTTTGATAAAGTAAGAGAACAAAATATTTCTGTTCTTAAAGCATTCTCAAATCATCCATACAATTTGGGTCTGAGCTTGCAGTTAGATCTCTGAACCCACGTCAGGCCTCAAAGTCAATAGTGCTACCCACAGGTTCAGTCTTCAGAAAAGAAATTTAACACAAGGTCACAAAATGAAAATGCAGCTTTATAAACAAGGCAAAATGCCTCATACATACATTAAGGTCTTCGTTCAGACTGTTTAAGAAGTTCTGTGTCGTTGCTGTTTTAGAAGTACCCGATTCACCTACAAGAACAACTGGGTGTTTTATTTTTACCATCTGTTCTAGCAACCACGTAGTGCGTGTTGTATCCACTGTAGGCACTGAAAAAGATCACGAATAGAACAGCAGGTTAAAAGAAAAGGCAGTGCAGCCAGGGGGATTTGCATTTACAGAACACAGCTGGATCAGATTCACAAAGAATTAACATGCAGTTGCACAAAGACGTAACCTGAAATATCAACTTACTAACAGTGCTGAAGAAAAACTTCAATTGCTTAACCACCACTATTCAATTTTTATCACTGGGCTCTTTTCTCCCATTAACATTAAGAAAATTAATTCTCCATATTGGAGGCCACAGACTGGTTGAATTCCATGTAATCCCTATTCCAAGGACATAATCAGGATATATTTGGATCAGGACTTCTTTTTCCCTGAACCACACAGAGATGAATTCTGTTCTATGTGAATAGCCTGCCATCAGGAACAATTTTATAGACCATACCATTGCCTATTGTGTCAGTGAAATTAATCTGTGCTTGCTGAATCTTACTATAAAATAACCCGGACCAATTTATCCTTAACTATGAAAAGCACTTGTCATCATTATATAGTATTTCAAGTAACAACCAATAATGGCCTTAAAAATGTATTTTTTTATCTACTGAGCACTTGAACCAGTGATGTGAGATTTTTTCAGAGTTTCTGGCCAAGTACACCCAAAACAAAACAAAACAAAACAAAAATAGAATCAATCTTCTGCTCTTCTGACTCTCTCAAAACGCCTCAGGCACTGAAAAAAGTTCTTCCTCATTTCATTCCTACACAGTGCTGTAAATATCAACTCTATTCCTGCTAATCTACTATGACAAGAACATTAAAAAAATTGGTTTCTGTCATCACAAGAAACTGAACAAGAGTAGATGACCTTCAGCACACAGTGAGGATACCTCACGTTAAGTGCCTCTCACGCATTATAAAGTAAAAGCACACTGTCACTTTTTTTTATCTTGCACTCACCTAGGATGTCAAGGAACTTCCTTTGAGGATCATGAATATATTCAGGAACAAGTTTCATCCAAGGTACCCACTGTTTTTGAGATCCATCAAAATGAAAGTCATACAAAGTTGGCAGCTGACCTGAAAACCATTAAACAGCTGAAAGGTTCCTAGGACACTTTAATGTTTCATAAGAGTGAAATGAAAGTAAAGGATGTGATTCCGGACCAAGTAGAGCAACACTGTTCTACTTATCCTTTAACCCAGAAAGGCTTCTAACAAAATTCTCTTAGTCCAGTAATTGGGTCATATTATCAATGAATGAGCACTTTTCTAATGATTCTCATTTCCCTTTTTGTCTTCCTTTCACTGTTCACATTTTCTGGCTGGCACAGTAGCTGAGTCAGCTAACAACAGCATCTCTACACGTTTTTTAGTGACAGTCCTTCAGAGAACGTCAAACATTTTTTTGCAATCAGGACAGATAGCTGGAAGGAAGAACAATGTTCTCACTTCAAGGAAACCAAGACTTTTCCAACATAATCAACGGGATTTGAAGTATGTTATGATAAAATCCTACCTGGCAGCTCCCCTGGCTTAGCCAGGATGTTCTCATCATGAACAGTCGACATACAGGAAATATGTTTAACATATTTATCAAATTTAACTCTTCCAGCATCAAGAAGAGAAGCACCTAAAGAGAAATATAAAGCTTCCAAGAAAAAGCACTCCAGAACATCAGGATCATCAGGTTGTGCCACAAGTAGAGCTTCCAGCATCACAGTCAGCTGAACCACCTGTTGTAAAAGAAGTCAAAAATGTAAACAGAATCACTATTTAGATAGGCAAAAACTCTTATTATGTTTTCAGCTGTTTGAGTGTTCACTGATTTTTTATCCTTACAGATGTACCTACTGATACAAGTATTAATGATAGCAGGACAGCACTGATAAGGAACTGACTGTCCCTGTTGTTTCTTGGTACAAACTGACATTTCACTGTGAACTCTACTCTTGTGATTTCCTTGGGAGATTTTTGTCTTCATCAGTCAGCTCCACTTAAAACATTTTCAACCTTTATTTTCTATTCCTCACCATATTTAAATCTGTTTGAGGAACAATGGTCTTCAGCCTTTCTTCTTGTTTGCCATCCACAACTCCCTCTGTAATCATATCAATAAGGCAGGGCACATATTTTTCAAAGAGACGATTCAATTCAATTCTCTCTTGCTGAGGGAAAAAAGGGACAATAATTAAAGACACAGAAAAGTGGAAGGGTGATCATGAAAGCAGTTTCCCATCAACACCTGGCTGACCAAGTATGACTGCTCTTACAGGAATCACTTCTATCAATGACAGGTACAGGCAAATTAAGAAATTTAACACTGTTATACAGACTGTTTTTTCAGCAGCTGAGGATCTGCATCAGGTGATAGTAACTAACTTGTCTTACTTCAGAACTTAAGGACAAATGAACTGTAAGCCAATTCAGAAGATGAGACTGATTTTACAAAGATGTTATGTTTTTTTTCCACATCTTCCTACAGTTCAGTATTTAATAAAAAATACTCTGTGACCAAATGCAGAAATGCCCACCTCATTTTCTCTTCCTTGTGTCCACTTCTGCCAGTAAGGCTTATATTTCAGATTTTTAGGATCCACAAAGACCATTCCACAGCGCGATACCGTGGCAGGAGACGCATACTGTAAGTCACCAACCTGTCAAATAATCATACCACATAGTCATGCCTTTAAAGAATAGACAGAGTAACTACTTTTTCAGGCTCTGCAGATCTAGCCTCATCTAACCCCTCCCATGTACAGCTACTACCTACCTCAAACAACAGTGCACAGTGCGACTGGAGTCTAATCCTCTCCCCATTTGCCAGGGTCAATAACTTATTGTCATCCATGACAGAATTCATGTTTTCAACCCAGAGAGCATCTACATCTCCATCAAACAGAATGTACCTGTGGATACAGGAGCCAAGGGATATGGTGACTGATCTCTGATTTCAGTCACATATTTCAGAACCGAGATGTTCCATCAAAGGCATCAATGTCAGTTCAGGTGTTTCGAAGCCTCCCCTGCATTTCTGATAACTGCGTAGTTTCTATTCATCTCACTGAGGCAGAGAACACATAAGAAATAGAAAGACCCCCCTGGATGCTTTGTGTTCACTTAGCATTTGTTTCTGAACTAGCACAGTATCAAATATTTTGTATTATATTAAAAAAATAAAAGTTGACATAAAATTCAGTACCTAAAAGTTATCACAATAATTTCTAGCTGTCTACCTTCGTTCTTTCTTGTCAGTAGGCCTGTTGATATCCCGAAAAATGTTTGACAGGACTCCATCTGTCCAGTCTCGTGTGGTAGGGTCAAGGATCCCATACAGTTCAATCACAGACATAGCTTTAGGATTCAGTGTGTAAAGCTTTGTCAATAATCCCAGCCTAGAAATACAGCAAGAAAAGCAATATTATAATGACAGAATACCATCTCATGATAACCCAAGCATACATTATGGTTAGCTATTAATGATTTTGACATGACTATACAAGTCTGAATGATGCCATTTTACAACCAAATTTCCATGTATCAAATTGTGTACTTACTTGTTCTGGGCTTGGCACAAAGCATTAATGACAACTGATTTGCCACCTCCAGTAGGCCCAACCACCATTGTAGTGTGTCTAGTTAACATTGTCTCATACATCTGAACAACTTTATCCACCTGAAAAAATACACATTAATTCAACAGACTGCTATCCATAAGTCTATGGACAAGATCAGCAGCTGGTCTACATCCACTAAGCTTTCCTGGAACCATTCTGGAGTGCAGCAATGCATACTTAGCCTGATGTTTACAACAAAAACTCAGGCAATTAACATTTTTTATACCTGAACTGGTAGAACAATATAACCCCCTTCTTCCAGCACTTGTTCTACAGCATCATTGAAGTCAGGGTAGCGGACTCGAGGGCAGTCCAGGCCAGGAAACAGGTCAGAGATTAGGCCAAGGAAGAGAGGTACATCTTCAAACACAAATTTAGGAAGATTCATATCTCGTAGAGCTCTCATCAGTACAACCTCCTAGACAAAATACAGCAGAATCAATCTCTACCAAACAGCTAATCAATTATCTAATATGTAGCAATTTCAAACATCTCTAAAATCCATTGCACAATTACTTTAGTACAGCTTTAAGAACGTTTTCTTGGCTTCAGTTACTAGTGGAAAAGAGGCAATTTTAAAAGGATTAAGTTGACCAATAGTTAAGAATAATATGCTGCCTTTTTCAACTATATTAACAAAATGCTATGTGGCTGGAGTGGTCATACTATAATTTCCCTGATTTGATGCTAAAATAAACAACTGTTTTATAAACATTCCCAAATTCTGCAGTGAATGCAGCATTGAAAAGCTTTTGTTTGTAAGTATGATGTACTGCTTGAGCTACCAAATGAACAACGCTATGAATGGAGCACCCACTTTGAGGGTACTTCAGAAAGTAGTTTTCACTATTTATCTAGGATAAATAGTGCATCCTGGATTTAATATCAAGACTGCACACGAAGTAAAACACCTCATTTTTTATAGATTTCCCTACCTAGTTCTGATGCTACCTTGCTGGCAGAGGGCATCGTGAAGCTCAGTAAGAACACAGTAAAATAATAAGACAGAGAACATCAATGCTTCTATTTCAAATGCAGACAAGCTACAGTGAATGTGTAAACATATACTATTCCCAATGAAAAGTATGAGCTGAAAAGGGTAACTAAGTGGCAAATCTACCTCACTGAGGTCTGGAGATCCTCTTTTCAATTCCCCAGCCATCACCAACACTGATTTAAGGGCCCGCAGCCCAAAATCGTAATGATGTTGTTTAGAAAGTTGTTCTTTTGCCAGCTTGTATAGCACTGTCATCTTTTTGGCAAGGACCTGTTTGAGAGTTAAATAATCACAAACATGAAGTCGCAACCAAACACTGAGCATGCGTACAAGGGCATGGAGAGCAATACAATTTTCTTACCTTTGCTGTAAGGAATCCTTCAGAAAAGAGCATGATTTCACAGATTTGCTGAAGATCTGGTACAATAACAACCACAGGCCTGAATAAAGCTTTTACAGACTCAGGGAGCTCAGTCCGGCCAGCATAACCAGGATTCATTGTAATAAAAATGCCCATTCGGCTATCAAGGTTAATTTCTTGTCCTTCAAACTAAAAGCACATAAAAACTTGAGAACAGTGTGTGTTTGGAACTGAAATATTACCATCTGCTGTAAGAGAAAACCAGCAATACTGGGACACCCACTTAGGACAATGCGTTAAAAATTCAGCTTTAGATATTAATATAGGTACATTTAATTACTATTTTCTATTTAGCTTACTTTTCTCCTACTTCACAAGGGAAAAATCTAGCAAAGGATTAGGAAATAAGCAAAGATTTAATATCTCTGAATCTCAGAGTACATATTCTGGAGTCCGAAATACTCAGCACAAAGCAATTACTACAGAAATAGCCCTTTGATCTCCTGGTTGGGTCCAGTCCTGGATCTTGGCCTCTAGCACAAGATCAGCCTTCACAATTACTCTTCTTTTTTAGTCTTTACCTGAAATGTTTTCAGATGGTTCATTAAAGCATTCCGAATAACTTGAATCTGAGAAGAAATGACTGAAAGCACAGAAGCATCGATACGATTGAATTCATCAAAGCATCCCCACGCTCCACACTGGGCAAGACCAGAGAAGATTTTACCAACTGCCTAACAAGAAGAAGAAAAACATCTCAGCAATGAGTACATTAAAAAATCCACCATCAGCAAACTGGAGTATGCTAAAACTCTTACTGTCTGGGTAAAAATCTCTGGATACATGCAGGAGCTAGCAATCCATCCTAAGGTCTTTCAGTAACTATTTGCCAAGTGCAGATGGCCCGGAATGAGCTTAGATACACTTAGCCATTGTTTCCCTGCTTGAAAGCACAGATAGAATCTTCAACTTCCTTCCAACATTTATTCAAAGTAGTTATTTTTTACTCTATTTCATTACCAATTGGCATGGTAACTCTAAAGGAAGTTTGAAATACATGCTTACTCTGTGTGCTGAAAAAGAACAGTAAATGGCTCTTTCCATAGAATATGGATCTTAAAAACTTACTTTGAAATCCATGCCTTCTCCACAGTTTGTCACCACACACAGCAAGCCCAGTGCTTTGGCCAGATCCTTGGTTGTCTCTGTTTTCCCTGTACCTGCTGGCCCTGCTGGTGCTCCTCCCAAAAACATTGATAAAGCCTTTGAAGACAGACCAAAAAGCAAAGTGTAACGCAATGGAAAGCGCAGCAATAACAGCAGAGCAGCAAGAACCTAGGCTACAACAAGTGAGGATTTGCACAAATACAACAGCTGTGGGCACAGAAATAAAGGAAAGAAGCTGCTTACCTTCAGAAGGCCTCGGGTATGCAGGAATCTCCAGCAAGATACCCTTGCCTCCACTGCCAACCCTGAAATGAGGTCTGCACCTGAGCTCCCCCGGCTTGGCCCTGGCTTCCTACCAGGTGATCAACCACTGGTTCAAGCTGTGACTTAGCATTTCCAATACACCAAGGATTCGTATTAAGCTGGTAGCAAATTCACAAACAAATCCATGGGTACAATAAGCCTTAAATCTTGTTTGTGCATGCATTCTATATTACCTTCAAAGCAATTAGTTTAGAAGACTACTGCAACCTACTTATTACATATTTGTGTTCACACCATTGTATTTTTTCTACTTTATGTCCTGGCTGCCGATTACGTGATGGCATGGAAGCATATTTTAAAAGTGCATGTCAGTTAAAAAAACTCCTTTAACACATACCTGTGTGAATGTGAGATAGATACGATCTGTGAGCGGGGTGATCACAAGACGTCCGTTCAAACCCATGTACTCATAGCCATACGAAAACGTCCCCGTGCACTGCCGCACACTCAGCTCATCTGGCTCTCGGTCCCAATAAAAGCGCAACTGGCTTTCCCATTCAAACTCCTGAGCCTGCAGAATGCTACACGAGAGAGACGTGCACACGTAAGGTCAAAGGATAGACGTATCGCTTATGGCTTTGGTATTTTCCCAGGAGGCCGAGGATTTACCTGTCTCTGACAAATGTATCAACAATGTCTCTGGCATGGACATCAATAATGAGAACAGTGTTGTATTTTTTCCTGTCATTTTTGCTCAGAGGTGCTGTAATGCGAGTAACCAGCTCATCGATTTGCTGGTGCATTTTTTTAGCATACAGTTTCATTGCCTGTTTTTCTCCTTTCTCCACTTTGCGAAAGACATCCTCCACCTCCCACGTCCACCACACCTGATTGGCAGCCAGCACCATCATGCCTTGGTACAGTAACATCCAATCAACTCTATGGGAAATACACATAGTATGGGAGTCTGAGTTACTGTGTAAGTAAATGATCACAACAAAGAATAGGAAGTCCCTCCTATTTCTACAACTATAGCATGACCAAAACTTTATAAAGATGAATAAAATCAAGGTGTATTATTTCTAAAGCCTAAGAAATATTCTCATGAAAATGCCATGTGTAACAATGACAAGGCAGAACTTATTAAAAGAAAAACTGTGCACACATTACTAAAAATGAAAATTCAAGACTTAGAAAACCACTGAGAGTAAATAACGCATTTCTTCTGGTTAGTTAAAATACTACTTATGCAGGTATCCATACTGCATTATAGAAATACAGGCTAAGCTGTGTATAAATTAGAAAACGAAGTTTCTATTTTTCTGTATCACTACAGGTTCACAGTAACACATAAGGTACTTGTATTATCTTTGACACTGATTGTTTCACCTGCTTCTGTCTTCACAGTATCGAAAAATAGCCTCCTTAGTCAGAAGTCTGTTTGTTCGTCTCATTTCCCCCAGCACTGCTGTCATCCAGTTCTCCACTCTGCCCTCTGCAGCTACAGCCTGCCTGAAATCCATCACCTCCCCCTCAGCTGAAATCATGGCCGTCGCGATTTTCATATCACTACCAGCATCCTGAAACCTCAGGGCAGCTATGTTATCGTACATCTGAAAGGCACCAACAGAGAAACCGACACATGAGAAATCAAGCTGGAAAGATTCAAGTGTACCTAGCCCTCATTTAATGCTGAAAGGAAATTTTCACCATCTCCAAAGAGAAATGGATCTGACTGTAAGTAATCAAATAAAACACTGATGCATAGCCCAGCAGCCCCACTGCACAGTAAACAAGCAAATGATCAGGCTCAAGTGACTTTTTTTTTCCTAGAAAGTAAAGACCTCTCAGGAGCTACAGGAAGGTTATTTAATGATAGGTCATTATGTTGTATCTTGAACCTTCTCTACCATAACTGCTTGATTTGCTTGTTCAGAAGTTTCTTGAAGAAGCTGCCAAGATGTTCTTTGTATGCAGGAAATATTAGCACACACTTAGCAGCATGTACAGAACAGCCCATTCAGCTCTTAATGGCACTAAAAGTAAAGGGCACTTCGGAAAACCAGGCACTGTACCTTTATCATGTGTTCCTGGACACAAAGTGGGTCACTGCTGCCAAGGATACTGAGCAACTCTTCATCAGATATGAAGAAAAATCTTGGGAAGGCATTTCGCTTCGAATCCAGGTAATCATTCAAGCTTTTCTGACACTTCTCCAGCACGTTATTTATATGGTGGAGGTCTGACAGACGATTTGGGGCTTCGCAGGATTTTTTAATCGTTGGTTCTTCTGCAGTTTCATCCATTATCTACGTGGGAAATAAAGTTAGAAAACACCAAACAGCAGTGAATTACACTAAATTGCATTTAGCTAGTGACAAAACAGACTGCACAAGAAGTACAGGTTCTTTCAACAATGAAGTAATTTTACATATGGTTTCCTATACTGCAGTACTGTATGAGCACAGAGATAAGTATGCATGTTCTTAAAGCTGAGAGCAGGAAGATACTACTGTAAAAGCAAGTGTAAGAGAAGCCTGTATCCCAGGCCATACTTGCCTTTGCTCCTGTGTACAGCAGTACTTCAAGCACATGAATAGCAATGTGGAATCACAGTACAATTCAGTTACTTGCCTTTTTAAACATACTGTCAACACTGTCAAATATTTCAGCTTCTTCTGAAAGCTGTGATCTTATATCTCCGCCAACAAAGATGCTCTCCAGGTACATCCATTTTCTCTGAACCACCATCCAGATCTAAGAGTTAAATGTTACCATCAAAGATTAAAATAAAGAAAAGAAAATCCTGATTATAAATAAATGTTAATTATTTAGCCCAACACCTTCTTCCTTACCTCAATCACTTCACCAATCAACGACAGAGTTTTTTCCAAGCGGTGAACAGTGGAAAGGAAAGGACCCACAAAACGACTGCCCAAGATACTCTGAAGATTGACACTGTTGTCGTCTAGAATCTCTAAAATTTCATCTACAGATCCCAGAATAAAGCCACGCTTCTCAGTGCCTTTGAAATATGTTTGTACAGTAAATTTCAGCTGTTCCCATGTCTCTGCTATGTCCTTCATACCCTGCATGTGCGCATAAAAGGATGTGTTTCAGTCTTCAAAACACAGAGAACTGCAATCATAGCATAAAAATGAAATCAATTAATTCAACAAAACTTTTGCACAGATTTCCAGCACTGGTTTATAAAGAGCTTTATTTCAAAACATCATGATTGAAACCAAATGAATTCCATTTTTCACAGACCAAACTTGCTTACTGTGATAGCAGAAATCCTTATACTGCTGTGAAAGTCATGACAGCTAGGATTTTGTGCTGTGTTGTAGCTTAATAACAGAGCTATTGATTTATTTACCTTACAGCACCTCTCTGAAGATAGCAGAACTTACTGTCATGCCACTCAAGATCTCACATTAAAAAAACTGCTGTCATCTATGTCTTTTTAATTTTATTATGATTTTTGTTACCTTCTCGATGCTAAGCTCCTTAACAGCTGTTCCAACTATTTCATTGATAATATCAGCATGTCTGTGAAGTTCCATAGCAAACATATTCTCCAAAGTAAATGTCTCTGTTGCCATTTCAAATCTTGTGCCTGTTATCTCCATAAGGTCTTGCCAATGCCTGTATAAATTGATGTATCAACAACTATACCACGATACAGTAAAATGAAAACAAATGTTTTGCATTTTACAGTTAAAAGAAGAAATAGTATCTGAAAAATACAAAGTACTCTAGTCATCACAGTTCACTTGCATGCCATTATGTAAGTTCATTAAGGAGAAATTTTCAAGCTACAGGACACAGCGTGACCCCAGCAACAGAAAGTCCTAGCAAAACAAACACAATCTTCCTACATACTAAAAAATGCATTTAAATAAATAAAAGCAAACCTTTCTCTTAAAGCTTCATTTTTCAAATCAAGCAACAAAGGAATGGAGTCTCTAAATGCCTTCAGTTTTGTTTCCAGGTGACAGGCTGCTGGCATACTGCGGACTTGTCTGGGCAGCTTTCGAAAAGCTTTCAGAAATCCTTCAATTCCTTCCTGAAGAAACTGCACATTGAGGTTTATCCAGAGTGTCCGAGACCATTCCTCTTTAGCTGCCTGGGAACAAGGTTATCAGGAGGAAAAAAATCATATTTCTCTTTATTTTCTGGTACAACAAGATCTAGAGACGCAGTCAGGATATACATGTGATTGCATTAACATTTTACAAAGAAAGAGGCAGGTTAACGTTCAAGGCAGATTCATAACCAAAATAAATAATGAATAAATCAAAAGTAAACATGGAGAGGAGGAAAATCATTCTTAAGAGCATACTTTACAGACCATCAGCCTGGCTGCTGGCTGATCAGGGCATTTTCATCTTGAAAAAATAAAACTTCTTAAAAATTATAAGACCAACTAAAGCCTGAGATATCCACTGTCACCTGTACGTCCCACAGCAGTCCCACTGAGATAATCAGGAGACATGTACAACATAAGGCCATCCAATAACTTCCGAGGAATGAGTGGCTGTTCCTATCTGATAAATGTATGCGTTTGGTTCACTATGGAGACATTCTGTTCTCCTCTATTAACATCATTACATTGACATAATGATGGTAAATCACAGGTCATCTTATTTCATGCAAAGGAACAGAGTTCATAGTAACTAAAGGACAATGCAAGCTCTTCTATCTCCCACCTTTGCATGTGGTATGTGCCTGAACATGAGCGTGCATAACTTACCCTTTGTAATTCATAAATTTGATAGACTTGCTTTAGACCTTTCATATCATTCTGCACTTTCATTAAGTCAGGATACACTTTAGCTGGCAAGTCAAAAAGTTTCTCAACACTGCCCAATTCCTGATGAATTTTTTCCAGTTTTTCCATTTCTTTTTCAAATATGGCCATGAGTTCCAGTCCTGGAAAAGGACAGACACTTTTCTAGATAAACAATCCCATGCATTATGGGGAATAAATAAGACAGCATTTGCATATAGTCGGTAGAAATTACCGTACTAAAAATGTCATATTGATCAGTTGATCAGTTTATATGTTAAGGAAAACACAATTTTCTTGTTTTACATAAAATATGATGAATTTTCCAAAGACCAATATTGTTAAGACACCACTTTACACACTTCATTTACCTTTATCAAGATCTTCTCCAACAGCACCAGGTCCCTCAGCCATGAATTTACTGAAGAAATCTGCTACTTCTGCACTGTAGTCCTCAATCTGTTGCTTCATAATCTAAAGAGAACAGAGTTTAAATTGTTTTCCTTTCCATTTCTCTCTCTTTTTTTTATTGTCAGTTTAATTAAAATACTACCTCTGTGAACTTTCTTTTTATGCCTCCAAGGTTGTGATCAACTTCTGATGCCTCAAAGAAGAGAGTCTCCCACTTTTCCTTAATCTTCTCAGCCATCTCTTGCTCTTCTTCAGCCACCTAAAACAAAACAGTAATATCTCTCACAAGAAATAAATACTCACAGGAAAGTGAGAAAGATGTGCATTATAAATATGCAAAAGATGGAAACAGCACTGAAGTTAATTAGTTTCAAGTTGCACCAGGGGAGATTTAGATCGGACATTAGGAAGAATTCTTTCACATAGAGAGTGCTTAGGCATTGGAACTGCTTGCCCAGGGAAGCGGTGGAGTTCCCATCTCCAGAGGTATATAACAGATGTGTGGAGGTGGCACTAACAGACATCACTAAGGGTTTCGTGATGGAACTCAGTAGGTTAGGTTAGTGATTGGACTTGATGACCTTGAAAGCCAAGCTAGATGATTCTATGAATCAGACTTAAACACATGCAATGTGTCCATTTAAAATGGAGCTACTGCTTCAAGAACGGAGGTTGCATTAGACAATCTCCAGATGTCAATTCTAACCTCAACAATGCTGTGATTCTGTGAAATGTCTTAATAGGAAAACAATTATTCATTCACATGGGAAGCATTTGTGAGCATAGCTCAAATCTGAAATGTTTTATGAGACAAGACATAACATTCACCTACTTGAATATCATACATTGCAAGGGTTCGGTATCTCTCCCAGATGTCCAGATATTTCAGTTCCACCATAAACGACATGCCTCTGATAGCTGTAATTGTACTGAGGACAATTTTCAGCTCTTCCAAGGAATCGGGAGGTGTCTTAAGATCCTGTGATAATCTCTATAAGGATAAAAAAATAATTTCCAGAAGCAACACTGGAAAAGTAATTAGCCAGTTCTTGCTGAAACACAAAACACAAGCAAATGACATGCTGACTCTTTCATTTTTAGTTTATGTGATGATAAACATAATACAAAAATAAATGTAAAAATCAACAAAAATAAATACCATAAAAACATAAATGTTTTTGTTACACCAAAAAAGAAGTTGTGAAGAGTGGTTTAAAAGGAATTTCGGCATTACCTACATGAACCATTCACAAACACAGGAATGAGAAAGCCTCTTTTTTTGGCATATTACTGTTCTCTCTTGTTTCCTAGCTACACGGTGACAGCCCATCTCTGTATGTATGGCATACTACAGCACATCACTCAAACTAATTCAGAGTGGTTCAGATGGTCACCTACTAATCAGTGAAAGCTGCATCAGACAACAAGAACAGAAAACACCTACCCCGATCTCCTCCTGAAGACTGAAGAGTTCCTTTCTTGCAAACTCATTAAGCAACTTTCCAAGGGAAACCATCCAGCCTTTAGCTTTATCCTCCACTGCAGAAACTAAAGCACTCAGACAAAGCCTGATAAATTGCTCATCTTTTATCAAGGGCTGCTGAGTGACTTCTTGAGCCATCTTCATATAGAACTGCAACTTTTCATCAAAGGTGACACAGGAAGGCTTTTCAGCAGCAAGCTTCTTTATGGCCACGTCTTTGTCCAATGTCCACAGAAAACAGTATCTCTCCCACTGGTTCAAATATGTGCTGAGAGAAGCCAGGACTCTGCGGACATTCTGAGTGATGAGAGCAGCCTGCTCAGTTATCAGAGGGTTCTGGGAGATATCACTGTAAAAGCTGAACGTGATAACTTCATCTTCTGCAACGCGCTGAGGAGGGCATTCAGCACACGTGCCGTGCATCCACCGCACAAAATGCTGGAGTTTTCAAGACAGGTTTGAAAAATAATTACCTTGTAGAGAGTCACATCAGTCAAACAATTCATCGTTACTTAGGAGACTATGTACAGAGTAATGAGAATGATTTCTTGAATCAACTGTTTTCTGAAGTATGAAGTAATTTCATACATGTTCAACCTGCTAGTCTTATGTTTTTGTTGCCCTCCTTTTTATGTTTTAATAAAGAATATTAAAAAAACAGGAGACATTTTGTTACTTATATACATGAACTATATTATCCGTTTTCTATGTGGCCCAAGACAATTCCTCTCCGCTCAGAGCAGCCTAGCCAAGCCAAAAGGCTGTGTACCCCTGGGATATATTTTCCCAAACACTTGAGAGCTGAGTTAATTTCATCCTAATAACATCCTTCCATGCGTTATTCAGTTTATTTTGTTAAATCTCCACTGAGTGACAATACAGCACAGGCATTAGGCTAACCAGGCTGTATAAAGCAGTCTAGCAGAACAGCAAATCTAAGCCTAGGAAGCACACCTGATCTAAACTGATGCATTTCATCTAACATTCAGAATAATATCTCCACCAACAGAGGGCACACAGGATTGCAGTCATAACATTTGGCTTCCTTTCTGAAAAGTATTTCAGTACGACCATATTCATACAACCAAATATTGTGGTACCTTTGTGAGAAAGCTAAATAATTCATCTGCTGTTAACCGAGTGCACTAAATGTGTCCCAGATGCCCTTCTGATAACATTCCTGGTTTTCATTTTGATTTTTGGGGGCTTTTTTGGGGTTGTTTTTTTTTGCTACTTTCTATGGAGAACTGTAAATATGGAGATTTTTAATATGGATAAAGATATTTAAAGATAATATGGAGTAATATTGTCACTTTGTCGGCTTATTTGTACATCAGAAAGCAACATCAGCAGTAAAAAACATTTTCTTCAGATTTATGCTGGTTTATGGAACCAAACCATGTCCTCACAGGGGCAGAAAATCACGTTACCTGAGTAAAAATTGCATAATGCTTTATGGTGATTTCTTTCCTGGGTTATCAGTTTGCAAAATTAGGACAGTCTGTAAAATTAGAAGAACGTACTGGATATTTTTATTTCACAGTAAATCATTATTAATCTTCCCTTTGGCATTAACTCTTGCCCAAACATCAACTGAGATTAATTCAGTATAATCACAAGCAAAATAAGGCAACAAATAAATCTTAATCAAAAATCACCTTTGTGACCTCAACACAGTCTTGGATACACTGGACTGTCATTCTGTCAATTTCACTGGCATTGGGTTGCAAGATTATCTTTGGAGGAGACAAAACAGCTTCTATTTGGAACAGTGGCACATTTGCAAGAACAGCTGCGTTAAAAGCTTGCAAATTCCTGGGAGAGGAAAAAAATCGTGTCAAAGATAGTACTGAGCTGCCCAAGAGAGACTGCAACTATGAGGTATGCATTTAGATATGTGAGCATATCTGTCAGAAGTCAGTTAACAGTTATTCCAGCTGGAAACACTGATGTGTATCTGAGCAAAATTGTCCCACAAAGACTGATTTAATGCAAAACTTTGGCTAACTAAAATAAGTTACTGAAAGGAATGAATGGGGATACCTCAGTGCAAAAGGATCCTCAGACTACGGTTTAAAGATGTGGATCACGAGAGGGAGAGATGGCTGGGAAGCTTCTACAACCCTGCAATTCTCTGTTGGAGATGCTGTAAAAAGCCCTTATAGTATTTTGCTACAGGAACCTCCTTTGCCCCAGGTAAAGCATAATCCAACAAACCACTGTTCTCATACTGCTGTTCCCTGCTTTACAGGAATGCACCGGGCACCCAGACAACAAATTTACAAAGCTGTATTCTCCAGTAATGCAAGGTTTTGGTTTTAAAAATGAAGCAGAGATGTACAACTCCATACCCTGCAGAAAATGTACACTATTTCTCTCTCCTGCTGACAATGTCAACACCCATTTTCTCAGAATTCAGGTCTCTCCTCTACCTTGTTAGCAGTTCTGCACTCTTTGCACAAAAGCAGTACAAATACAAGCCTGTTTCAAACTGCAGATCATTGAGGTGTTCAAACAGAGTATCATTACACGAGTTTAGAACAACAGATTGAGAAAAACCTGAGGAGGGAAGACTAAAAATGCATTAAATTAACTTACTTCAGAATTAACTGTATCAGCATCTGATAAATCCTGTTTTCCCAGTATGCATAATAGGAAGCCAATTTTGAAGATTTGCCACTCTTCACATTGACAAGTCCTTCCAGCTGTGTTAACAGCTGTGGAATGGCAGTATACTTCTTAACCATGTGATCGATATCTTTTGCTCTTTCAATCTTAACATACTCAAAAAATCCTTTCACATCTGCAAAATATTGCAAAAAATAATGTTAGCAACTGCAAAAAAAAAGTCTTCAACAGTGGGATAATTAGCTGGGCTTTGTTTGTGAACATGAAATTGGTCGTGTATACTAACAAAATATCTTCATTTAATAACGCTAATTTATTAATTTTTCAGTCCTCTATTTTATATGGATTCAATTATTCAATAGCAATTAATAGACGTGAAAGTAACCTCCATAAGACTCAGAAATCACATAATCATTTTAGTTGGAAAGGACCCTTAGAGGTCACCTAGCCCAGCTCCTCTGCAGTGAACAGGGACATCTACAGCTCAGGCAGGTGCTCAGAGCCTGCTCCAGTCCGACCCTGAACATCTCCAGGGCATCCACCACATCTCTGGGCAACCTCTTCCAGGGCTTCACAACGCTTATCATAAGCAACTTTTTCCTTATATCTCATCTAAATCTCAGCTTTTTAGTTTGAAACCATTTCTCCTTGTCCTGTCACAACAGATCCTGCTGAAGAGTCTTAGTTCATCATTCATACTCTGTCACTGGAGTGACAGGGACGCATGGAAGACAACCACCTCACTGCAATTTCCCCTTGAGGAAAAGAGCTCAGTTGAGCTGGCACTCAAAGCGGCTTGCAGCTCTAAGATTACACTACTGCATACAAGTAAGAGGAAACAAAGGGAAAGCTAAGAGGAAAGTCATCAAATGCAAGGTAGATACTGATCTATTTGTATAATTATCCCTAAGTTCTTCTCATCGATGCTGTCAGCTTTAGGCTACTGAAGCTCTGTTTGTGCTTCCTGTGTTACACCATGAAATACCACTGTAACTACTCCTGGAACTGTTATATGGTTTTATCTTAGCAACTAAAAAATGCAGATAGAACAAAGTAAAACACCACAGAGCTCAGAAATGAGGGTATATAGACTTACTGGGAAGCACATCACCACTTCTTGAAAGTGGGAATTTAAAAAGATTTGTTGATTCTATTTGCAGAAGGTTGTTGTTTATGTCTCGAGAATTAGCATGAATCTGATGGACGAGGAATTCCAACTTCCTGATGGCTTGTTTACATCGGGCTATAAAGTCAGCAATACCTTGAAATAAATCACAATCATTTGCTTTCCTTCTTTTACCAAAAATTCCAACAACGTACCCAAATTATCACAACCAGATGTGTCGGAAATGAAAATAATACTGTGCAGATAGAACAGATGTTTTCACATCTAATCCTTCATACAGTCCCCTTCCAGATCTAAGAGTCTATATCCATTTCCACTTCATGTTTTATATTTAATGAAAACATAAGAAATATCCTCCCGGATCAGATCCTGCCTAATGTATTATTAGACCACAGCAATAGCATGTACTATTTAGGAATATATTGATTTCATCTGGAATATCAAATAGAGTGCTGAATTGAAGAGACTTTTTAAACTGAACATCAGTATCTAAGGCCATTTTTAAATAGCATCACCATTACCTAAGGAGTTCCAGTTGAGTCTTCTCTGCCCTAGTTTGAATACTTTCCAGAGTTCTTGAATATGGTCATCAAGAAGTTTGGTTTCTGCTTCATTCAGTGTTTCTACTACACTGTGATAGTCATCCAGCATGTGTTTTAATCCATTTGCATACCTAATAAGTGTAAAACACATTAACAGCAACAAAAAATAAATAAGAATTGTACACTGGAAACATCATTCTGAACATAAATAAAAATTTGCAGGAACAACTATGGAATATGTATTGATCATACATGCAATTCACTGCCTACCAAAAACAAAAGAACAATCCCACATGATCCCAACAGCAGCTAGACCAAGCTCTCCTGGTCCAACAAAGTGTTTAAGACAGCCTCAGACTGAAGCACATAAAGGAATAAAGTAAATGAATTTTAAAGTCCAGTTAGGGCTCTTGTTGGCATTTTTATGTGCCTAAATGTCTGTGATAATTTGGGCAAAAGTGACTAACTCAATGCTGCACAAGAAAGGAGCAGCGAGTTCAAACCTTAACTGAAGTTTACATGAGATTAGCAATTCATGGCAAAAACAAACAAACAAACAAACAAACACCAACCTACTTTCTTGCTTTGTCTTCCCTTCAGATTTTCTTCTGATATTCATTTGTAAAACACAGCCTTACAGGGTGAAGGATGCAGACAGCACCAGAGGACAGACTGTTAGTGTGCCATTGCCATTAGCAACTTTGTCTTTAAAAGAAGCCAGTAAGAGCTTTCCTATGTCCAAAATCTGAGGACTCAGGGCACACTCTGGTTTGCAGTGAAATAACTTGAAATGTTGATGCAGGTGTATACAAGCAGTTACTGCCTTACCTAAGATATCTGCCTTCCTGTAATGCCACGTTTCTTGCTATTTCTGGGACTGGAAACCCCAACTGTTCCATGTACTTCGTTTCAGTGATAATCTCTTGGAGTCTGGGAGAAAAATTCACTAGGAATAGGACACTTTTCTCTGTGGTGACAGGCTCCTCTGTTACGGAGGTCTATAACACAAGAAAGCAGCAGAAAGCAGAGAAACAACACCAGACAGTTCCAATGGAAGGAAAAAGTTAACTTTTGGGGACATTCGATAAGATGGTAGGTAAAAGTCAGACAGTATGGCTGACATTCAGAGCTGGTGGAAATGCCTTTAATATTTGATAGCCATCTCAGCATTCTGTTTTCACAAACCTTTTTGTGTACTGCTGCAATCAGTTGTCCAGAAATCCAAGTAGAAGCTCGTGGTCAAATGAAAGATTAATTAAACAGGGTTCTGAATAGCCTCTGCTGGGAATCAACCACTACCTAACATCAGTCCCAAGTTTTGTTGTAATGTCCCCAAAATCTTGCACCAATTACCAAAGATTAATAGGAAATACAGTGCAGGAGAAAATAGAAACAACATTCATGCATCCACCAGCCAGGACATTCAGCAACTGAAGTCCTATGAAGGATCCCAAAAAACGTTGAGTTCAGACCTTTTAAAATTTTCCTTTAAAAAACAGCATTCCTCTTTAAAACATCACTCTTAGACAAATCCCACTGACCATCAGATAGATTTCAATTCTTTCTCACAGAGAGACCTAGTATGTTATCTTCCTATCTCTTACCTGATCAAAAGCCTCTAGACTAACATGGGTTGCTGACCCACCAGTAATGACTATCAGCAGAGTTTTTTCCAATAACAGTGGGAGGATCTTTTCTGTCTCATCTCTCCACTGATCATATTTCTGATCTTCATACTCTTTCATCCTCTTGGCCACTTTAAGATATATTTGCTTTACCTAGAAAGAAAAACTCTGCATCATCTTAAAGATCAGGAAAAATGTTTCACTACCCTGTCTTAATAAGATTTGTTTCCAATCTTTATTAAATGAGAGGGCAAGTAATGCCTTGTAATTAATGCAGACAATGAAAAATTTAGGTTTTTGAGTTCTGTCATTGATTCTGTCACTATCTCTCTGAGAAACAGCGGAAAGGTTTCCAATCCAATTTTCATGCCTAAGATGGATCAATACGTGCAAAGACGTTCTTTGAACTTCATTCACATAAGAGCATTTTCACATCCCTAGAAGAAAGGCACGAGGAAAGTATTTCTTCCTTCATTAAACAGCAAAGAAACCAACATACTTCTTTTCCACGTTCACTAGCAAGCAACCCCTCTGCTTCCTGAAACCGAACAATGGTGTGTTTGATGCGGTAGAAAAGTGACCGGGACCAGTATATTGCTCCAGCCAGTGGAGGATGATTCTTGAACAAGGGTGGATCCGTGAGGTTTTGAACAAAGATTTGTCTAACATTTTCAACCTAGAAGAGAATAAAAGAATCACTGTTAAGAATAATTTCTCTATTTGCTGTTCCATGCAGTATCTAGCTTGTTACAAAACACAAGCTCTGAAGCTAATTCCAGCAACAGGACAAAAACAATGATTTTTTATTCCTCATTCATCTCTTTGTTGGATCAATTGCATTACAGAGAACGTTTTCCTTTCTGTATCTTGTGGAACTGCTATTTTGTCTTTGTGTTCTTTGTGAGACTACATTTTATTGTGAAACTTGGTGTCCTTGGAAATATCAAGACAAATGCTATGATAGCAAAGGCTTTCCAATGTATACGCTTCACAGAAGTTATTTTCACAGAACTGAGAAATTATCTCTGCCTTCACTGTTAATCTCAGGCACACTGTGGTCATACCATGAAGTTGTGTCCAGCACCAGAAAGCTAAGATAGCTTTTCTCAGGAAGGACTACTGTTGTACTGCTGCTCACGAGGTAAAGGAACAGCCACAAGCCTCATAGTACAGGCAAACATCTTCACTTCCCACACTGTGCTACACATGTTCTGATATGTACATCATTTCAGCAAATAAACTATACTACCTTGCATGCAGGTTCAAAAACAGGAACAATTCTTAACTTTTTAAAACCTGTCAGTCTTTCAGATGGTAAATGACACTATATTTTTGTTGAGATATGTAGAGAGATATACAGAGTTATTATTTTCATTAAAGAACTTCATGTATAAATAAAGAAATCCTAAATTAAATACCTCTTTACAGTATTGGTCCAATATGTCATTGAACTTCGTCATCAGCTGCTTGTTAATTGTTTCACGACAGCGGAAGTTTCTGAAGTTCAGCAGCATGTCAAATGCAGCTTCTGCTGATCGAAGAGTCTTAAAGGATTTATCAATAAAGTTTTTGGCATCTTCTTCAATAAACTAAATGGAGACAAGCCAAGAAATCCTGCCCCTTAGACCTTCATCTTATGAAACCAAGAAAGGAAGGCATAATGAAAACACCTTTTTGTAACAGTTGTAAAGCATATTTTTATTATTCTTTTGACTTATAGATGACCTGCAAACTGATGGCTTTCCAGTAAGCTACAGAAAACCAATGTTAAACCTATGTCTGCTGGGCAGGTATAGGAGTCACAAAAACATTGTAACATCTTTCGTCTGTGAAAGACCTTTATTATCTGAGGGATAAAGGGATGAATGCATCCAGAAAGAGTTCGACTTCTTTGTGGAACGTGATTAAGACATGCAGTGTGTGAGGACAGGGAGGTCACACGAACCCTCTGGTCATGCTGCAGTGATTTCTGCCAATGAATACGAAGCATGTTTTATCAGTTTGCAAGATAAAGTGAAACTATAAACAAAAAGAACTGGCAAATAAAGTACTGACTAAAAAAACGGTTAAATACCTCACGTTTTCATTTACATATTTGTTCATATATATTATATATATATATATTCCAAACATTTTCTTTAAATGAAAATATTGACATTCTAGAAGGAATTTTTATATAGGAAGGAATAAGGGGGAAATAAATCACCATATGTGATACTTACTGAAACTTTCGCTTTAAATTCTTCCATAGTTAATTTCCAATCACGTGCACTTTCAAGGCTAAAAGGGTCAAACGCCAGTTCTTCCATTGCACTAGTTAGTTCATCTACTCTTCTCAGAAGACCATCAATGTGCTTTGGATCACCTGTGACAGCTTTCAGTTCAGAACCAAATACATTGTAAAACTCTTCAGTGACCTGTTAATTCAGAAGAACAAATCAAAAACCTTTATTTTTATGGGTTGTTGGGTTCTTTTCCTCACATTTAACACTTTTCTGTTATTATTTCCTTTTAAAATAACTATACCCCAGAGCATGATCCATTCTTGTTACGACTTACATTTTGCATACTCCTATACAAGACACTAAGTACCTCTCAGAAAAACAGCTCTGGAGGCCCAAAACTGCAGCTGTCAAAACAAAAAATGCTCAGCTATTATTACTTTTTATTTCACTGGGGTTTTTACATACACAGTCTACACAGCACCTGACCATTGATGGACAACAAATACTTCTAGCTATCCTACTCTAAAGGAGCCTATACAGAGCATCTGTTCATGTATGTTATCTTGCAATTGTTACACTGATTTATGTACAGTCAAATTTTATATTATGGTATACTTAAATGTCTAGTCTATCTAAAGTGATACCACAAGCCATGAAAATTGCCAGTCTGTCAAACAATTATTACAAGTCTGTATGTTAACAGCAGTACTGTACACAGTAATACCTTTCCTTAACTAATACCTGAGAAGAGCTATTTCATCTCTAGTGTTAAGAGCATCATTGTTAAAATCAAAGTCATCGCTCAGGTCCTGAGGTTAAACACACACAGGAAAAAACAAACAGCTAAAGGCCATTAGCATTTCAACAACTACAGTAATAAAAGAACCTCCTCTACGTAAGAAAATACTGATGACAGAATCATACCCTATAATTACTTTCTATACAACTACCTGCAAAATATCATACAGATCTTGACAGACTGAAGTCATATAATCTGTTTTTCCAAACAAAAGTTTTCGGTCGAATTCCCAGTGCTGCTCTCTTCCTGATGCTTCAATCTGGGCACGAACAGCAAAATAAGACTTCTTCCACTGTTCAAGAGTACTCTTGGCCTCTGCTATTTTCTTTTTCGCAGCAGCTCTATCTTCTCTATTAATCAAATCGAAAGAGTTAATATACTATAGATAGAAAGACTGTAGATATTAAATGATATCTCAACAGATTAATATATCCTGGTTTAGCAGCTCCTAATTAGATCTAGGTTAAACTTTCAACTGCAATATCTAAATTTTCAGTGGGACTGATTTTGAAAGGAAGTATTATTTCTGGACTGATTTTAATTATATTTATGCCCCTTTTGTACCACAGTAAATGCAGGGTGTTCATTGATTTACATCCTTCCAGGAGAAAAGAGGACAAACACATGTTTCTTCAGGACTGGTTCAGCAATTTATGAAAACTACAACATAAACTGACTTTTAATTGACCTTCTAATAGAACTTGAGATAGACAAAAACACTGAAGCATGTATGATGCAAGTTTTACCTACTACACTTTCTATTAAAGAAGTAAATCTTCTAGTAAATACAGACCAGTTAAGTGGGAATCCAGTACTTACTTAAATAATGTATGTAAATCCACAGCTTTGCACACTCGATTTGAAATTTCCCATGCAATTCTCTCCATGAGGGGTACCATCCTTTCGTCTGTGTTGTAATGCCGTGAGATAATCCATACCATTCTTAAGGCATTCATCAGTGAAGGAATTGTATCCAAGACAACATTAAACCCAGTGCCATGTGTTAAATTCTATTAAATATATAAGTACTGTGGATAAGTTGTCATGAAAATACAGATATATATTTTATAAACCAATATTTATTCTACAGTTAAGAAGAAAATCCGTCACGTTAGTAAATGAATAACTCAGTCAAGGAAACATCCTGGCAACTAAATTACAGAGCTGGTTAAAGACGTGCAGATCTGCAAAGAGTTTTCTTAAGATCACATACCTTCAAATGGTGTTCCAGAGTTGAAAGAAATCTAACGTTATCTAGAGCTTCCATACAATGCTCTCTGAGGTCATTGAAGACTATATGTAAATCTCTGACATGCTCAGACTCAGCTTCCTGTAGTATTGCCAAGACTTTTTCCACCTCTGGAAGCTTTGTCTGTTCATTAAGATCACTTAAAACAGCATTTCTCACACACCAGAGGTCAATTTCTGCAAGTGGACCATCGCCCTACAAGTTAGGTGGAGTAAAATAAGAATTCTAAATTACCATTATGCAAGGGTGAGATCCTATAAGCAGCTTTACACTTGTTCTTTTTTTTCAGTATGCTGTATATTGAGAAAACTCAGATGTGATTCAACCATGAAAAAAAGACAGAATAAACTCCGAAATGATAAGTTTTACACAGGCAGAGAGGAACTGCTTGTGGGAGAATACCCTGGAGCTGGATTTGAAGATGCCATGCTTGCAAAGATACATGCGCATATAAATTCATAGACACGTAATGTCTCATATTTAATTGTGTAACTCTCATGTGTAACTGTCTGCAGAATCAGAACCTTACAATTGGGTTTCATTTTGTTTGAAAGATGACTTTTCAAGGGAAAATATAGTTTTTATATATTCATATATACGCTTTAATCATTGTATTTTTTAATATTTCATGGCTATCTCACTGGTTTTAGAAGTAAGAACACAACTAACAAAAGTGCCTTGGCTTTCCA
Organism: Pavo muticus; assembly: GCA_016647715.1. Lineage (NCBI taxonomy): Eukaryota > Metazoa > Chordata > Aves > Galliformes > Phasianidae > Pavo > Pavo muticus. The sequence continues at coordinate 3,764,759 of JACDJE010000004.1, forward strand.
CAGTTTCCTAGGAGGATAGGATCTACAGAGAATTGCTTTATTTTCTGCTTCCCAGAGTCACACATGTCCTCACTACCTTTGTTCTACTTTTCTTCAGTTAGCAAATAGTCTTTCCAACAATCAAACACAAAGACATTAAAACAGAGCACAGATCATTCAGAGAGACTCTAGTGGAGCTTCTGGGAGTAAATAAGCTTGGCTTAATGCACACATTACCTGTGGAACCTTTTTCAGTTGTTCCTCTAGAGCTGTGGATATTAATTTCTGCCAGGTCACTGCACAACTTTCAAGAGCTTCAACCACTTCTGGAACTGCAGCGAGAACACTCACTTCTCCATCTAGATTTACAGTTGGCATGTCCAGTTTAATCTCTTCTGTCAGGAGCAAAGGCACTTAAAATTAACTGTCTTGTTCCACCAGCATTGTTAAAGTAACATCACTAAATGGCTTACACCTTCCATTTTATTAGCTGCTTGAGTATAGGCAGCTTACCACCTGCTCTCTGCCTGTTTGACAATATGGCAAAGGCATCAGTTGCTCTATAGTTAACACAGTACTAAGATATATTCATAGAAGTAACTGAAAAGCTCTCAGCTTTCAAGCCTCAACCCAGTCACTAACTATTAAGAATTAGGATTAGGGCTTTGCTGAAGAAAATTATCAGTCTTCCTAGTATATACCATTAACTTTTCCTCAATGGCAGGTACACTAACCCACGTCAGAGAAGAGATGCTAAACCACACTTGAAAGCCTGATTTGGTCTACCACTTTGTATATCCAGCAATGGCCAGAGTCTTCTGAACAGTGGGAAGAAACGGGGCATGCTGACTTTCTCTTCTATTCTTACTCCAGGCTGAAAGAATGTCACGGAATTAGTCCATTTCCCCATACTGACTGCTGTGCTTCAGAGCAGTAAAATACTACCGTTACCAGCAAGAGAAACTTTGGTCAGATCTGCAGCTTCCCCAGAAACTGTATGTATTTGTTATTCCAAGCAAAGCCATTCCTAGGTGAACCCATTTTTATTGTCTTGTAGCCTGAACAACACAGTGCTAGCATAGATAAAATACTTGCCTTCAGTTTGCTGTAGAGTCGGACGAGAAGTGCTTAAGAATTTTTGCATGTACCCCACAGGCTGCACTTCCTTTTCTGCAAAGGAAACTTCCTCAGCCTGCTGCTGATCAGAGGAGACAGCAGGCAAAAATTCCTATAATTCAAACCAGTACCATAGATTAGATGGTCTGTATTTGGGTGGTTGGGGGAGGTGAAGCTGATATGCTTTCACAAAAGTCTATCAGCACAAAAATAAAAATACTTAATATCACATTCAGATGTTCCTCAGATAGGCCCAGGCAATTTGGTTAAATAATGACTGTCTCCACATACCTTTGTGATATTTTGTTTCCCAAAATATTCTAAGTATTAGCATAAACTTCATTTTGGCACTTGAAGGTCATTCATGAAGTACAGTATTTCAAACACTTAGTCCATGTAGTCAGCAGAATACTAAGCAGGCAAATCACTCAGAGAAACACTGAAAGCTCCATATATAAAAGCAGAAACACATTTACCTTTGAGAAGATATTATTTAGCATCAAAAGAGCACCATCAGTCAGTAAACCAAACTCTATCACTTAAGGAAGAACCACATCAGCTTCAGTCAGGTCATTAGGTTCAGTAACTGCTTCTAAACAGTACACAAAGAATCAGCACAGATCAAATTATTTGGTACAAAAATTATTAAAGCAATTGCAAAAATTCTTACCCATATTAAACTCCAACAAAACCAAACTGTCTTTGTAATAAACTAGGTTTTATGCAAGCCACTTTCAAAACTACTGCTGTGTTTAATATTGTAGATGGCTTTTCAAAAAGGGTAGAAAAATGACTCCCATAACCCAGCCTTACAGTGTAGAAATGGTTTTCTGTTCAAACCAAATAGCGGCCATGATTTAAACTTCTGCAGACAGACCAGGAAAATATTCTACGGAATGGACATAAAACAGCTAAATAACATGATCATAGCTTTCTTTCTTTTTTTCTCACATTTCCCATTTCTAGAAAGCCCGAACACCGCAGTCACATAACAAAAACTGCAGCTTCAAACTGTGCACACTGCTGCCTGGTGAATCCGTGTTTCTGCTGCGGTGAGTGGCTGGCACTAAGGCAGAGACAACGCGCAGCTGATTGCTCCTGGAAATAGGCATGGAAATACCTGTTTGCTTCACCATAGAAGCTGTTTCCTCTCAGGATGGAGCTAGATACCAAGGTCTGACTGTGACCGGTACCGGTAGCTAATGTCATCTGTTTTATGTTAAATGTTCAAACTATCAAAATAGAACTTCTATTTCAGATGTTCCTGTTGTATATCAGAATTTAAGTCAGGTCAGGAAGTTTGATGCCCAAGTTGCGCTTATCACCACCTTGTGGTCTAATTTTCACATACAGCTCCTCACTGTCAACACACTTCACATAGCTCTAGCAGCTACAGCAACTAAACCTCCCGTGCTCCTCTGAGAACAGCATGAAAGCTTCGTCCCTGTTGGTAAAATGTGGAAAACAAATTTTCCATAAATTTAATATGAAAAGTGTTCCTGAATCCTGGCTCTAGTCTGAGGGCATTCATGGCCAGCTAATTAGGCTGGATAGGCATAACCTAAGTCTCAATCATTATTAGCTTTCATCGGTATGAGCCACCGCTTAAGTGATTAATAGAAAACAAGATTGATGATGAGCAGGTGACCTGGGCTTGTTTAGTCTGGAGAAAAGGAAGCTGAGAGGAGACCTCACTGCTCTCTACAACTCCCTGAAAGGAAATTGCTGCAAGGAGGGTATTGGTCTCTTTTTCTCAGGTGACAAGTGATAGGATACAAGGAAATGGTCTTAAATTGCACCTGGGGAGGTTTAGTTCGAATAATAGGAAGAATTTCTTCACAAAGAACGTGGTCAAACATTGGGACAGGTTGCCGAGGAAAGTGGTGGAGTCTCCATCGCCAGTGGTGTTGAAGGGACAGGTGGACATGTCACTAAGAGACATGGTGTAGTGACAGGATTCAGCAGGTCAGATTGAAGGCCTTTTCTGACCTAAGTGGTTCTGGGATTAACGCAAAGATTGGAAATGCTGATAAGTTATTCAGGACAAATACCTTTGGTGTCTCTTAAAAAGTATACAGTAGCATCTGATACAAAGTCTTCAGGAATTTCATCAAGAGCCACATAGAAATACACTTTCTCAGTTTTCTGTTCTGTTAACTGAAACAGAGAATATAAAGCAAGAATAATTTGCTATTTGCTGACATGTTTCTTAGCAGCAACAAAATTTCTGCTTTCTGTGAGCAAAGGGATAGAATCATTAGTTTAACTACAATACTTCCATATTGCTATCCAGGTAAATGACTGGCATAAAAAATGAAATGTTAAAATAAATAGCTTGGCTAACAGCAAAAATCATCAGCTTTCTAAATGTTAATTTCCAGACCAACAGGACCAAGAGCATTTGGGCCTGAAATCTAAAAAACTGGAACACAGTTAAATGCCTCCCATAGTGCCTGTCTGAGAATGTGCAAGCATTTTATCTCCTTCCACTGCAATTCAATCATAAACTAAGTTTAGTAGATACCCAAGACTCCATCTCAACTGCCTAGCGAGATAAAAGCCCTGAGGTACAAAAGCATTTGTCCACTGTCCCCTGCATGTTCCTCCCACAGTGTCTTTATTTTGCAGTTACTGTAATTGCAACTTTTCTATTAGAAGCAACTCTGGGAATAGCTAATATGGTATCTGAGTAACTCACTACATCATTTCCTCACTGAAAACATGCCTCATGCTTTGCCAAGTAGATCACCGTTGTAAAGTCTTGTCAATTTCAGAGGCTGCGGCAGACATCACAGGGCACTGCTTTCAAATGAAAATTGTTCTATAGCAAAATGTTCTGTTCTGCTTCAAGTACGTGGTCTGCACTGTACCTCCAGAATTTTACTGAAACATCTGCATCAGAAAGCCAGTATCTTCATACCCCAAAAGATCAGAATGAAATACAACACACCTGCGTAGTGTGTTCCGTTGCAAGTCTTTGCTCTACTTCACCCAATGCAGGCCCGCTAGGGAGAGCTGACACATGACCTGAAACACTTCTAATGTCTGAAGATTCCAGATCAGATGTTTTGCTTTTCTGAATCATGTCTAAGAAAAAATAACACAAAGGAACTCTCTTAAAGGACAGGTATTCTAAGCACATAAGACAGATCCTTCCAGTTTTCTTCTACATCTACTTAATTTAGCATTTTCTTCCCTCTTCATCACGACATTTCAACAACCAACCATCTATGCATTTCCCCATAGGACAGCACTATTGCCCGTATTAGGACTGAATCCTAATAATGGAAGAAACCATGTTACATCTTACATATAATTGGGCTTGATTCAGAACATTCTGGGCTACAGCCCAGGCAGCCTTCAATCCTGATGTCACCAGTTTGCTTGTGCTGGTGAGCAACAGGTCCAGTACTGCATCTCCTCTGGTGGGGCTGTCTATTACTTGCCTAAAGAAGTCTCCTGGATCGCCTACAGCTTGCTGTGCTACTTTTTCAGCAGATGTCAGGGGGTTGAAATCCCCCAGCAGGACAACAGCCTGCAATCACAATGCCTCCTATAGCTGAAGGAAGAAGGCTTCATCAACAGGCTCCACTCGATCAGGCAGCCTGCAGTAGACACCGACTACAAGGTTCCCTTTGTTGCCTCAGTCTTTAACTCTCACCCATGTGCTTTCAACTTGCTCATGGCCATTCTTCAGGGAAAGCTCTTCACACTCTATTCCTTTCTTGATGTAGATGGCAACACCTCCTTCCACCCTTCCTCGCCTGTCTCTTCTGCACAGCTCAGAGCCATCTACAGCCACATTTCAGTCATGGGAATTAACCCACCAGGTTTCTGACTGCAACTACATCATGGTTTTCTAGTAGCATGGTGGCTTCCAGCTCCTCCTGTTTGTTTCCCAAGCTGTGTGCGTTGGTGTAGAGGCACTTCAGCTGGGGAGCCTGCCTTGTCGTCTTCTTCAAGTATAATTCCCTAATTCCCCTGGAGTATTGCCCTTGGGTTTCCCTTTGCCTTATCCTATTGCATCAATAAAATACAGTATAAAATGGTATAAAATACCAGATCAGGACTCTTTGCTTCTGTGAGTCTCTAACCGTGACCCCACCCACAAACTCAGATCTGCTTTCCAGGCATTAGAAGCTGCTGCTGTTACAAGTGTTGCTGGTTCTGCTCTGAGGGCCGTGTTGAGGAGTCACACCAAACCCCTGCAGCAGAAAGGCCTGAAACCTGCATGCTTTGGCTGCTCAAATCAGAGAATGGCTTAGGCTGAAAAGGAGCACAATGGCCATCTAGTTTCAACCCTCCTGCTATGGTTGCCAACCACCAGACTAGGCTGCCCAGAGCCATATCCAGACAGGCCTTGAATGCATCCAGGGATGGAACATCCACAACCCCCTTGGGCAACCTGTTCCAGTGCATCACCACCCTCTGTGTGAAAAACTTCCTCCTAATATCACCTACTTCCTTCCAATACCACAGAGGAGGCCACCTCAGCCAGCTGCTCAGGAAATGAGTTTTCAGAGCCTTCTTTCTCCTGCTCATCTCCCAACTCATCTATACCACCTGTGTCTGCACACACACACACAAAAAGTTAGGAAAGCAAGACAAAACCACCCAGTAATGGTGATGGTGCAAATCACTCCAAGATACTGCCGGAGAAAGGGTCTGAAAGTAGAAGAGGTAAGCAGGGCTCAAGGGGATGGGACGCAGCTCAAGGGAGAGAGGGACGCGGAAAGAGGTAAAGAGAGGGGTAACGGGGCTGGGAGATGGGACAGAGAGCAGCCTGTGAGAGGAGAAAAGGGAAACGTGGCGAGAGGACCACAGGAAGTGCATCCGAGGATCGAGGGCCCCGCAGGCAGCCGGGCGGCCTCACCCGCTGCCTCCCCGCCCTCTTGGGGGCGCCGCTCGGCCCGCAGCAGTAGCACGGCCGTGACATCGTCATCGTTCTCAGCACCGCGGTTGAAGAAGCGCAGCACGGCCCGCCCAGCCTCGCCGCCGTTGCGGTTTAGCAGCTCCTCGAAAGGCGCCGCGTCGGTCAACCCCAAGGCAGCGAGCACTCGATCCCTCAACCACCGCACCCGCACGTCGCCCAGGCTCATGGCGACAGCCACCGACAGACGCCGCTCGGTCGCCACAGCAACAGCTCGGGGAGGAGCGACGGCCGCCACCCGCCCAACTGCCGTCTCGCAGCGCCGCCTACCGGTCGCCTAGCCGCCGCTCTGCGCGTGCGCCGTTAGCTCAGCGCCTGCAGCAAGGCGGGCGGTGCGGGGGAGGGCGACCGAGAGTGGCGAGGGGCGGGTAAAGGGCTGCGCAGGAACTGAGGAGAACAGCGCAAACGAGGTTTTATTTGGAATTAGTATGACGCATCGCTGTGTACAAGTTTGTGTTTTGTGATCCTTCCCGAATAAACAGTGAAAACAGACACTGCTTCTGTTGCATTGCTGAGTGCCCAAAGTACAGGAGATGGCAGCTTGCAGAAGTAGAGAGAGGAGGAATAATTAATGTTTAATGTGATCTTAATAATTCAAGAAAATAAACAGCTCTAACAAAAGGAAACACCTACGTTGATTTTAGAACATGTGGTAACAATTTTTAAGAAAATTAATTTACAATATTAGTTTATTAAGGAAAATGTACAGTTTCTACCCACATACTTTCCACGATGCTCCAGCTCTGGTGTGTATTTCTAGGGGAGGTATATATGACAGAATTATTTGGCTCTGGTATAAGGCAATCAGTGAGAAACTCTTTGTCCTACAAGAACAGACAATCCCAAACACTTTGCTGAGAGCAACCGAGCTATGCTATATCATCTTTATTAAAATGTAAAGAAATGTGCTGAAAAGAGAAAGGCGTAAACTTGTATCCTCCACCGGTATAGAATTTGTACTGAAATTCCACCCTGAAACGAGATAAAAAGCACAAGGTGGATATTAATCCAAAATTGTCAAAGGATAGAAGCCTGCAACACAAGAAACCAAACACCACCAATCCTAATCCCTTTCTGTGCAACTATTTAACCTTCCATGCACAGTCACAGGCAGATCTGGTGTTTCTGAAGAGACTAAAAATTCTGCTGTTACAGTTTATTTCTCACTTCTGTCTCACTAATTTCTTTTTTGCACTAGTTTTGCAAATCTACAGTATCATTATGACAAAACTCTGCAATGCAAATAACCACATTATGTGTATATACATCTGTCTTTTCCCCTACGCTGCAAACGTTATCAAGTTTCTGCATTCCAAAGTGCAAAGCTCGTGACACGAAGACTAGGAAGGATTAAATATTTAAAGGTTGGCAGTCTCACTTGAGTGAAAGTTCTTCTCACAAATATAAATGTTCCGTTGAGCAGAACAGACTGTAACCATTCCGTGACACAATTAGACTGAAATTAATGTTTAACACAGCTGCTAATATTCTACAGTATGAAAAGCTAAGATAGTGTAAATCAAATGTATTAATTCATAATTTGCGTGATAATTAATTCAATGTGGCAGAGGTCAGTATCGATCATAAGCCAATAAAATATGAGTTCACTGAAAATATCTAAGAACACTCAAACTAATAAGCCACATATTCAATGAGATTAGATAAATTAAAATAGCATTAGGCTGTTAAAATTTTCACTTAAGGGCCCCTAATATTTTGACCCCAAATCCTTCTAAAGCAGCCAGTATACACTGGAGTGAAGTAATTAAAAAACGAGGAGTTAAAACTTACCAGTGAAGTCGTATAGCATGGAGAAAGGCAGAAAGCCCCTCCATGACCAAAAGAATAAAAACCGTCAGCGCAGCAAAAAAGGCTAGAACAGGGACTAGCAGTAAGACACCATAGGTTGTGTCCACACGAAGACCCACTCTCATCACCATTTGCCACAGAACTTCTGATAACTCTATTGAAAAACAAAAAAACTTTCATAATTCATGTTGGTACAGCATACATTCATCAAGTGAGCTACTCTACCTAACCTGTATTCTGGTTTAACTAGGATTACAGAATCTCCTGAAAGTGGGAACTACAGGAAACCCTCCACCCCACCCCACCTTTTTTTCCCCCTTTTCCTACACATTAAAGTACATATTAGTTTCAAAATAGCATCTACTATTGGCAACACTTTACACTGTGATATTGAGACTTCAGCAAATACCTAAATACCTTCCAAACTAGTCAGTTAATGGAAAATAAATGGTACTGTGAATGCTGTTATACAGCTGTGTGAGAAAACACTGTGCCAGATAATAGCGTCCGAAGAACCAGCAACAATCAATGAAAAATGTTGGAAGGTTCCAGGCAGAAGGTCTCTTTGGTTATTAGTTTAAACAGGGTTGTTTGTTTGTTTTTTAAATTAAGAAAAAGATAATTTCATAGCGGCATCACTTCAGCAGGCCAGCCTAGAGTTAAAAATCAGGACAGATGAAAAAGCAACCAAAACCAACAGGAAATACTTACGTGCATGTGCAAGACTTAATGCCCACAGTCTCAGATATGAGGCTGTATTAGAAATACATCCTAGACAGTACTCAATGGTATGAATGGCTTGATTCATAAAAACATCTGCAAAATTAAACTAAAACACGAAAACACATTTTTATCCATTTAAACAACACAGTAGAAAGTGAAACAAAAGCATTCATCTGCAAATCTTGGTATACAGAAAACCCATCACTAGGTAATACACTGATTTCATATCAAGGAAAAAAAAGCTTGTTATGTTTAAGATCCATTGCAGAGAACAACAACCACCAGGTGTTCTATTTTTCCAGTTAGTTTCCCCAGTTACTTTGTGGATAGATAAAAATGTATGCAAATTTGTTCTCCAAAGGAATATAATCTAATCCTTGAAAAATAAAGGCAGTAAAAACCAAACACCATTCAACTTCCTATTCTACCAATGTCACAAATTTACAATGTCAATTTTGAATCTTTACAACTAAGATAAATTATCAGTAATGCTAGTCACAGAGAGATAACTGTATTAATAGCATTAACTCTAAACATGTATGTTTGTTGCTAATCAAGACTAAATTCACCACAAGTTTCAACATTTACTTTACAAGAAACTATTTAAGCAAACAATTCCTGTATTTTTTAGATATAGCAAGCAAAATTCTCCTCCCCCAGTGAAGCTACAAGGGATACACACTGGGAATCTGAATTAGCTTGGCTTTAAATTCACATGAAATCAGTGGAAGTGGTAAAAATATTTAATGATCTGGCCTAAGTAGACAGCAGCAATAGCCAGTACTAGGAATGCAATTTGTTTCCTGCAGGCCCCATTAGAAAGAAGCTTTGTCATAAGATCTAATTTTCAACTATGAAAAAGTTGGGAAAAGCCAGAATTAACTAACAGGAAGTTGCACAGCCTTCTTTTTGCCTTAAGAACCTATAAAACCATTAAAAAAAAAAAGAATTTTACCCTGCTTCTTCAATGTAAAGAAAAGACTACAGTCTGATTCAAATAAAGCACTTAACTCTTCATGTTCTCCACTACAGATAGAATGTAGATTGCTGTAGCAGTCTGAATGAACCAAGAAATAATGATTAAATGGCAACAAATAAAAATATATGCATTGCATTCTGGCATTTAGGTCTTTGTAAAGGCTCAGCTGATTTTCTTGGAAGCTTCCATGATTATCTCCTTGATTTTCTGCTTCTAATTTCCTTTCAAGGACAAACTAATCAGAGATAAATTAATTACCTCCTCTCCATCCTCTTCTCTGTGCCCACTATCTGAATGACTGCTTCCTTCCTCCACATCATGAGGCTGCAGCAGAGAAAGTTCTTCTTCACTTTCTTTCCGAATTAGCTTGTAGCCACGCTGCAAGATTGAAATGCATTATGTTTGTTTGTGAAGTGGACTCCTGGTGTCAAGTTTTAAATTTGTTTAAAGTAGTCACAGAAAATAATATTCTCCAAGGCAGAAAGGACCAGAGAGCTAGAGGAACAGAAAAACTATCCAAGTTGTGTAGAAGCACCTGGTTATAGATGTTATCTATAAGCAAGACACCAGCTGAACTGTTCTATACTGAAGAACTGTATAAGCACATGTCAGTACTTACCCTGTACGTTCTAATGCCTCGACTTCCACTGTGCAACCAGTATAAATAAAGTGGTTTTCCAAAAAGCATTACAGGAACAGAAAGAAAAGCAACACTCAGTAAAAATCTCTGTAGACCAACCTGTTCATAGGTGGGAAAGAAACATTAGACCAGATCACAAAATCAAAATTAAGAAAAGCTTTCCTTTAAGTCTAAGAAAAATACTACTGATTTCAGTGCATATGCAATCCAAATTGAAATGCACCTAAATATGTATTTAATCCCCCTCTTAAATGGGATTACAGACACCCAGCATCTTCAGGACTGAGTTCTAGATTAAGGCATTACTGAAGCTCACTGTACTAGGACTATTTACAGTACATACGCAAGCAGCAAAACTATAGGAATATGACTATTCTCTCACCTCAATTCTAAACTGTGAGTTTTTGTTCTAGAAACATACTCCCACAAGTCACCAATCTTACAATTGAAGAACAAAAACAATTTTTAATGATAATGATTCTTCAGTTTCCCCTTAGTCTGATACATTCCCCTCCCCAGGGGAAGGCAGAGTGCACTCAGCTATCAGCCTTTCATGACTGGTAAAGTAATAACTGCACAGAGAACAAAGGATCCTCAGAAGCTTGTAAGAAAACTACTAACCTGTCCAGTATAAAAGGCATCTGCTTCACCACCAGGAAACAGGAACATGTTAATAAACTGAATCAGAATGCTCGGAGCAGTTGTGGAGTCCTCTGCAGAGTATGCTAACCACTTAAAGAAAATCATGAACACAAGGTAGCCAAAGATGCACATCATGAACAAAAGTTCAGGAAGAAAAACCAAATAAATATTGTACTTCTTCTTGAAATGTCTAAAAGATAATGAAGAAAAAAGGGATAAATAAGTTTTACAAAGTAAGATCAAGGTCAACTTGGGACCCAAACATGGTCAAGTCATTTTAAAGAGCAGTACTGAATTTAGGACCTAAAAGTGGTTTCTTCATACTCAGTGACATTTTAACCTGGTATTTTACTGGAAATCAATACCGTGTGAAACATGTACTCACATTTAGCAAACGGTGAAATACTTTTTGGCATAATACTGACCCATTATCTAATTTCTGTGAGAGACAACCCCTGTTACTACTTCTTTTTTTTTTCCAAGACAATGACTATTATGCTGGGCTTTGCTGAACAAAACACACACACACAGCCCCGTCCCCATTTCTCTTGCCAGGTTAACTGTCATAATTACAGACTTGGCAAAAGAACATGTTATCATGACTTCTTGTACTTACAAGTGGTTAAAGACTCCCAGTACAACTCCAAACGTCATGTGAGCCACTCCAAGAATCACAGACATTTTCATCTTGAAAGAATTTAAAAAACTGAGACGGTTGCTTGCCAAATTCCAAATCTGAGGAAGAAATGACAAGATACACACATTTCAGAGCAATGGAATGCAAGGAATAAAGCAATGTCCTTTCTCTATCAAGAGACCAGCATTCTACCTTAAGCTGAGATCACAAACCAAGTCTGAAGTGTGTGAAAATAGTTCAATCTTTGATTCATTAAGGGGAATCTCTTTTTGAATGGAGAAAGAAAACAGAAATGCTTTTTCTTCTCCCCCAGAGTATGTTTATCTTTCTAACACACATACCAAACTCTAATTTAAAGATGACTGATCATCACAACAGATAACAGAAAACAACAAAACTAACCGGATCGATTCCAAAGGGATAAGCTCCATTGTACACACCAGTAACATTTGGATCCAGCATTAAAAGCTGATTAGACTTCAGATCCTCAAGACTGCAGTGAAAGAGAACCACAATCAGATCTGACATGACTATGAAAGAATGGAACAATTTCTAAGTAAAAATGGTCTGGCTAGTAAAAAAAACCCACAACCTGGGCACCTTTTATTTGGGCTTAATTCACCCCGTCTTTGAAAGATAAGTTTTTAGATTTTATTCCCCATTCCTCTGTAGCAAAGTTTTGTTTTAAAAGCTCACAATTTGCTTTTAGACAAAATGCAAAACCACCACCCAAAGGATTACCTATAAGCCCTCTTTTACCTTTTTGCATTTTTTGTTTTTAAATCATTGTTACTGCGTTTTTTATTTTAAGTGTAGAAGAGGCTGAGCCCTCAGCCCACTAGCCAGGTCTTGCTACATTTCACTACATTTCATTATTACTCTCAAATAAAAGAACAGCTAAAGGGTCAAGGGGTGAACCTGCTGCAGGAAATATTCTTGCTTTAATGGCATAGCAAACAGAGGCAGACCACTCACCGCCAAACCTTCTGCTCAAACATTGCTGAAACATTCCACCCGGAACCAAATATATTTAACGACTTTGAAAAGCAGTCGTTGTAAATCAGGCCAGTGTATATAGAAAACAAACTCATCAATAGAATGACGTATCTGCCATCAAATAGCATTTTTATTATCTGCAAATATATTAAAAAGAAAGAGGAATCATGTTACCTATTGTTACCCATGCATTTTGAAGAGAAACACGTTTCTGGCCATTCTAGCTGAACATTCCTGCCAACAGTCATTAAATAATATGAGGAAACCTGGGGCCAATCAAAATGGAAAACAATCTTCCTTTATGCATGTAAATATGCAATCTACAAGGGACAATCACTTAATGGCAGATTCACCTTTGCACATTACAGCTTTGTGCCAAATGATTTAGGAAACAACTAGCTGAGAGCACATTCACAAAAACAGCTTTGGTTTAAAGTGAAGGAAGAGATCTGGAGTCCTCACACAAGCTCCAGTGACACAAACTGACACTTCTCTCACTGGCATCATTACAGTAACTAATGGTCCTCTTAAGCCACATTTCTTCCCCTAGACTTAACTCAAGAAGTTAAGCCACCTGCGATCAATCTTAATTAAATATAATTCTAATAAGATACACAAGAGTTCCTACTTTCTAAGCCCCTATAATTAAAAGAGTAAATAAAAATTAAGTCTTGTGAATTTCAAACAACTGTTTTTCAGAAACAACGGAAGAAGATGGAAACTTGAAGAGCCGTTTTCTCCTCCAGTTAGTGGCTGTAACTACATTCTGTAAACAACATATGCCACTAGGTAGCTTTAGCAGAAGGAAGGACAAGCCCACCAATACTATCTGCTGCCAGTCCTTCCAACTTGGCAATTTCTGCCCTTTCAAAAAGAATAGCTTAAAACATGCATTAATCTTGAGGATTATGGTAATACTGAACACAGACAATCTTAAGACAAAAAAAAGCCTAATACATGCACAAAAAATAGCACTTTACAGAAACACGGCAGCTATTTAATTGAAGTTATCTTGCTGGTGGGGTTTAAGTTTATAACTCCTTTTACCTCATCCTGTGATCTTCGTAATCTAGGATGGTTTTCATACAGTATTGTCAGGAGTGCAAAGATGAGCATTAGCAGACCATGCCCAAAATCTCCAAACATAACAGCAAACAAGAAGGGAAAAGTGATGATGGTATACAGAGCTGCAATGGCAACAGGATACATTTCAGACATACAGCACAATGGATGATGGTGGTATCTGAATTATGCATAAGCAATCAACTATTTTTAACCTCCCAAACAATTTGCTTAGTCTTAAGTTTGAAGGACATTTCACCCCTTGTTTATAGATCTCTCACACAATATAAATTTAACTCTAAATAAAGCTTGCTTTAATTTATATATAAGTATTCTTATGTACAGCATCACATGATGCTATCAGAGTCAAGGTAGCTACAAAACACAGAAAGATATCACACTAACTGGGCTGTATAAGCTAGGTTGTTGTCTTTTATCCAGGTGATGAGCTTCACACCTCAGCAAGAGCAATAGCCATTACCAGTTTTCCTCTTCTCCCTAAATATATGCTCTTATCCAAGGTAAACCATATAAATATACAGTCATTATCACTATTTTTAATGCTGAAAGAACACATCAAAATCAAATCCCAACTTACCACATGGAGCACCGTCTGTACTTTAGATGAGCTACTGAAGATTTACAACACCTAATAATAAGCAGTACGGTTGCCCCCATTTTGCCCCACTTAGCAAGGTATTTAAACACACTATTTTACAAACAAGGTGAACAATAATGACAATACCGTTCAGATTTCAGAGGACCAACCTGGATTCACTTCCCCATAGTTTCCAACTCCATAAGCATCAACAATGTTCTGGAACCCTGAGGTGAATTTATTGGTACGTATCAGAGTTGGAGGAGGTTGTGTTGTTGGAATGGTATTCATGAATGAAGAAATTGTGGCTCCGCTCTTCCTCTATTTACAGAGGGAAAGAAAAGATGCATGAAAACTCAGTTGACGCTTCATCTAATGAAAGTGAAATCATCTTCTCTATCAGTAGTTTCAGCCTTGAAACATCACTAAAATAAGGCCCAAATTTAACATTCACCCCTTTGCATCATCTTTAAAAAAAATACATTCATCTGTTCCTCTAAAAATATGAATTAATGTACAGTGCTCTGGGCTGTACTTTGTAAGGAATACCAGATGAGGTCCAGATAAGGTACTTCGGTCCAACACAACTACTTTACTATTAAGTAAGAACTTCTCTTATTCAAAGCACTAAATAAAGACTGTGTTTATAAAGAAATTCTTTAATATGAGTATGCTGAGACCCAGACCTGCCTGCACCCAACTTTTATCCTGTTTTAAATAAGTATTTTCTTTCCTTCTTTGTATAGTTAGAAGAAGACAGAAGCTTTAGTAGCGGTGAGCATCCAGCTGACTTACCGAACCTTCCTCCAACGCATGGCGCAAGTTCTGCAGATCAGCCACTGGACACCAAACCTCAGCAATCAGACATTTGTTTGTGACATCAAAACTGCACAGGTTGAGTACGTGATAAATGGCTTTCATCTTCTTTACCTGGATAACCCACGTATAGATGGATTCAGATGCTTTACACAGGACTTGGCGTAAGTAATCCTCGGTTTTATGCAGAACCTTTGTCCAGCAGAAAAACAAGATTTCATTGAAAACATAACAGTTACCTCAACTACAGTAAAAGCACAGACTGTTTGTCCAAAGATGAACCACATTTGCAAGAGGCCACAATGAGCACTGCCTTCTGTTTTAGGCAGTGGAATTACCCTGAAGTTTAATAAATACATGCAACACAAGACCGCAAACATTATATGTTATCATATTCAGATCCAAAGCTGTCTGTATTTCAGAAGCACATTCGTACATTTAATACTGCAACACATTAAGGTATTGCCTATAGTGCAAAGGGAAAACACCATTCCAATTTACTCACTGTACGAAGATCCTGAATACGAACGCTCAGCCCTTCAACAACCGCTGTGCGCTCATCCATGCTGCTGGGGTAGGGATACACATGGCAGCGGTAACTACAGAAACAGAGATCTGTGCTGAACAACCAAACCAAACCAAAACGCAGCCAACATCAGGTCCCAGTCAAATCTGCAGCATGCCATCTAGTAATTATAGGCAAGATTTGGCCGAGTCTCACTGTTTGGCCCATACTTAATAAGGACTGCAGATAAAGTGACCCACACATTTACTTGTACATTAGAAAGTTTTAAAGCTAGATGCAGCCGAGGGGATGGAAAAAAAAATTAACTTCAAAGCCTTGCATAAAATCAACATTTCCAAGGAAGCGGAGGAGAGGAAAAATAAACAAGAAAAGAACTCAGATATAAAGAAATGACGTATATTAATTTTTACCAGTCACAAATCTTCTTAACTTTCTGGCCAATTTGTTCACCCCAATAGGACACTAAAAACACAAACCATTTTGTGGTTTCACCCTTAAAGAAAAGAAAATAGTTAATGAAGCTTGTTTTCAACCAAGAACTCAAGTACACTGTCATTATACAGTAAAAGAACAGATGTGAATAATCAAAAGAAGTGTTAGCAGCAGCATTAGCATTCCACCATCTTAATTAAGATCAAAAATAAAACTGAAGCGTGCCAATGCTTCAAAGGAGTTGGTTTTTTTTGTAGATCATTAAAAAATGAAAGTTTTCAGGGAAGAACAAACAGATTCTATTTCATCACCTCTACATTACGAGTTAGAGAAAAGCTCTGGAAAATTAAAGCGTTACAAATTAGAATCAAAGCAAATTTTCATTTAACTTAGCTACCCTCTACTGGTGATGGACAAAGTGAATTTTGTAGGTTCAGAGAATTCTGTTTTAATAGAAGACAGACAATATCCCAGACTTTTTTTTTCTTTAACTACTGAATGAACAAATAAAAGGGACATTAAAGGTAATACCATGTATAGACCTAGTTAATAAATATCCAGGCAGTCATTTATGCTTTTTTTTTTTTTTTTTTTTTTTTTTTTTTTTTTTTTTTTTTTTTTTAATCACAGCAGCCAAAGTCACAGCTACTCCACAGCAAAGGGTAAGTAGTACAAGGGGTGGCTGGGGTCACTGGGTTTGCCAGCCCAGAGCACAGGATGCAGAAAGGAGGCGGCCACAAGGCCTCCAAAGGCACTGGGAAATCGTTTCCATTTACTGCAGAGCTGAGCAGCAATTATTTTAAGTCTTATGAAAAGTACAAACACAATAAACTCAGTTATGGTGTTTACTCACTGTATCTGGATCTTCCAGACATTCATCCAGCTCCGCATACGTCAGAATAGTGTATCCTTTACAGGCTCTCCACAGCATTTTTTCAAATGCTTCAACTTTTGTTCGGTGAACCAACCCAGATATAAAGCTATGGAAAAAGAAAGGTTTGATAAATAGGTCAACATCAAATCAAATAAGACAAAACCAAGAAAAGCTAAAATCTCAGAGTAAATCACATCATAGAAAAGCAGCTACAATAATTTAACACGTCACCTCTAAAGAAGGAAGCAGCACTCTCTATAGGAACTAACTGGTATATAAAATGAAGAGGCAATTTCTATTTGGAAAACAGATTGACTAGAGGCCTGAGGAAACAAGTAGAATATTTGACATCATCTCTGTCTATGGAAGTAAGGTTCTTCATTTTTCACTCATTTTTCACTTTCATAAAGACATTGCAGGGAGTTGTATCCATACATCACTTTAAAGGCAAGTAGGCAATACCATTAATAACGTTACATTACTGTTGACTCAGTGTGTTTATCCCAGAAAAACATTTGAACAGTAGAAGAAAGTATCACTTTAGGGCATTATGAGATTTTTCCTTAGCACACATACTTAGTTTTATGGAAGCTCTGACAGTTTTCTTGGTGCAGTCCAATTATCTCTTCCAAGAACCCAGTTTTGTTTCAGAGGTACAACTGGGCCACTCGCCCTGCCTAAAATGGTTTGGCTTATCTGAAATCACTGGACTCACACAACACCCCATCTTTTGAGAAAACAGCCTGTTATTTACAGCAGCTCTTCAAGCAGTTCTGAAGCAGCACACCATGGCAACCTGGCAAATCTGGACTGAACCATACCTACCCCAGCTTGGCACCCAGTCTGTGCATACAGTTGTAATCTGCAAATGGCTCATTTTCCAGAGATGGAAATTCTTCATAATTTATATGAAAGTGGGACTCATACTAGGAAAGAAAAAGATCAATTGTAGCTTTCAGGAAAAAAAATAATTTATTATTCTCCAGAAGAAAAGTTAGTTAAATTATTTCAACAAAAATACAAAATGATTTCCTGTGTTCAATTCAGGCAACAGGGAGATCTTTGGACCTCAACCGAATCACTCAGCACCTAACAGTCACTTCTGCAGAAGTTACCTAATGCATTTCTCAGAACAATTTATACATCAAATAACACAGCGTGCACTGGGATTGTCACACAACACACAGTTCCACTCAGACACTGCAGGATTACCTCAGCTGTTCTCCTGACAAACGTTTGTGTGACATCCAACATGCAAGTGTACTCCGTAAGTTCAATCAGGTTTTTCCTCAGCTTCTCTTTGTTTTTATTTACTTCCCTCAATTCTGTCTCCAGCTTCTGCAACTGTTCCTGTTGCACAAAATAAAAGTGACACAGACTCAGGTTTGGAAACGAGGAGGATTAATTTTAAGTACGTGTTAATTTGGCTGAATTACAGTTTTCCAAATTCCTACGTGCAATTGATGCTGTTACTCAGTCTGCCAAAGACTGCCTCATATTGAGTGTGCCTGATCCACCACCAGAATCCATTAAGTCTGCTGTGACTACCCTAATTTACTTCTGAGCTAAGGCACACTTGGAATTAGAACCTGGAATAGCACAGTGTGAGACACCTACCTATTCAACTGACAGACTTACAGTAAAACAGAACATCATTCAAAAGTATATTTGCATTTTACGAACTTCTCCTTCCAACACAATACCAGGAAAAGCATTCAGAGGAAGGAGCACGCTGTGCTGACTAAGCAACCAACATGGGAAACTGCAGAGCCTTGGGCACTAAGAACTCCCACAAACCCTGAAAAATAAGGATGCAGGAAAAGTCCTGAATAAATCCCAAAGCAATAGACGAGGCTGAAGGACTTACACCTACATACAGCAATTCATCTGAACAGTGCAATGCACCAATCCATCAAAACAGAAGAGGTGACTACAAACCCCTAAGTTAGCTTTATGCCTTACACAGTGATTTTGTGACAATATAACATCCTCAAAGCAGGCTTGGAAATAACACAGGTAGAACACAAAATCCGGATAAAGAGAAAAGGCTTCTGCCCCTGACATGCCCCTGTGTAAATGAGGTCATAAATGGTGAAACAGAAAGTGATCCAATTTGAAATAAAGTTCCAAAATCCAGTACTACAGTTTTGGCAACTGGTACTAGAATAAGTTACCTGGATTTCTAAAATGTGTTTCAGCAAGGGGGCAGGAGGAGCAACATCTCCTTCAGGAAGAGGAATATCCGCCTTTTTAATTTCTTGTACTAAATAACCTGAAGTGAGAAGAGAAACAGAATCAGAAATATAAACATATCACAAACACTTCCCAGAATACTACACAGCCATCGTGAGGGTGCCAATCACACTGCAGCATCAGGCCTTAACTACTTTATTCCTTCATTTTTGCAACCATAAACAGAGTCTTCAAAAAGAACACAAGGAAAGGGTGAGCCCTCTGCAGAGGAAAGGAGCTGATGATGTGCTCAGAACACAAGACTTCCCTAGGAAGCTAGCAGAAGGAACCCATCCTCAGAGACATCTGACTGAAGCTTTCCCACCACCAGCATTTTTTAAGAAGCTTTTAACATTTCACAGTATGTCTCTGTTGTTGTGAGTACTGCTTTCTAAGGCCATCTGCAAAGAAAACTGACGTTCTGCTCGACTCATGTTTGGAATATAAGGTGTTCAAACAAAGAGGCTTAAGTAGCCCAACAACACGTGCAGCTCAAGCTGGGCAGCGCGATTGCCACGATAGCTGCTGGGATGTATGGCATGACCAGCACATGCTTCCAGCAGCACATTCCAATAAAAGAATCCTTCAACAGTAACCTTTCCTCAGGATACACTGCAGTGAAGTGCATCTTGGTAAAGCTCTGCAGCCTTCCTTCTATGCATTGACTGCCATGTGAAAGCAATTACTAATAGCCTAAGATGATCTGGAGAGTGCTTGGAAGTTGAACAGTGCTGAATTGTGTAATGTGACAAAAAAAAAAGGATTTATCTTATAGTCAAGGGAATATCCAGAGCAAAGCTTCTGTTTTCCCAGCAGTATTTTAACCATTCAGTACAGAAACAGTCTCAACTATTCATCAGCAACAAATCAGCAACTCTTTTTCACTTCTGAGCTTAACAAAAAAAAAAAAAGAGAAGAAACAGAACAGCAATATTTAACACATACGTGTTGTACTGTAAGCAAAACTTAAAGCTGAGAAAATTAAGAGACAGACAGCACTAAAACACTGGAATTGCCCAGAGGCTGTGCAGTCTCCAGCTGTGGATGTACTCAATTTGCATATTCTGACCCAATTCAGCACAGGAGCCAAATAAGCCATCTCTGGCTCTGAAGATCTACAGACACGGTGCACACAAGCACACACAGACCTTCTTCATGGATACAAGAATTTTATAAGATCCTGCAAAATTCAGACAGTACAACGCTGGGAAAAATCAAACATAAAAGCTGCAGCTGAAATCAACACTGCAGCTCCGCTCCAGCAGAGTAAACCTGCATAATGCCTCAGATGAGAAAGGGCAGGTAGGAAAATAAAGCTCACCAAGAATTCTTTCCATTTCTTCACATTTCTTTACTTCATTCACAAATTTTCTTTGAAACACGCTTACATTTGGGTTGAGCTGAGGAAGGATAAAATACTCATTAGGTCACGCGAAAACCACCACCCCTACACAACACAGCTGTTTGTGTGACTTCACGGAGCCAATGCCGCCCGCTGTACGTGCGCTCATTCTAGAAAGTGCTTTTCATCTGGAAGCTACTAAAGGAGAAAAAGATTTGTCTCTCAACAGCAACGCTTTACTGAAACTGAATCAACATCCTTCCTTCTTTGTATTCAAAGAACCAAGTAACTACATCTACCAAAGAAACCATTCCCAACCTTATTCCTACCATTTTAAAACACTGCTTGAAGACTTCAAATTAACCAAGCATGAACCCTGAGAGAAACAGCTCTTTTTGTTGTTTTTTGGTTTGTTCGGATTTTTTGCTATGGAGTCCCACAGAATCTATGTGGAATGTTAAGCATTCATAGATATTTTCATGCACCTCCCCATGAGCATGGAATGCCTCAGGCTGCGTATTCAACTTTCAAACCAGGAAAGATCCCACTACGTGGAATAGCATCTCTAGACATCTCCGTAATGATATACTGATGGATGTGCCTCCTCCTACTACCATATTTGCTAACTAGCTGTTCATTTAAGTTTTCCTTACAAAGATTGTCACCTGCATTTCTGAAGAGAAATTCCAAAGTCTCTGTCACCAAGTAAGCATCATATAATTATGATAAGGCTGTTCAGAAATGAAGTTAATTATTACCCAACCCATTTTCTAAGCCATGCAGTTGGGTTCCTCCAAGGCAGGTTGCCCTGTGGGAGCAGACATGGCACATCCTGACAGTGAGAATGCAGAAATAAGCTTACAGAGCACTTGGGTGTTTCTATCAGCCTACTGGGGGTTGGGCATGCCTACTCTAGGGGCAGCAGTGTGCCCAGGTGGGCAAGGCCTGCAGCATCCTCGCTTGTATCAGCAACGGTGCAGGCAGGAGCAGGAGGGGACCTTCCTGCTGTGCCTGGGACTTGTGAGGCTCCACCTTGAGTGCTATGCTCAGTGTTGGGCCCCTCGCTAATAGAAAGATATCGGGGCCAGGGAGTGGGTCCAGAGAAGGGCAGCGGAGCTGTGAAGGGTGTGGAGCACAGTCCTACGGGGGCGGCTGGGGTAACTGGGACGGTTCGGTCTGCAGGAAGCTCAGGTCTTCAGGCTCTGTACAACTCCCGGCAGGAGGCTGTGGGCTCTGCTCGCAGGTAACAGCGACAGGCCGGGAGCTGATGGCCTCACGCTGCGTCAGGGCAGGTTCAGGTCGGATATAAGGGGAAGCTCTTCTCCCAGAGAGCGGTCGGGCATCGGCACGGGCTGCACATGGAGGTGGGGGCTCAGGAACCGACGACCCCATGGGCCCCTTCCAGCTCGGGACGACGAGCTCAGGCCGCTGCCACATGACGGCGATGCCCGGCTCAGGCAGCAGCTCTGCCCGCGGAGCGCAGCCCCCGCCCTCCCCGCCGGGACCCGCAAACCGCCCTGCCGCCCCTACTCACGTCTCGAAACTCGGCCAGGCCGCGCTCCCCCACCTCGCTCAGGCACTCGTACGCCGAGCCGCTCTGCAGGAAGAGCTGCGCCAGGCACATCGGCTCCCCGCGGAACAGCGCGCCCATGGCGGCCCGGGCCGGAACGGCTCGGCTCAGCGCGGCCGGCGCGCAGCGGGCACGGCAACAGCTCCCGGCCGGGCCGCCATAGCGGAGCGCAGCGCCCCGCCCGCCGGCTGCGGCTTCCGGGGGGCGGACGGAGCGGGGCGGCCAACCGGCGCCGGGAGAGCGCCCAGCCCTAAGCCCAACCCTAAGCCCAGCATAACCCCGCCCCGGGCTACGTGCCCCCAGCGCCTGCAGTCGAGCACCTGATGTAATTACTTGTTTTTCCCCCTTTTTAATAACATCACTCATTTTCTCTGCACCTTTGCTCATTTTGAAATAAAAAAATCTTTCTGTATTTTTTACAAAAAAAATAAAAATATTTAAGATATTTACAAAGTGGTTCTTTCCACATCAACGTTTTTAAACCGAGAAATTCACCCACACTTGAGAAAAGCACGGGCTGCCCAACACTGCTGCGAGGACAGCCAGGAAAGCCAGAGCCAGGCCTGCAGCCAGACGCCGTGAATACGGCTCTCCTGCAAAGGAAAAGGACAAAAACAAGCATAAGCACGAGAGCTACATTTTGGTTTCAACATCAACCCGAAAGAGAGGAGTTTCTTCTGGTAGCCTAACTAAGAAATGAATGCATTACCAAGAAATAAAGCCTACTGCCGGACCACATTTCTGAGGTGTGATCTCCTACTACAAATCATTGTTTCACAAAAATTGGCCTCATTTCGTGATGTTACAAAGAAATATAGGCAGTTTGTGGCATTCCACGTTGCTGACTGTTTTTACCTGCGTAGAACCGTGTCAGGGGGTAGAACAGCTGCGGCCAGCACACGTCATTTCGATCGCAGTCAAATTCTGTGTAATTAATCTGAAATCTGAGGGAAAAAAACTGCTTATTAAACTACAGTACCACCAGAACAAGTAGGAGAAAGGTTGGAAAGGTGACCAGCTTAAAGGAGGAAAAATAAAAATTATTCTCCTACGCACTTTTCCTCTGATGAGCGCAGAAGCCTTCTTACCTTAACTGTTAATCACAGGCCTTGATGAACCGCCTGCTTCTGAGGGAATCCCCTCCAGCAGAACTGTTACTGAGTAAGCGCGAGGGACAGGCCTTCTTGCTCTGCACTCCAGCAAATCACGATACCCCTTTCATCAGTGTGGATTACGTTTTATCTGCTTAACTTAATGTCAAGGGTCAAAGATCTCACAAAAGTTACCTGGTCATGGGAACCGGTGGCCGAGCCGGCACTCGGATGAACTGAACAGCAGCAGTGATGGGAAGCAGGCTGGCGCTGTTTTCACAAGTAAGGCCGCACTGGAACTGCCACGTGACTGTTGAGTAACTGGAAGCACATGTGTAAGTGTTACTAGAGGGCTGTATGTGGAAATTTAAAGCTTAAACAAAGCCATGAAAGGAGTATTTAGGAGGAGGCTGATGATCTCTGGATCTTCACCACTGTGGAGATGGGGCAGATTGAACACAATCCTATTCATTTGCTTTGGATTGACTTGGGAGAAAAAAAGGAAAAAGGAAAAAGAAAAAGAAGTGTTTGCTATACGAAACCTCCCCGGTTCAGGAAAGAATCAATCATTTACCACAGCTTTTCTGCTGTTTCCTAATTTCAGGAAACACACAGATCTAAATTTCAGCTTCTCGTTGCAATCAAAGGAATTTGGGTTCAAAGTGCGAGTAAAAGGCACATACAAACTAGAAGAAACATCTTTGTCAGATGTGATCTGGGTATGACATGTAAGCAAGTCTCAAAAATGAAACATTTCTTTATCAAAGACACAGCTCTGCTCTACCTGATCTGCACGGCCAGTATCTCTTCCCTGGGAATCCCCTGAACTGCACCCACAGCAGCAAAAACGATGCGGATGTTCAGACCGGCAGGAACATCCGGGCAAATGCCTGTCAGATCTCCAGGGCTCGCACTGATACTTGGATCAGATGGATCAAGTCCTGTGGAGGAACAGAGTTACACAGAAATAAAATGGAAAATAATCTCATCCGTGGTTATATTACTGTCATATTGCAGTGAAACATTGGTAACTGTCGCACAAAAATGTTTTCTCTATGTGAAATATACATGAGGAAGTATGTAGTTCAGCAACAGAGGAGTGAAACACCCAGTCGTTACATGACAGTCAGTTATACACATCATTCTGCAGTATCCATGAGTTACGCACATCTGTGCATATCTGGATGGATGGACCCAGATATCTTCAGGCACCTGAAATTACCTGTCAGTTCTATTTGGAGATGTTCCAATCCTAGGTGCATATTTTTATAACGACGTGGACTATGAATGAAACCACAAGTATCACTTACGTATGATTTCCACCCAGTCGCTGAGATCGCCCTCACTGGCATTGCGTCTCTTTCCAACATGAGTAGCTTGTATCAACGAGTTCAGTTTCTCAGTTACATTTCCCCTGCCAAATAAAAACATCAACTCACACAAAAAGCAAATCCACAGCGTGAGCTGGGTTACAGTATCACTGTGCCATACCATACAATCAGTCTCCTCTGACAGATGCTATCGCTCAGTTAAAACAAACCTCAACTACTGACTCATCTGCCAAAGGGAAGCATTCCACCCCAACGTAACCCTCACTTAAATACAGGGAAATCTGAATGAAACCATTACAATAAATTTCCCTCTAAAAAAAGAAAAGGGTCAACCACAGAAACCTGCAATGTATACGTGAACTTCTGAGAAGAACGCAGCTGTGCTGATGGTAGAAACGTGTAGCAAATGAGCAATAAATCTTCGCGGCTCACCTTAAAAGGCTGCAGTCTTCATTGATGTCAACTTCCAGTACGCATCCAGAGAACGAATCGACCCCGAACAAAACTGGTGTGCGAGCAGCTGATGCACACAGACCTCTGCCAGCTATGGATTGAAAAGACCTTATTTGGGGGTTCTCACTTTTGCGCAAAAATTGCAACATTAGGATGCAAAACACCAAGCAGTGCAATTCAAATACAGAATCAAGTCTACTCAAATTCCATTTTCCAACACAGCGAATTCACACGCTCAAGAATCTTATGAACTCAGCAACTGCTCAACATTTTAAACCTTAACTTTATACTAAATGCTCAAACGTTTCAGGATACCTCAGCTACTTTACATTCATTAAATGCAGTCTTCAATTAAGCTGGAATAAAGGCTAGAGAATAGTGTAGAAAAGCACAATTTGGCACAGAATAGATTCAGAAGTAAAATAAGTATAAGAAGAAAGCATTTTAGCATTTACTAAAGCTGAGGATGCAACCTTATGAGTCAGTACCTGGCTGCCAAATTGTTAAGCTGCCAGCAGTATCAGAAGCATTCATATTTGCAGCTCTCACTGCATTTCCGACTTGATAACCTAAATGCAGAAGGAGTTGTGAACATTTTAAGAATCTATAAGCATTAACATTGATTCAATAATGCATGTAATTAGTCTCAAAGCAAACAGACAGACTTTTCCATTACAACAGCCTCATTTTAAATAATCAATACTGAGCCTAAAGGCCAATCACCATTATTACAGATGACAACTCAATAAGAGGGGAGGAGGAGCACCAACAGAACAAGTATGAACGTGGTCACTGATAATGACCAACCCAGTACAAAGATCTGTTCTGCTAAGAAGCAAAATGAGGTATTAGTACCTGGATTGTCAGACACTTCTGCTGCATTATCACTCTCTAAGCTTACAAATTCAGCTGTGAATCTCTGTGTCAGTGTTTCTGGTAGAAGAAAAAGGAATTACTTTACTTTCAAATACATAAATTAGCAGACAGTATGCTGCTTATACAGGATACAAATTTCTGCCCTTCATTAGGGCCAGAACATTCAAGATAATGCAGATTGGCAGAAATTGGCCCCATGCATTTTCTTTCCAGAGCCCAAAGGAAATTCTTTTCAATCAATATTAAGATTTCCCATCAAAGAATTTCCACGCTGAAGAAATAAAAAAGTAAATAGAAAATCTGTAAAAGAAAAGTCCCAATACCTCCATCACATAAACTTCCAAGGAAGACTGTGACATTCACTCCCTCTATGTTGTTATCTTCCCACATGAATGCATAATGCTCTGCAAAGGTCACATTTTGACATGGAAGCCCCGCAGTAGGAAGGCCTTCTCCGGAAGAAAGAAAAAACACACTATAATCAAAAGCATTGCCAATTAGAAAGCTGTAACTGAAAATAACTTAAAAATCTCTAACAAAGTTCTGGAAAATGTCTCATTCATCTTTTTGACATTTATCTTACTGTTTAAGTCCCATCATACGAGGACAGTGTGCTGCACTTACAGCATAGAGTCCCTTGGTTTATCAATATTCTAACACCTGCAGTTGCAGTTCCTGTTGTAGTTAACCCTCTCCTTAAGAACCCAGAACAAGGCTTTACTCCATCAGCTGCTGGGGCTCTCTGGACTCAGGAGTCCCTCCCCTCTCCTTTCATCTCACCCTGCTGAGAGGGCCATGATCTCCCAGAAAAACAAGCTAGCATGGATTCAGCGCTATCCTGCATTACCCTCCCAACTGACTGGGAGCCACTGTTCTAAAATAAAAGCTGCTTCATGGGCTCAAGATCCTTAAAAAGACACAAGAGTGTTCAAAACACAGACACATCCAGTACTGCTTACAGGCTGCCTGCCCTGCCTGCTTTATTTCAAATATTAGAAAACATACAAGATCCTTCCTAGGAATCACAACCGGTAAACGTTTTAGGCACCCAAGTCACTTGTGTCATCCAGGCTAATTAAGAAACACACTAATTACATAGCAGAAACATACCACTTTTAGTGACGAATTTGCCCATGTCAGTGATGGTTCTGTAGATCACATTTTGTTGGATGAAGTCTGAGAATAAAAAACAAACACTGCAGTGATCCTGATAGAAGAGGCATATATGATACTCACGTCCAAGGTATGCTCCTTCTCGTTATGGAAATGGTGCAGGAAAGTATTTAGAAAGCTGGTTTTGGTAATGGAGCAGGCAGGTTAGGTATCATCAGAGCATAGCTAATTATCTCTGGATCTTACTAAGGCAGTGTAAATAAACAAAATTAGACTACTTAATCAAGCAGCATGAAATAAATTCTCTTCATGCTGGTAATTGCATCACCTCAAACTCCAGAATGACGTTTCTTATATTTATGCTTTTGTAACGCAGAAAGTCAGCACTTCTAATTCTGAAGGGACGACACTGCACCCTCCTGACAGAAAAAGGAGGCTACAAGAGTACAAAAACAGTAAGAGATGCTTCCTTGTGCCAGTGCAGCCATGAGAGTCATGAATGGGAAACAAAGGCTAATCCCACTATTTCTCCTATCCTAAGTCTTGGGTAATTTGGGGAAGCTTGGTAGGTGATCAGAAATAGGACTATAACATCCCTAAACTCTGAACTATAGCCATGTAGCTGCCATGTCAACAGTCCCCTCATTTATTCCATCTCTGAGGAACATAAATCCATTTCCGTTAGGACTGTGCAACATACCTCCTGTTCCACTGTTGATTCTCACATCGTGGGGCAGCCCTTCCTTGTAAGATGCTGCCTCAGAAAGGCACTTCACATCAAAGTCCTGCAGATATGCCACAGGGGCGTTTCCAACGCACTGCCCCGCCACAGACTGCTGCAGGTAGTTGAACAGAAACGCGTGTTAGCCTTAAAATGAAAAGCAAAAGGCACATTTGTCAATGAAATGCCCCAAGTATGTACTACAGCCACAGGTGATTGACAAACAAGTAATCTGCATAAAAGAGAGGCTGTAACTATTTCGAAAGCTATCAGTTTTAATGTGCAGTCTGGAGTCATCAAAATTTGATAAACTGAATGTAACTAGCAAGTCTGTAACACATAGAGGGACTAAAAAAAGAATACAGCCAGATCAAACAAAGGGAAAGCAACAAGTGGTCAGCAATGCAGCAGGCAGAGGAAAACACACAGAAATACAATAAGCCACAAACCACCAATTGGGATGCAAACTCTGTTTTTATCTCTTGAAATAATTAAAACATTACCATCTTCTGGAGGGGTGGGCAGGGGATTAGGAAAGATGATGATTGTTTTTAACAATGATTTTGTGCCTGCTGAAAAATATATTCCACCAGTTCACAAGAGCAAGTTACAGAATTTGGTGACAAACACAAAAGAATGTGATAAATGGGGAATCTCAAACTAGCCAAGAGGAATCAGAAGCTCCTAAATATGGAGCAATTACCTGAGGGATGGTAAAATACTCATCATCCTCTGTCATAAATGGATCTCCTGGACTGTAACCAGTGAAGAGTTTCCCAGGAGAAGATTCTACAGGGATCCTAAATGGAGGAACTCTGGGTGCAGAACTGCAAATAAGTTCAAAAATGAAACAATTCTTTACTCCTTACATTACACAGGAAATTAAACATCTGCCTTCAAGTCCCACGTTCTCATAAAGTACCAATTATATTTCTCCATTTGCATTTAAAGTTGCCAGTTTAAAATTATAATTTCAAAATAACTTTCACTGTAAAAAAACTACAGTTTCAATATAATGCCAGTTTCTTGAGGAAAGAAATATTTTAAGACTTACATGGAGCCGTCATAAAAATAGCCAAGAAATGGCGTATTGCTAAGAGAAGACTGTACACAGAGGAGGGGAAACCAATCGGGAGTGTATTCTGTTGTCTGTGTAGAGCACAGCTGATCAAAAGGTGGGTTTACATCCCCACCAAACACTCCAGTGAAACACGATCCATTGAATAACTGCTTCAAGTCTGGTGAACACTCCTGGAAGGGAAAAGAACGTCTTAGTGCAGTAATTGCACTACCATAGCCAATACTGCTGTATTTGCAGGTAACCTGTCTACAGAGCTGGCTCGATGTCATATTTTGTCATATTTACTATTAGAAATATCAGAAAACCCAGGCAAACCCTTCTTCTAGTTTGAAATACTCAGTAATTCTCACTCCAGACAACAGAAGGAGCGTAGAAATTTTGAAAACATTTCATCAAAGTTTAATATGAAATAAGTACCGGGTCACAGCAACAACGAACATCACAAGCTCCCCCTGTCAGGTCACAAGGACAGGAGCCCAAGGGCTGAAACACCTGGTTAGGGATGACAGACGTGTTTTCTATAAAAGAATTACAAGAAAAGAAGAGGTCATATAGACTGGAATCCCAAGAAGCAGACCACATGCATTACAGCTTATTCCACCTACATGTAAACTCTTTATCCTTAAATGCTAATGAAATTTAATCTCTCATTGCTGCCCAAATCCCAATTTTTCTTTTCTTTTCTTCTTTTTTTTTATATAAAGGGAAAGTAAATACCATTTCTTCTTCAAGATATCCAAGCACTTACCTGACACATTTCCCGTAAAGGAAGAGTTGGCATATATTTCAGCTTGAATTAGGAGACGTGCCAGATTAACTGAACCACTGCAAGCTAAAACCTGAAGTGTTTCCACCACACAGAGAGGTGCTGAGCAGCAGTCGGTGGCATTGGGCAAACATAGCTGCAGACTTCTAGTGAAGGTTACAGTCACTTTGGATGCACCCTGCAAAACACAAAATGAGAGATTCAACAGCTTGTATCAAATGACTGTTCTCTGTACAATTATCTGCCAGGAAGCATAGGCAGTTCTGGAGAGGAGGAAGACAAGAAACTAGTGTCAAAGCTGCATCTCAGCAACTTCCAACGTGGGTATCCAGATGATGGGACATGACAAAGGCAAAAAGGCAAGGGCAAGGCACTCTAACTGAGCTGTTAGTAAACTAATCTTACATTAGCACTTCATCAGCCTTTAATATATGATTGCTCAAGCCTTCCTTTTAGGGAAGAATCAGTGTTTTTACATACCACACCAGGTGTTACACTCAAATCCCAATCACCAACTCTTTCACTTCCACTGCAGTTTGGAACTTGCACATTTCCTATATTAAAATAAAAATTAAAATATATCTATTTCACTGTCACTTCAAACTTCTCACATGGCTTCAAGCAGGCACATCCCTCAGCCCAGACAACACAGAGTCAGCACAGGAGTAACAGCCTGAGCACAGAGTCCTTCGGTGTTCAGATTTCAGTGACTGTTGAAGCACTGAATACACTGACAGGGCAGGACGGGCTCTGAGCCTGGCAGAGTTGCTGCCTCTGTCCACTGCAGGTGGTGGGAACAAGGGCATCAGAGAGAGCCTCCCAACTCAAACAGTTCTGCGATGGTTCTATGAACTGCACTGCGGTTACTTGGGTAATTTTAGAGGCAGGAAAAAATGTTAAGAATTCAAATATATTTATTATTTTTCTAAATAGCATGTAAATAAGGTGTTCTTACCTGTCTCTTTATCTGTAGCATCTAAAATAAGGTAAAAGTTAACTCCTGAAGAATCTCCAAGAAAAAACGAATTAACTCTTAGCCCAGACATGTGGATAAAGGAAGGCTGAAAAACTGGGGGGGAAAAAGAAAGAAAGAAAGAAAAAAAAAAAAAAAAAAGAATTACATTGTAACACACACAGAAACCGACAAAGCACCACACCTGTGAGGCACGCCAGGCCCTGTCCCCTCAGCCCGCGTAGGCTGCTGCGGTCCTTCCTTCCCTTCACGCACTGCCCTCTCCTCTCCTCTCCTCTCCCCTTCCCTCCCTTTCTTTCCCTTCCCCTCCCCTCGCTCCCCGTCCCCTTCCACCCACAGGGCTCCCCATGATGCTGCCCCGCGCACAGAGCCGCCAACAGCAGCGCCCCGAGCCCGGCGGCCGCCATGGCGTCAAGGAGCACCGCGCCGCGGAGCCGCCATCTTGAGGCGGCAATGCCGCTGCCATGGCAACGGGGAGGGCGGGAAGCGCTGAGGCAGCACCCATCGTGTCACAGCGCGCCGACCGCGTACCGCTCCGCCTTACAAACACCCAGCAGGCCGAGCGGCATCGTTTGTAAAAAGAGCTGCCTTTATTCCAAAAGGTTTTGTAGAAAGTCAGTTCTAGATACAGCCTTCAAACAAAATGGCTCCTGGCGACGAGGATGGGCGCTGATGACAACAGCCGCACTGACCGAAGCCAGATGCGCACCTGGACATGGCACACACGGCTGCACACAGGGCAGGAGATGATTTCGTGCTTTTTTAACCAAAGCAACACGTGGAAGCACACCTTGTACTGAGACACAAAACACACTGATCCAAAACCTTTCCAGTTTCAAAGCACAGCACTGAAGTCCAACCAGCTAACGTACATTTACTGATGTCATTTTACAAAAATAAGCCCCTTCTCACACATAAACGTGGTCTTCTATTCAAAACTCCCCTGGGAAGGGTACTTCCGTATCCCTGCTCCAGTGATATTCATCTGCTGAGGAGCAGCTATCTAGCTGGGAGAGAACCAGAAGCAGAAAGGGAATAAAAGAATATGACAACGTGAGTGTGCACATGCTGGGGAATTAATACCCTTAACAGGAAGGTGTGTTCTAAGCCATCTTGAAACATTTGGCTTTCTTCTTCTGAAGCTGACCTCATTTCAGTGCCAGACAGCCACTGAAAGCTCACAGAACAGTGAAGTCCTTGAATAGCAGTGCTGAGATTCAGACCCTACACATCAGCAGTGGTCATAACTTACCTCTGCACCAAAATGTGATTAAAAACAATCAAAGCTTTCTTGTCTTTGAAAATAACTGGGAGGTTTGAAACTGCAGCAGCAAGAATACTTCCAGCTTTGCAAGATCTGTATCTTAACAACCTGTAACTTCTGGTTCTAATTACAATGAATAATCAGTATTTAAAACAGCACAGATTACCTGCTAATACAGTGATTTGTTACTACATAGAAAACATGACCTAAATACTTTAAGAAAAAAAAGCAGTAAGTCTGCATACAGGTCTCTTTCATATCCTGCAAAAAGCGTCATCAATTTCTCAAGTACATTCCGCTTCATGGAATTACAGGAGGAGGTAATGGTGTGTTTAAGTTGCACTGTTATACGGCTATCTTTAATTTCTTCTTCTTAGCTTTCATGACAGGTGGCAGTGATATTTTGAAAGCAGTCCTGAAATAACATAAAAAAGGAACTGTCAGATACAACAAACGCATTTTCTCACCCACTCCTGAAATAAGAAATACTTACTCGCATGTACTGCAAATAGGACTGAAGTTGCAGAATACTGGAAAATAAAAGAATTGGCTGTCATTAAAATAGTTTATTTGGAATGTAGGAAGTTAAACTCATATTTATAAACTTACTGGACAAGCACACAGAGCATACATAACCAATTTCAATGAGATTTCGATGACAGAAACACGCAGCTCTGTAGTCAACATGAACAGGAGGTGGAAGCACAAGCTGTGATCTTTGCTCTTGATCAGGGAGAAATACCCACTATATAAACAGAAAAAAAAATAGTGTGGAAATTGCTGTATTACCGTGTCAATGGAGTCAGTAAGATTTCACTCACTTTTTCACAAGGAAAAAGCACGTGAAGACATACCAACAAATACTGCAGGAGGGATGGCAGGTGGGGCACTTTCAAGTATATGCCACCTGTAATGTCACAAGCCTGGAATGCAGAGAGAATGATCAGATAGTTCAGTCCTAAAAGGAAGGCAACAGTTTCTACTAGTCAAGGAAAAAGAAGAACAAAACAATAATAAATTGTTACAAAATAGGAGGGTACAAAAAGACTGTGAAAAAGAGACAGTGTTTTACCAACATAAAATACCTAGACATTGTCACATAGAAGAGTGTAATAATGTCCCTTTTTCTTGTTTTAAAAAAGTTGAGAGTGCTTTAAAATACATCAAACTATCTAGCATCAAGTATCTATGAATTAAAGTAAATAGCAAATAAGAATAGGAAGCCTGTACCTGTTGAAGAAGGCCTGAATCAGAGTCCAAGACACAAGCATCAATCAAAATACTCTGCAAGTAAAGAGACCCACAAAAAAAAAGGAGTTCAGCTGGGCACAATGTAGCCTCATCCGTGTCATACATGTTTTACAGCTGCAGGACCACCATAGCAATAAGAAAGCTCCTTCCCTTGGTCAGAACAAACATCCAAATTTCTAATACCTCTCTTCTCATGCGTGGCAATAAAAGAACTATCAGCAAAGGTATCCTGTATGCAGTACCCACAAGGCGGGACAGAAGGCTACCATCCATTCTTTCATAGCAATCTCTAATTAGTCCAGCAAACCCTTCATGTTAAGATCTAACAGTAGGATCTGACTTTTAAACTTGGTTACCTTTCACTCTGGGCATGACAGTCTTCACTTCAAGGATTCTTTAACCAGATCACAGCCATAACATTAAGGAACAATTTTTTTTCACTCTTTACACACTAACAAAAGATGATATACATCAAACAGCTTCACCTGTTTCTGTGCTGCAAAGATCACATTCATGAAATTCATATATTGTAATGCACTGTCTTCTGCAGCTTTTATGACCTAAATAAAACAATTGAGACTTGTTAGCCCATACAGCATTGATGTATTTTAAGACTAATAGTAGACTAACAACAAAGCTCTTACCAAAATCCTTGATTTCATTTCCTGATTGGCTGATTATCAAAAAGAAAATAAAAGCACATGAGTACATCCATTCCCTGTAGTTGTCCCTACAATTCTATGGTACTCACTACTGCAATTCAAATATTTGTGTAAGCACTCAAAAGGCATTACCTTTCACCTCTTTGCTCATCTTGTTAATATCTACATTAGATGACATTAAGGAATCCACACTCTATTCATGGAAGCAACTCCAGTACCCATGCTACGTATTCACTACCTCTAACAATACACATTGTTCCATCCACAGTTATTAGGCAAGCGTTTCAGTTTTGAAAATGATTATAGAATGCACTGATAGTCAAGACTGCATTGAAGCATGATTAACGTAATAAGAAACAGCCTTAAAGAAACAGACAAAAGCTTTTAGAACTTCCGTCATCAAAAGGATACAACAAAGTGCTTTAGCAAGAGATCCTGCCAGTAGAGTCTCTGTTTGCTGGCCCATCATGTCAGCTGCAATGCAAATTACAGAAATTACTTTTATATACAAGAACACTCCCTAAGCCTGATCTCACTAAGTGCTACAGTTTTATCTTTGCCATACTGGATTAGTGCAGAGTCCCCCAGTATCAGTCATAACAAACTCACCTACACTAAATGTATTAAAATTCAAATGATCAACAGAAGTGAAATTCCTACAACTCCTAGAGGACATTTTGCAATTCCGCGTTATGAAACCTAGAATTTTCTTTCCCTCACTTTTTGTCATGAGGTCTTTAATCTCTTCTGCGATTGCATCATTTATTGCTGTTAACAATTCATATTTTCCATCCTTGCTGCCAGAACAATTAGATTCCACAGCACTACCACCATCTCCAAGGAGATCTGCAGAAGCCCAACGCTTCCCAGGGTACAAGAAACGGCTGAAAGAGAGGAAGAACAAAGCACTGTGGTTTGCCTTTAAGCCTGTAAGAAAAAAAAGACATAAGCTGACCACTTGCAGACAGCAATATTTTGAAGTAAAATTTCAAATACTTTTAATACTTTAGACATTAAATAGGATACATAAGGCAGGAAATCTTCATGCCCCAAACGGTTCACCTCCCTCCTTTCAATACATGCTTTAAGCAAACTGACAAACAGGTACCGTGCCTGCATTTGTACATAGATTCGGAGACTCATAAATTTCTTTAAAAGACATCAACCAAATGGGAAACTTCTGCCACTTTCATTGACTCTTTCTTGCTTTGCATAAAGCATTAAAACAGATCATTTCTCCTCTGTGCTATATCAGGAGACAGATAGAGGAAAACACTTAAAACTTTTACAGTGGTGAGAAGCTGCTGTACCTTTCCTGTGTGTGACTCGCTATCACAGCGAGTCTGTTGGTGCGACTCATGAACAGGTGTGAATTTCCCAGCACCATTGCTGCGTCGATACATTTTGACAGGGTGAACTGCCCCAAAAAAAGAAGAATTCAGCAAGTTAACACCTGCAGTTAACTAACTCAAGTCACTGCAGTTGGAACTTGAAGGTGTAGAGCTTCCTTTCTAACAGGAAGCATCTAAGCAAAGCTTTGACAAATGCATAACCGTAGAACCACAGAATCATTTCAGTTGGAAGAAGCTCTTAAATCTCATTCAGTCTCACTGCCTGCAGTGCACAGGGACACCCACAGCTCCATCAGTGCTCACAGCCCCGTCCCCGTGTCCGCAGGGATGGGGCACCGCCATCTCTCTGGGCACGCTGTGCCAGTTTGCTAATATTTTTCATGTTTCCCACGGAGGTTTCCCTGAGCACTTCCCTGAGAAGCGGCCCCGCTGCACCGCCGTCCCCAGGACGCACCTCAGCCTCCCCCTGCGCCCGCTTCCCCCACCAGATGGGGTTGGTGTCGATGACGATGACCAGCAGGCTCAGCTCCTCGTCTGCAAAACAGACAGGGGTCACTGCAGAAGGCCGCTCCCGGAGCCGCGGGAGCTCGGCTCAGCCCACCCCCGGTCCCAGACCCCTCAGCCGCCGCCGCTCACCCGCACCCATCCCGCCGCCCGCGGCGCCCGCCGGTGACGCCACACGGAGCATGACGTCATCGCAGGGCGCCGCGCGGGGCCGGGCAGGGTGGGGGCGGCCATGAGCACGGACGGTAATGGGGAGCTACGAAGGGTGCGGGGGGGGGCCGGGCTGAGCCGAGGCTGAGGTGGCCCTTTGCCTTTCAGACCTGATCGAGACCTTCAGGGCGCAGCTGAGGGACGACCCCGACGTCGCCTCTGCGGTGGCCGCCATCCGCGCGCTGCTGGGCTTCCTCCGGCAGGACCGAGGTGGGCGCCGATCCCCCGCGGCCGGACCCGAACCGGGGTGGCCCGGCCCTGACCGCGCCGCTCTGCCATCCCCCTAGGAGAGACCATCCAGGGCCTGCGGAGCAGCCTGCGCGATGCCATCGATACGCTGTCGCGGGTGGACTCGTCGGTGGCCGTCAACTCCGGCGGGGAACTCTTCCTGCGCTTCATCAGCCTCACCTCGCTGGAGTACTCGGTAAGGCGGGGGCTCCCGCCGAGCCCCGTGCTGCAGGGCCGGCCGGCGGCCTCAGCACTTGCTGTCCTTTCCAGGACTACTCCAAGTGCAAAGAAATCATGATCGAGCGCGGGGAGATCTTCCTCAGGAAGGTGTCTCTCTCGAGGAACAAAATCGCCAAGCTGTGCCATCCCTTCATCAGAGACGGAGCCGTAAGTAGGCCAAGGCAGCCGCTGCCTGCACTGCTGGGAAAGCAGAGGAGGGGGTGAAGCTCACGCACATCCATGGCAGCAGTGGTGGAGGGGAACAATGTTGTTATTCCTGTGTACTCGCAGGAGCCATGGCTTTATTTTGTAAAGGCTCATCTCCTCCCCTCCTTCTGTTTCCATGCAGTGTGTTATCCTGTGCTCCACCTTAAGAAGTGCTGAGACATCACAACATGAAGTTACCATTTAATGTACTGAATTGTTGCCCCTTGGCAGCATCAGGGCTGCCACATTAAACCCATCTCACGGAGTGGTTTCCTCTCCTGCAATCTGTAGAATACAAGCAACATCATAGAATTATAGACTCATTTCAGTTGGAAGAGACTCTTAAATGCCTGCAGTGCACAGGGATGGGGCACCACCACCTCTGGGCACCTTGTGCCAGTGCTTCACTACCCTTATCATAGCTAACTTTTTCCTTATATCCAGTCTAAATTGTCCCTCTTTTAGTTTGAGACCATAACATCGTATGTTAGATATTAATTAACAGTGACAGAAGTGAAGTAAAAACCCTGACACCACTAACAGCAGTAAACGTTTTAAAGCTCAGCAATAAGTAGTACTTTATCTTTTGACAGAGGATATTGACACATGCCTACTCAAGAGTGGTCCTCCGAGTGCTAGAAGCAGCTGTTGAGTCAAAGAAGCGATTCAGCGTTTATGTCACTGAGTCACAGCCAGACCAAGCAGGGCAAGTATTCATTAACTTATGCTTGATCTTAGTTAAAAGGATTAAGCTACAGCTACCACTAAATCTGTCACAACTTAAGAAAAGCTGCTAGCTTTGTAGGAACATGGGTAGTCATGGGTTTCATTCTTTCAGACATTATTTTTCTAGTATCACCTTTAAAGAAAGACTTCTAAGCTTCATTTTTATTTAATAGGCAAAAAATGGCAAAAGCCCTGAGGAAACTGAACATTCCTGTGACTGTGATACTGGATGCTGCAGTTGGGTAAGCCTGATGATTAAATCTTACTGCTGTTCATCCCAATTTTATTTTAACATTGTTACATTTCAGTTCCAAGAAGGTTGTTCTAAATACAGAAATTGTTACTTAGTTTGTCAGTCATCAGACAAGCTAAGCACGTTACACCTTCAGGTGCAACCAAACACGCCTGCTGCAAAACTGGTACTTTGATGTCTGCCTATTAGGTCTGACTCCATCAGCCTAAGTGTAGAACTTGGGATACGTGGAGGAGCTGCGGTACTAAAGAAAGCTACTTTGATGTTTCTACTTTATAAATGTTGTTTGTTTGTTTTTAAGCTAAATGCTAAATTGTAGCATATTTTGTCATGTAACGACTACAATTGATGAATTTCTCCCATCACTTACACAGTTGTCAAGGTCAGACATGGCTTGTGCCATTCTTGCTGAGCAAGCAGGTGAAAGCTCATTCCAAGGATGTCTAACAACACAGTCTTAGCTAACAGTAGCTAAAACTGCTTTAGAAAAGTGAGAGAGACTGTTTGAATTCCTTATCTCTGTTCTGCTCAGTGAGTCATGGTATTTGCTAAGACTTGGATTTTTCCCCTCCTTCAACAGCTATATTATGGAGAAAGTAGACCTGGTCTTAGTTGGTGCTGAAGGCGTAGTTGAAAGCGGAGGCATTATTAACAAGGTAAAAGGGAATGCATTCATCATTCTGTAAACTCTGTTAAAATTTTCTTGGATATCCATCAGTGAAAGTCTGTCGTTATTGGAAATTGGCAATATTAAGTCATACTAGCATTGAATCTGCATGCTATTTTCTGTGTCTCCACAGATTGGCACTAATCAGATTGCTGTGTGTGCCAAAGCTCAGAATAAGCCATTTTACGTGGTAGCAGAAAGTTTCAAGTTTGTAAGACTTTTCCCTCTAAACCAGCAGGATGTCCCAGATAAGTTTAAGGTAAGAGAAATACAGGTTGCTCCCTGGCAAACTTGGCTTCCCTCCATTTTACCCAAATACCTGCTCAAGATTATAGTACTGCCCCTGCCCAAGAGAGGTTTCAGCTCGCAGCTGTGTAATAATTAATGGTCTCATTTCCTTCTAGTACAAAGCAGACACTCTGAAAACAAGTCAGAATCTAACAGAGGAACACCCCTGGATTGACTACACGTCACCATCGCTTATTACATTACTGTTTACAGACCTTGGTGTGTTAACTCCATCCGCTGTCAGCGATGAGCTCATTAAACTCTATCTGTAACTCAATGGACATGGTGTGCAGTCTCATCTTCAATGACTGTCACAGCTATAAGAGCCTGGGAGGTGATACAAGTTAGGCAGACATGGTAAGGAGACAGCATGACAAGGATTCGTGTCATTATTGGCCTTCTTCAGCTTAAGGCATCACCTGTGGATGGACCACTGTCTAGAAAAAAACAATCCAAGTTGCTACAGCTTCTGAATACCTTAAATGAGTTGATTGAAAGATGGGTCAAGTACTTTATTTTACAGTACTAAAGTAACTTATGGTGTATTCAGCTTCATTCTGAGCTATCTGTGAACAAAAGCCCTGAAATAAAGGCTCCAAGGGAAAGCTGTAGCTCCAGCCAAATCATACAAGGGCAGTTCTTAACTGTGTTTATGGAAACCGGGTTTCTTTATGAAGAAATTAAATCCATTCTGTTCTCTGCATCGTTGTTTTGTATAAAAATACAGTTTTATTCAAGTAGGGAGTATCTTAATGTGAAAGTCCAGTTAGAATAAACGTCAACCTTCAGTCTCAGTCAGCAGCAGCTTCTTCTTTGAGTTTCCTCTGGCTACCTGTTAGTCTCTTCTCAAATTCTTCTTCACTGATTTTCCCCTTCTTTAATCTTTTCAAGAGTCTTGTGTCATTCAGCAGCTCTTCCATGTCCTCATCTTCCACATCAGAGCCCTGTTAGCCATTGAAATACAACAGATTACACACAACGCCAAAAGGCTTCATTTCTGTATAGCTGAACACAACAGAATTTTACAACCCAGATTTTGCCAGCAGTGTCCAAGCAGGAAATCATACTCAATTTCTACAACCAGTCTATCAAATTAACTTGCTGAGACACAAAAAAAGCAACAACAAATAAGAACTGTCCAGTGAAGTGCTGCTGCATCCCTTACACTCCATGCAGCCTATGAGCCCATGCTGGCAGCAATTCACCACCAACTGAGTGATGACAAATTGTTTCAGTGATCAGCTTTAAAAAACTTTTCCTTATGCTTTGCCTGTCAAAGACTCAGAAGGTTTATTTTCAGTAAGTAATCCTGCAGTGCATCTCACTTCTGTCACACTAAAATCCCATTGCTCTGCCTTTTGAAGTACATGCAGCAACAACAAGCAGTTTAATAGAATGGGCACAGTTTACCTCTTCACGCCTCCTTTTAGCTGTTGCTTTCCTCTTCTTCTCCCTTTTGGCTTTCTGCTTTGACCAGGATTTGTTTTTTATGAACTTCTTTTTTCCTCCACTTTCCTGCCTTTCCTTTCTTTGTTGTTCTAGTTGCTTTTGTCTCTGTTTTTCTCTATTTTTATCCTTAAATGGAATGGAGTCTGTATTAACAGTGACTGGAGTAAAGTCTGGAAAACATTTTCCTCTTAGCTCAGGCATCTTTGGCATCTTTAACAAGGCAAAACCTTTAGCAAGACTAGCAAAGTCCAGATCTGTTAAGAGAAAGATTATGAAGTCAGTTTCCTGCTGGATGAAAAGTTAACTTACAAAGTCACAGGAAAAAAACTTATCCTGACATTTGTATTTAGTAGCAGTAACAACATTAGGTCACATTTATGCTTAGGTTTGTGTCAGTCAGACTTGCTAATTAAATGTCTTCTCTGGAATGATGAGAAATTGCTTAAGCAAATAAGAATTCTGTCACAACTGGATACTGCAGAAAGCATCTCTGAGAACAGAAATGGGCGGTTGGAGCTTCTGGATAACAACATCATGGGGTTTTCTGCCAAACCAAATATTGCCTTCTGAACAGAAAAAGATCCCCAGCTCCTGCTGGGAATTACCTTTTATTCGGAAGATCAGATTGCACTCATGTTTGGCATAAGCCTGGATGTAAGAGACAAATGCTTTCATCCCTTTCTCAAACACCGCTCTGTCAGCGAGAGCCATAGACTTCAGTTTTGGAAGAAGATCCAACACATTCCTCTGTGCCTTCATTTCCTGCATGGGACACTGAAAGCCAAAAAAGAAATACAAAAAGAAAGGCAAAGTTCAGCTGAATGATTTGAAATGTGCTACGAAACTTCAAACACATTTCTTCCCC
Source organism: Pavo muticus (assembly GCA_016647715.1). Classification (NCBI taxonomy): domain Eukaryota; kingdom Metazoa; phylum Chordata; class Aves; order Galliformes; family Phasianidae; genus Pavo; species Pavo muticus. The sequence continues at coordinate 3,805,212 of JACDJE010000004.1, forward strand.
GGTTAATCTTCAGCATGTTTGGAGCACCTTTCCCTGTCCTTTACCGGGCCATTTTATGTGCTCAGTAAATGACACAGGGAGCAATCACATTCTAACAGTGAATTTGGTCCTGACTTCAAAATGCCTGTCATTAAGCTTCTGATGAGCGTCTGCTCCCACGCCCTTTGCTGCACAGGGTTAGAATAAAAGTCTACTGACCTTCTGATTGATTGAGAGAAAGTTAATGTAAGATTCTTCCATGGGAAGCAAAAACACAAGAGCACTGCCAACATTTCCAATCCGCGCTGTCCGACCGCAGCGATGCACAAAGGCACTGAAATAAAGCAGGGATAATTCAAGGAGAGATGCTTGGTCTGACTTCAAAGCATTAGTGAGCAAAAGGGCAAATCTGACAGAATGGAAAACCTGGAGTTCTCCATAATTTCAAACTAAACTGAGAACTTCAGCTACAGGGAAATGGTGACAACAGAAGTAAAAATAAATGGAAAAAGCTCCCCCCACGCGAGCTCTCAATGTACCACCCTTAAACAGCTCTGCCCCCGCTCTCTGCGCTCATTCACACACCTCAACTGGTTACGTCTATACTCTCACAATAACTCTTAGTATAGAAAGCCTCTTTGCACAAGTGCAAGTGGCAACCACCTATTTCACTTCTGCACATCGTGCCTACAAAGGCAATCGACTTCATTCACATCAGTTACAGTAAAAGTTGCCACTTTCTTGTTGGCAGGTCACTCGGATTTCCAGCAACGAGTAAATGCCTTTTCCACAGCTGTGCGTTCTCCATTTATATCTAAACAGTACAGGAGCACGAGCACAAGTCGGTAGGATCTGAAGCTGTACCTTGCACTGCTAGGTGGGTCATACTGTAGAACCCAGTGTACCTCTGGGATGTCTATGCCACGGGCCATCACATCAGTGCAAACTAAAATCCCACTAGGAAGAAGAAAACAACATTTTGTCACTCAGCTGCCAAGTAAGAAAAGCACACTGTGGGACACAATTAAATCTCTCCTCCTGTTCCTACTTTTGCCTGAGTAACCTGCTTGGTTCTTACCCCGGCAGCCCTCGGAACTCAGTAAAAATCTTGTTACGCTTGTGTTTCATTTTCCCATGAATGCACATTATTTTCACTTGTTTAATTAAGGATTCCAAGGCCTTCCCATAGTATTCCACACAGGCACACGTGCTGTTGTGATGAAGACAGAAAAGTAAAAGATTATGCTGTATATTTAATCCGCCTCAGGCAGCCAAGTCAGAACAGCCTGAGCCTTCTCAAAAATACCCACTTGTCTATTTCTGTTTAAAATACGTACATCACTTTTATGGCTAACACATCATCTATCATCTTTCATAATCTTGTCAAGTTCATGTTAACAGGACCCTGACACGAAGCAATGATCAATCTCCTTCTATCTGTAAGACAGCTATTAAAATGAACCACGTTTAAAATAGTTCCATCCTTATCAACACTATCAACACAGGGCAGCTTTGGAATTCAAGCCATAAAACTCCTTGTTTTCACAATGAAACACTCACAGAATTACCTGAAAAAGACCAGATGTTTTTCCTGCTTGTGCTGCTGAAGAAAATGCACCAACTGATTAAATTTTTCATCTGCTTTGCATATCTACACAATACAAAAGAAAAGCAATAGGTAAGAAAATGGACTTGATACAAACTGATCTGCCAGTTTCCCCCTTTCATTACACACTGATGTTTGGTCAGGGAGGCACAGCAGCGCAGCAGTTTGGGTCCTGGCCAGCCAAACAAAACAAACAGCTACACTCACACAGCAGGTAACTACAGCACTAAGAATTAAGGCCACTGCTCCTCAGCACGGTTGCCAATCTTCAGATAACTTCCAAGAGTTTCACAGTTTAGAAACTTCTGGTTCCTCTGCTAAAGTGACTGTAAGCGGTCACGACTTAAAAACTTGTTGATGGAACCGGGGAAAAGGGAGAAAGGATGCCAACTACCACAGAGCACGGAGTCCATACCATGTAATAGTTCTCCAGACGTGTTGGAGTATTCTGTGTGTTGGTTGCTGCCACTCCCTTCTCCTTCACCGAGATGCGGACAGGATTCCGGAGCCCTGCTCTCACCAGGTTCTCCACCTCTTGAGTCTGAGTGGCTGAGAACAGACCCGTCCGCCTCTGCTTGGGTAAAAAGGCCAGAATGGCATTTAAACTGCAAGTAAAAACATGCAAAACATAAATGTGCCAAGATTTCCCTCAGAAATAAGTTTAATCACTGGAAGCATGAGCTTATACACCAAACAGTTCTTATCACTAAATGTCAAGCATCTTCTACTCCAGTATTTATCAGAACATTGCAAGAAAGACATCTGTGCTTAATTGTAACAGCATTTTAAGCCAATACTGATATTCAAATGATTAGGTGTTAATACGCATCAGAAAAAAGAAATCTTCACCTCTGCATTCATCAAGCAAGCACTCCTTCCTGATTCCTTTCCCTTTACACCAATTGCTTTATGCAGGCTACAGAGCACAGAGGCAGAAGAACAATACAGAGCGTTCACTTAAATCAAAGATGAACTCACTTAAAACTTCAGATGTATAACGAAAGTTTATTAATTAAATATCATTTAAATACCTTGATTCAAAGCCCATATCGAGAAGTCTGTCAGCTTCATCCAATACCAACACATCCAGAGACTTCACGCAGCCTGCGAGATCCAGCCCATCTGCTTTCCTCCTGAACAGATCCTCCAGTCGGCCTGGTGTAGCTACAATAATGTTCCCCCTGTTTGCAACAAAGGCACGGCAATTTTGTAACCACACAAGGTAAGGCCTTTGCTGGAGCCGGTAACAATTACCACAGCACAAACCTGCCCTCAAAATGAATGCATTTTTCAATAGAAAAATTTCAGTGTGCTATTACCAACTGTATTTATATTCCAGACAGCATGTTGATGGGAGAAAAAAGCCCTTGTGTGAAGGCTCACCATTTGTGGTAATAACAGTTCAGAAGATAATGAATGACTATTGAAAGCAACTATCAGCTAGAAGAAATATTCCATACTTCTGTGCAAAAGCTGGAGGCAAATAAAATGGCTTCAAAGTTTCCCCATGAGTATCAGCACCAAATCGTTCCAATTATTCAACACAGACTCAGCCTCACTGGAGTCCACTGCTGGTAGAAAAGTTACAAGAAGGAACTGAAATATTCAGCTTTCAACTCGCCATGCAGTACGCTGTTCTTTACCCAGACAGCAAGGAAATGGGACCGATTCCACATGCAATCCTTGCTTTTTAACTCAGTACAATCTCATTAGGGTGCATTTTACTCCAGCAAAATAAACACAATTTCTTCAGTGTACACCCAACATATTTACCAGTATCAGCAAATGTCAGCACCAGCAAAACCAGACCAGAGCCATAATTTGAGTATTCTAATGACAAGGAAGAAAACACAACAGCAAGGCATTGGAACAATTACAGACAACCAACTTACCCATGTTCTTTAAACTTCTCAACATCTTCCATGGGATTCCTACCACCAATTAAAAGAATCTGACTAAAACAACAGAACAGAAAGATTTAGGTCATCTTTAAATGTTGTGACCTTACAAATGACAGAAGTCCAAAGAAAATGGAACTGTGGTCATGAAAAGCTTGAGGTTCGCTCACCTAAACTTGGGGAAGTGTTTTGTGAAGCGTGCCAGCACCTCATCGATTTGAATAGCTAATTCTCTTGTTGGTGTGATAATTATAGCTCCAACCTGCAAACAAAAGGAACTTACGGAAAACAGCAAAGGAAGATTGTTGCAAAACTGTCACTTGCAAGGTAAGTGAATACGAGGCATGTTTACGACCCTGGCTTCAGGCAAAACATTCCCAGTAGAAAGAACTGCTAAACCAATATGCAAAATGCTCGAGAAGTAGCAGCTAATAACAGTATTTTATCAAGAAAAGCAGCACAAGTACTTTAGAATGTATCCAAAGTCAACAGATGCAGAAAGTACTCAAAGACTCTTGCTTGCAGTACATTCCCTTATTCAATATTCTGAGATACTCTTCTAAAAGCTCAGAAAAAGTTTGATCATTTCAAATAAAAAGCTGCATGTAAGCACAGAAAGCACCCCAATGTTTATTCTTGTTGTTACTACAATACCAAAGGGACACTTTATATATTCGTTTTGACTTACTGGTACTTCTACCGAGGTCCTCAATCTTATCGATATATCACGAAAACACATTCAAACATTCAAGCTGAACAACTTCACCTTACCTGCATTTTCTTTAGCTTTTCTTCCCGTCTGAGAAGAATTTCTAGTATGGGAATCACAAACGCTAAGGTTTTGCCACTGCCCGTTACCTGGGAGAGGGAAACAGAGTCAGCACCCTCAGCTACACAGACAGAGCAAGAAAACCAACCCGAGCGGGTAACACTCACCGCTTCTGCAGCGACGTCTTTGTTACTCATGAAGAGCGGAATGGTCGCAGACTGAGGAAAAAAAAGGGAAGCAGCACATGAACAGATTAATTATTATCTCGCAGAAGCTCAGTTACCCTCAAGAGCCACCAGAGTTCCCTCCGAGTTACCCGAGCAGCAGCACTGCTAGAAAAGCCGAGCGCAGTGCCAGCTCCCACCCGCGGCCCGGGGCGCGCAGCCCCGCACGGAGCTTCCTTCCTCGGGCTCCCCGACCCCAGAGCCGCCCCTCACCTGCACCGGGGTCATGCGGTCGAAGCCGAGGTCCTGCAGCGCTCGCAGCACGCCCGGGCTCAGCGCCACAGGCAGCGCAGACCAACTGCCCTCAGTCACCGCCTCCATCTTGGCGAGGCCGTGCGTACCGCCGGAACTTGTCCCTCACTTCCGGCTGCAGCGGGGACGGCCGGAAGCACGCACCGCAGCGCTTTGGTTCCGACGTAAGAGAGGTTCCACCGCCTCCACAAGGAAGCTCCACCGCGAGCACCGACACGCAGAGCACCAGCATTCCCATTTTTATAGCATGGGGACCGTCAGAGCACTTCTGTGGGCCCTACGGAAGCACTGTAACACCCAATGGCACAGTGGGCAGCACCAGCACGGAAGAACCATAATTTCTTCTACCTGCCCACAACACCAGGTCATGGTTGGATGAATTCTGGACACCCAGGGATACTGATGGAAACATTTTGAGCAGCACCTCCATAAAGCGTCACAAAAAATCAATACAGAGCGTGGTGTTTGGTTATCTTTTTTTTTTTTTTTTTTTAAGAATTTGTTTATTTATCGAACCTGGGTCATATTTCGATTCACAAGCAATTTTAAATGTACATCTTATAGTTCAATTTAAGTGTTTTACACAAAAATATTGGCACACAACAGTCGCCATAAGGTGTAACGCCACCTTGCTGAGGAACTGCTGCCGGTGTTTGCCCGAGGTTGCAAAATCTTTACCTGGAACATGAAAACCTGTAACAAATTTTAAATTAATTGTACAAAACTGCTGTGTGTAACTTGTAGAGGCTCCCCCTGGAAAAGGTCCCACCCCACCCCAAAAATGATTACAACTAATGTACATCAGTCACAACAGAATCCTGGCTCAGCACCCACACCAGACGCGTCTTTAATTTTTAAACCAATCATCAGATACCAAGGAAAGTAACTTTATACAAAAACAAATCTACATGTGCCTGGAAAAGAAAACACACCAGTACTTAGCATTATGCTAATTATGACCAGAAAATGGCAGATTGCCACTTAACTTAAATACAAGGGCTGCATAGCATTGCAATAAACCCCCAGAACCGTTAACCCTTTGGCATCAGGAATCCAGATGTCCTGACCACTGCTGCATCCTGCAAGAGCACCAACAGCCTCAGCCTTGGAGCTGCACGAACCAAAGGGATAACTATGGTTTGCCAAGACACTGCACACAATGGGCTCCGATTTAAAACCTGAAAAAGACTAAAAACCATGTGATGAACATGTGGTAGAGGATCCATTTTGATACTGGTTATTTTGTTAAAAATCGAGGATAAGGTGGTGTCATTAGGATAGTTACTGAACACCTTCTTTTACATTTTAATTGAGTACATATACTAGATCAGAAGTTGTCAGATCTACCCATTATCAGATTAAAGTTCCAATTGCTCCTCCTTGGCAGTTTGCATAAGTGAAGAAGGGATTCCTTCTATTTCTTAACACTTACTGCAGGGTTAATGATGTGAGAATGCAACAGTCACGTTAGGGCCTTGTACCGTTTCCCTGGATAGAACTGCAAGTACTTATGGAAACAGAAAGTTAGGAAAGACACAGACATTGCTTGTTACTACAGTTGAATTACAGCATTTGCAGCTTGCTTGGATCTTGCTTAGCATACAGACTAGGCAGGTTTAAGTGAAAAGAGAAAAAAAAACAGGCCAATTAAGTGATGAGATTTCAGCATAGCTTTTGCTAAAGAAGATATATAAAAACAATTCATTTTTAACTAGGAAGGAACGTAAGCAAATAAGTTTTACAGTTCAGTAAAGAGGGTCTCGAAACTTAGTGACTCTTTTTTTTGTGACCAGGATGTTTGGTAGACAGTGAACTGAAATCCAGGACCAGGAACAGTACTCTTAAACAACTCTTCGGACTTCAAAAAACCTCTTCAGATAGTAGATTTGTCCCAGTGTCATGGCAACTAGTACAAGAGCTTCAAAGAATGACCAAAGGACCACTCTGCTGTTTGTGTTGTCATTAACTGTTGAGAAAAAAAAGTAACAAAGAATTTACAACAAATTTAAAAGATACTTTCTTTTGTCATAGGAACTGAAGAAATGCAAAGAAGCCTTACAATGACATCACTGGTATTTGTATTATGGCTGCACAGGGGTTCCAGGAACTGAACTGAGAACCTGCATAGCCTCAACCACGCTATGCAAAGATGTTCATCTCACCTCTGGACACACACTGCAACGTCCTTCTGTGCTTTCTCTGCATAAAAATCTTCATTATGTGAGACACAAGAAAATGTAGAGACTGCAAGTGTCAATCACATTTTTGACTCCACTGGGAGGAGTTCCAGGATTTGTTCTGAATTCTTTTTAGTAATTTGAAATAGCTTTTATAGACTTAAGCATAAATCTTAAGAAGTCAAAAGACACCTACTTGCTCTATGTATTCTCTCACGAACTTCCATGTACTCCTGTTCATGCTTTACAGCTGTCATGGCCACTGCTAACTCGTTAATCATCTCTTCTAGCTTGTTCTGATGAGCTGCAGAATAATTTCAAAAGCATCAGAAAGTTATTGACTCAAAAAACCATTTTTTAAAACATACGAACAGTTGTAATCAACTTCCCATCACAGAGGGAGCTCTGAAAAATGCAGTCTGGACAATGAAAACTTCCTATCCTTACAGCAAAATACTTCTGTTGCCTCACTGCCACCTTTCAGAACACATCGTGTGGCAGTTACTGAGTGGGAAAACCTCTCACCACATCCAACCAGGTGACAGATGACACCCAATTTAGTCAGTGCAGACCACTCGTATCCAATATGGGCACACTTCTCCAGAAAAATAGAATGTAAAAATACCTGAGATCATTACCACACTATTACCCACTTTGCAAACACGTCCCAATATACTCCAAGCAAATTATCTTAACATAACAGCTTCTTTTCTAGTTGTTAAGTTTGCAAAAGAAGAACAACTGAGAATTTAGCTTAAGATCGTGATGCTGGCAAAACGAGGTGACTGTCTGAAGCAGCGATCGCATCCTGTGGTCTCCCTGTTTAGCTGTAGCACAGCATTCAGCAGAAACAGTGCCAAAGGGGAAGGGCAAATGGCAGGAGCTGGCCTCGGGTTCTGGTATGTCATGAAAGCAGAAGAGTAAGAAAATGAACTAACAATAACAGAAAATTAGCTTGAGATAATTCGGCACATGGAAGGAACAGAGATCCAGGATTTAGTGACTTGCCAATCACAGGATCCTTTAGACACCTTCATGCTCAAGGAACTGCCCACTAACAAAAGTTATGAACTATGCAAGTAATTTTCAGAGTTCTCTAGCACCAAGAGAAGTTTGAGCAATCATTCCACAGACACACTCCAGGCAAACATCTCTTGAAGGGATATACTGGATTTTGAAGCTACCTAATATTATTTCTTTATAAATTAACTATTTCAGATCACGCTCTGAAAGCAAACCTATTAAAAATATACACATTTGGGTAACAGACAAAAGGATGGCCAGAGAATAACACTCTTACAAGCTCTAATTAAAGTCCAAGTAGATGTCTAAGCAACACTCACTTTGCTAACATGGATCTCTTAATTTCGCAGCCAGTCACTGCAATATGCACAGCTNGGTTGTTAGTTAAAAAAAAAAAAACACTAATGAAGACGAAGTTGGTATTTTTTATTTTTATGTTTCTTTTGCTCACAGCACACTGACAATCATGCATTCAGGGAGGGGTGGGGAAGGAATCTCACTTTCAATATATTATGGATGTGCATGCCATGTACCTAGAGACATACACACCCACCACCCACCCCAAAAATAAATTTAATAAAAATGATATTTCATAAATTAACTCAACCAAAACAGAAATAGGAAAAAATCAAAATAAATCAAAATAAAATAATTCAAACTGCACACCAAGGAGAGAAAGAGAGAGAAGTAGAGATGAGGAAGAAAGAAAACACAAAGCGTGCACATACTGCGCTTTGACACATCATGCCATTATACCTGGAGCCCAGAAAGTTGAGAGGAAAAGAAAGAAAGCAAAGAGAGAGCAAGAGAGAAAAGAAAACTATTTCACATGTGCATGCAATCAAAAATAAAAATACCAAACAAACTCCAAGATAAAAAAAAAAAAAAAAAAAAAAAAAAAAAACAGGGAAAAGTGTTTACCTTAAAATGTAAAGCTCTATTAATATTCCTTAGAACTGATGTTTACGTTTATTCACATTCAGTAAGAAGATTTAACTGAGGCTTTAAAAAAATCACGTTAGGAATTGGTTAAATTTCATCAAGAGATATCAACCAAGCACTCAGTTCACGCAGTTATTTACTCACTAAAATAGAAGAAAAGAATTTTCTTTCTAGCTCCAGTTAGTGAGTTCTAAAGAAAACTTTACAACTTGTTACCCAAACAATTTACAGCAAACGGCAACTTTCCAGTTTTTTCTCTTGTAACATGTTTGCTAATTCATATCCTAGGTGGAATTTGTTGCTTCCAAAAGCCCTTGATTATCCAGCATTCACTTTAGTAAGTAAACATCGTTTAATGCTCCTGGATGCTCATTGTTTTAGTTCAATTCCACTTAAAACATCTAATCAAGCCTTCTGTTAGCCACAGATAATGACCTGAAGACAAAGTGTCATGGCCAGTTTGAGGACCTGATCCCAAGAGCTGCTAAGTATTTCAACCTCTCGATGGAAGCTTGCAGTGCTCAGCATTGCTCAGAATCAGACCTTTGATGTAGTTTATTAAAAAGACATTCTCATGCTACAAACAAACATTACAGAGAAAAAGCAAACGTTAGCTGTTAGTGAATAAACATATGCAAAAGACAAGATGCTAATGAGCTTTCAAAAAGCAGTACACATACCATCCCAGGTATCTCCACCACCTAGAGAAAAGTGTAAGAGATGAACACAAGTACAGGACAAAAGGCTGCAGATAAAACAGTAACTTACATGGCTACAAGAAAATATTTTTTCATTAGCACATTTATCAAAGAGTTCAACTAATGCATATGGCAATCTACACAGTGCTGAGCAAACTAGAAATAGAGAAAGAAACCGATGAAAAGACTAAAAGATGAAAGCATTCGTTTCTGCAGACGGCCAAGTGATTCCCTGGTGATTCTGCATTAAGTTGTGCCACGAGGTCTAAAAACATCCATATCCATTTAGCCGTGCAAGGGAACAGCCAACTAGACCGCCTGAAGAAACAGGAGTACTGAGAATCCTAGTCACGTTCACAAGTCATGCACGTAGGAAAAAGCTCCCTTTTTCTTTTCAGGAGTCTCTCTCACCTTCTGTCTCCATATCTTGCCCCTTCGGAGCTTCCCCAATATCAATTGTGAACATCACTATCTTGGGAGTCATGGTGGACATTCTGTTACTAAAACAAAACTTGTAAGTTCCATCCATGTGGGCAGCAAATGTGTATTTTCCACTGGACTCTCGATCGCCTTTATAAATTCCTTTATTATCAGGCCCTGTAATCTGGACAGGGAAAACAAAATATCATTCATTTTATTTAAAATACAGTGTTTTAAAATGCATCGATACCGGCTGGGCGCATATTTTGAAGTCATCCAGTCAGATTTACCCACAACACCTTTAATCTGACTGGTTCGGTGATATTTCTATTTTCCTCCCCTCAACCCAAAAGCAGTTCTGTGTTTTCCTGCACAGGAATCTTTAGAACGCCCTCTCTGTAAAGAAAGCCATATAAAAGCTTTCCTTACTGACCGCCTGTCCTCAAGATAAGAAGCATTCAATAACAAGAGAGACATAAACTGTCTGCAACCCTGGCTGTTCACCAAATTAACAACTGCAGGGGAAACCTTATCTCTGATGTTAGGAGGGAAACAAAAAGGAATAAAGGACATTCTCCAGTACAAAGATACTACCGTGGACGCACAGTTGTGCAATGCTGCAGCTGTTACTCACAGAAGCAGAGCAGAGTGCTAAGCCAGGAGAGTCATTGTGACCTTACGTCTTCCACTGCACCAGGACACCAAACCCAGCTGCTAAACTTCCATCACTGACTCCCAAATGGAGGTTTGCACCCTCCTGCCTTTATTTCCTGTATCAGAACTGCGTAATTTTCAACAATTAAATCTGATTTCAGCAACAGCTCTCGTGTTGAAGCTACCCCAGACAAACTATCTGCTCCTCACCAAGACGAAAGGAATGCTCACTTGTTATTCTCCTATCGACTCAATGCTTTATTGAAGAAAAACACTTACTCACAACCTGAGCTGGCAATCAACCTGATTAAAGACGGCAATCAGCCTTGTTAAAGTCAGCGCTTCAGAAGTGAAGAAAAAACGCTCCCAGAATGAGCAACACAGAGGAAAACCACTTCATTCTTCCCGCCAACAAACGCTGTACTACGCCAAGACCGCACGGAGCGGGACACTCAAGAAACCCGGAGAGAGGCTCAAACAGCGGCAGAAGGGCTCTCCTCCTGCGGGAGCACCAGCCCCCCAGGCACCCCAAGGAGGTGGAGTTCCACAGCGATCCCACGGCCCCAGAGCCGGGGGCGGCCAAACGCGGCCCGCCCTCCCCAGGCCCCACCGCCGCCCGGGCCTCCCCACACCGCCTCGCCTCTCCGCACGGCTCCCGGCACGCAGGGCCCGGTTCCAGGGCTGGGCCCCCCCCAGCGCGGGGCCCAAGGTCAGGCGGTCCCGCCTCACCTCTACGTCGATGTCCAGGAAGCCCCCCTCGGCCACCTCGAAGATAAGCCCCATCTTCGTGCCGGACGGCACCCGCTCCAGGAAGCACTCCTCCGCGTGCGCATCGATACTGACGAAGTAGGCGGCGGCCGGGGCCGCCAGTGCGGCCAGCAGCGCCAGCACCGCCCGCACCGGCGACATGGCGAAGCCCAGGGGCACCGAGCGGCGGGCAGCAGGAAAAGGGGAGGGGGGACTTCCGGCTCTCGCCACGCCCCTTCCGGGGCACGGGGCCGCCGCTCATAGGCCGGCGTGGCCCCACTGCCACGTACGGCCCTGCGCTACGGTGGCCGTCAAAGGACAGATGAGGAAGGGACAGCCCGAACTCTGAGGAGAGAGAGGCGCGAAGTAGGAGGCGGAGCCTGTGCTCGAGAGCAACCAATGAGCGAGGAGCAGGTTGCAGCGAGAAGCCAATCAGCGCGAGGAGGAGACAGCAGACCTATCAAAATGCAGAAGAGGGGAGGCCAGAGCGGCATTGGATGAGCAGCGGAGGAGGCGTTGCCTGGCAACTGAGGAGCGCGGGCTGCGCCTGAGGCGGTGCGGGAGGTGCTGAGAGAGGCTGCTGCCGGAGCCGGGAAAGCCGAACTGCTGCACCGTGTGCGGAGCTGGCAGCGGTCGGGAACGGAGCGCGGAACGCAGCATGGGGGCTGTTCCTTGGTGCAACCTGAAAGTACAGTCAAGGTATGCAGCAGGCTTCTGCATCCTCCAAGAATAACTGGCTGCTCCATGCACGGCCGTGTGCTTAAATACAAATAGTCACAAAAGCCTGCCCGCAAGAAACGCAGAAGGCTTTGAGCATAAGGAAGTCGTTTTTTATGACCGGCTGTTCTGATCGCCTGCAGGAGATTGAAAAAATAAAGCACAACCTGGCTTTCTTCTGAAGTGCCTTTGGCTTTGCCAGGCGAGCTGTGCTCCTGGTGCTGCTCAGGCGTTGTGCATTTGCCCTCAGCTGTATGACAGCTGTAATCCAAATACTCGATCTGTGTGGGTAAAGCACCGCAGGGTGGGAGCTGCATTGCTGATGTGGCTGCCACACCCACAGTCACAGGAAGCCTTCATCGTCCTCACAGAGCGTGGATTGAGCCCACCGCCTCCACAGCCTGAGCTGCTGCCTTGGGTTTGTGTTGGTCTCCAAGTAATTTCAGTCTTGCCAGTAGCACATTCTCTAAATTATTTTTTTTTCCTTTGTATGCATTTGTACATAATGAGGGGAAATAACTTGCTGCCGAATCCTAATGGTGGTATGAACGCCTTCTGTAACTCTGACACAATTCTCACTTTGCAGCCTGTCTGCTCCCCAGAGGTACCACAGAGTGCTCTCCAAATACTGTGCTCTTTTCTGCTGCCACCTTTCATGCTTTCCTAAGTGGCGTTGGCCAGGAATGGATGACTGTGTCATGACTCATCCCCATGCTCTGGAACTTTGGGCAATATCTGTGGTGTTCCTTTGGCAAGAAACTTTATGAAAAAGCAGACATCATAGGATAGCATTATTGTTATAAATTAGGCAATTGAATATCAAGCTCAGATGTCTGGAGACTTGTGGCTCAGATCAACGAAGATGAGTGCCTGCTGGCAGCACGTGAAGAAGTTTAGAATAGAATCATTTGTGTTGAAAGGGGACCTTAAAGGCCGCCTGGTCCCACTGCCTGCAGTGCACAGGGACACCCACAGCTCCATCAGTGCCCACAGCTCCATCCCCTGACCGTGGGTGTCTGCAGGGATGGGGTACCACCACCAATCTCGGCACCCTGTGCAGTGCCTCACTGCCCTCAGTGTAAAAACTTCTTCCTTATACCCAGTCTGAATCTCCCCTCTTGGTTTGAAACCGTTTCTCTCTGACCTATCACACAGTCCCTGCTAAAGAGTCTGTCTCCTTTTTTACAGCCTTTTTAGATACCAAAGGGCCGCTCTCAGCCCGCTCCGGAGCCTCCTCCCCTCCAGGCTGCACAGCCCCAGCTCTCAGCTTACCGACGCGGCGTTATTCCTGCAGCGCACACAGCAAGATGTGGAATTAGAACCTACAAGCATTCAGGGCACATTAAAGATCCACCCAGAGCACCTCTAAGCACTGTAAAAACATTCAAAAGTGCACAGTCGCCCCCGAAGGTAAAAATCCTGGAAATCTTTAACACAAAACATCCCGCTACAGTGAGAGCGCGGTCCCACGATCCCTCCCCGGGCGCGGCACAGCACGGCGGCACGCAGAGCCCAGCGGCAGTGCGCATGCGCGGGGCCTCCCCCGGCCCGCCTGGTGCATGCCATTGGCCCCGAGCGGAGCGCCGAGGGCGGGAGGTGAAGCGGGGCGGCCGCGCCCTCCTTTCCTGCCGCCGCCGCTCCTTTCCCGCCGCCCGGACAAGTTGAAACCCCCGCCCCGCGAGTTGGCCGAGTTGCGTGGAGCCGCGGCCCCACCGGGCAGCGCAGCGCTGTGCCGCGAGGCCTGGCCCGGCCCGGCCCGGAGAGCGGCCCGCCGAGGGGTAGCCGGGCGCTCCGCCGCCGCCTATGAGGGCGTCGCGGGGCCGGGAGAGCCATGGACGGCGGCGGCGGAGGGGTGCCCCCCGCCCTGGAGAAGAACGCGGCGGAGCTGACGGTGATGGACGTGTACGACATCGCCTCGGCCGTGGGGCAGGAGTTTGAGCGGGTGATCGACCAGCACGGCTGCGAGGCCATCGCCCGCCTGATGCCCAAGGTGGTGCGGGTGCTGGAGATCCTGGAGGTGCTGGTGAGCCGCAACCACATCAACCCCGAGATGGAGGAGCTGCGCCTGGAGCTCGATCGGCTCCGCCTGGAGAGGATGGACCGCATCGAGAAGGAGCGCAAGCACCAGAAGGTGGGACGGCGCCGCGCGGGTGTAGCGAGGGATGGCTGTGCTGTCGTGCGGCTGTTTGTTGTTTGTTTTCTTCCTTCCCTCCTGGAAGTTTCCTTTCTCCTTCCTTTTCTCCACCCCTTCGCCGCTCTCCGCATTTCCGTCCCCTCGCATTTCCCCGCTCCAGGACGAGAAGGCAGCGCTGTTTCTCGCTGGGCCGGCGAAGGTCGCTGCGGTAGTCCCCATTTTTTTGCAGCGCTGGGGGTGATGTTGAGCCCAGGCTTCCTGGCACGCTCGCGGGCAGGTCAGAGCGATCTCGGGTCAGTGTTGGAGCTGCGGAGTGGCGAAGAGCACTCTCCCAGATTGCACTCTATAGCCCGCGCCCACAGAAGACATTCCCCATATCCTGTTTCTGTCCCAGGACATCACGAGCCGCTCTGCTCACTGAAATGGAGGTGGCAGCTCCGATCTTCACATCATCCAGATAACAGATCAAAAGAAATGGTTCTTCCAGCAACTGACTGTGCTCAGTCACTGCTGCCTCATTCCAATCCTGCTCATACACGGAGGAATAAGCAGGAAACAACATTTCTGGAGGAGAGACCCCAAGTTTCAAGAGTTGGGCTCAATTTGCACATGGCACTTGGAGGCAAGTGGGTGGGCTGTTATGCTGGTCCTGTGCTGCCTACACAGTCAGATGTCCCCACTGACTTCTGAGACTCCTGCAGTGTCAGCCAGCAGTAATTCTTTATCTCTAGGTATTAAAAGTGCTTCCTGGTGAAATGAATATAGAACTGGGCCACGTAGCAGCACACCCAGTATCCTTGCACAAGTTGACAGTCTGCACAGAGGCCTCTGAAGTCCATGTATGTGTTAAAAAGTTTCCTAAAGGTGTCAGCTGCCAAAGGCTGCTCTTGCCAGATGCATTCTGATCCCTGCCAACTCACATCTCTGCTCTGCCAGCGTCTGTAGTAGTCATGAGATGCCTCCGGGTGTGTTCAGACAGTCCAAATGGAACTTTGCTGGGAACTTATTGAACAAGGAAAACAAAATATACAGTGCATACAGCTATGTTTTTTAAATCAAGTGGATTGCCAGCACACTGTGTCACTACAGACCAGTAGTGTCACATCCAGCTTATTCCCACTGTAAGGTTAGAAGACTCTCATGTCTCAGATACTGGTAAGCAGAAAAGGCCAGAGACTGAGAAACGTTTGTGAACAAGAAGCATCCAAAAGCCAATGCAGACATGTTTTTAGTGGTCCTTTAGCACTCATCTTTCAAGTGGGAATCTGTTTTGCCTCCAAAGCTGGCTGAGCGTGCCTGCAGTTTCCTGAGCTGACTGGCACCCGCTGGCCCATCAACCTCCTGCCTCCTCTGTCTGATACTTCTGCTAATGAGGGCTCAGAAGTTCATTTCTGCTCCAATTCATTGGGCTCTTCAATAGCAATAAATAAGGAAGTTTGCTGAGTTAATCCTTAGAATAGCCTTTACAATGTAGCCACATATGAACTACGTAAGTTCAGAGAGTCTGTTTCTTTCTGTTTTGCTTTAAATCAGAATGCTTCTAACTGAAATCTGCTGTTTCATTTTTCAAACTAGGTCAGCACGTTGTTCGAGCTGCAGTTATATGCAGCATCACTGTAAACAGTCTAGGTACTTGGCATATAAGGTTTCATTGCAGATTTGCATTTCTCAAGATAAAGAGTTTCGAGTAAAGTTAGCAGTGATTCATGAAACATTCTTAATGAAGTCTATCAATCAGATAACCTGTGTTGTTTATAATCCTATTTGTCATGTAGTGTTTTCTGCAAAACAGCACGCAAGGAGATATTATAAAATGACAGCAATGCCATAGCAAATGCTGGAATAACATAGTATTTGGACCTAAAGTCAATAGGAATATCATTTCCCATTATTGGAGCATACTTTCAAAGCAGAAAGCTGTCCTTTAATCTCTGAGCAGAGCTTATTTTAGCCCAGAGCTGCGCTTGGCAGGGTTGTTGTGTTTTGTTGTTGGGTAGGAGAGGGGCATGCTGGATAAATGCAAAAGCCAGCGAGTGACTCAGCTGGCTCCAGTGATTTGCGTGCAGGTTTCTTTGTTTGCAGCACACACATGAGATGGAGCAGAGAATGTCCCTCACTGCTGAAGTATTGCTTACGGCAGATATGTTTTGAACAAGCTCTAAATGGAACGGTTTCTTCTTAAGCACTTAAACTTTTTGTCCTAGTTTGACCTTTGCTGGGATTGGTGACAGCTGCTGTTGACACGCAGTGTTCTGACAAATGGGAGCTGTTGTTTTGGCCAGTCTCACTGCCACTAACAGAGATGCCACCGCAGCCTTCTGTATAGAACAGGTTCTGTAAGAAGCAGCACAGTTTTGCCTTGTTTATCATTTGAAGCTCAGGGTTTGCTGCACAGTGTCACGTGCTCATTGTACACCTGTGCTCAAAAAAAAAATTAAAAAAAAAAAAATAAAACATACAAAAAAAAAAAACAAAAAAAAAACCCCCCCCTTGCCCAAGCTGTGATGTGTCTGGGGCATTTATAACAGCCTTTGCAGCTGCGTCCTGGGATGTGGAAGGCAGCTCTCGCTCACGTTTGGCTATCTTGTCCAACACAGCAATCCCCTTCATCAGGTTCTCACAGTAAAATGAGAAGAATTTCCCTTTGGGTAAATTGCATGTCAGAAGTGTTTGCACCAGGAACTGACTCCATGTGTCTACATTCAGCATGTAGCACAAAGACTGGGGTTGCTGATGCTGGCATTGGAAAAGTAGATATCTTCTAAGAAATTCAAGTAGCCTCGTGTGATTGTTTTCTATGAGGATCATATAAGGATTAAAGTGGTTTGATCTGCAAATAGTCCAGTCAAAGACTCTTAATATGTTTAATATTGTCCTGGTAAATCCTTTAGGAATTAGAACTGGTGGAAGATGTCTGGAGAGGGGAAGCCCAGGACCTTCTCACCCAAATTGCACAGCTGCAGGAGGAGAACAAACAGTTGATGACAAATTTGACTCACAAAGACATTAATTTCACAGAAGAGGAATTTCAGAAGCATGAAGGTAAGTTTGATATTTCAAATTCAGCGCCTGCTTTTGTTATAAAAGCAGTACTTGATCAAAATATTTTGACTAAACGTTCTGGCTTTTTTTTCCCATAACAAAGCAGGCTTGTAGCTTTTTTATTCCTTTTAACCTAAATAGAAAATTTCTGAACAAGTGATTACACTGGAGACAGAAGAGGCAGGAGCAGGAGGGAAAGAGAAGCCTGAACAGCTTTCTGTTTGGCTGAGAAGCACGTCTGAAAGTCTAGCATCACTTTTTGGTCTGCTGCTTTTTTGTCTTTTTAGTTAGCATTTTGCAAACAGCATTCTTAATCCCTCCTTGTGTTTTCTAACACAAACAACGATCCATTCAGCAATGTTTATTTCACACCATTATGCACAAAAAGAAGTGCAGCTGGCAATCTATTCAGGATGATTGTTTGTAAAGCAGAAGATCAAGATTTGTCTCAATTATATCAATCCATCATACAGAGATATTCTAGAAGACTAAACTGAGAGATTTTATTTGGTTATTTCCCTTTAGGATTCCTTCACCTGTTCAAGACTCTTCCAGACAATTTAGAGTAGGTGAAGAGATGTATGAACCAGGGAGTGGGTGAATCCTAAGGAGATGAAGCAACTGATTAATTCATAAGCAACTTCTTTCTTGAGGCAGAATGAATTTTGAGACAAAAGGTTCTGACTGGCAACTGCAGGTAGATTTCACTGCAGCAGCTGAAACAATTGCCATCCTCAGCTCTTACCCAAGCAGCTCTTTGCAAAGAGTGAGGGCAGAAGGACAGATGTCTATTTGCTCCCCAGTTCATAGCATATGATTTGAGTCTGCTGGCTACGAAGTCCATTTCATGATACTTTGCTAGGAGTTTAAGCTGAGGAGTTGAAAAGATGACTGTTTGGTTTTGGGGATGAAGCAGCCTTGAGCTGAGAGGTGGGGTGGGCAGCTGAGAATGGTGACAGCAGCAAAACCTGCCTGTGATTATGAGTTAGTCTGGGAAGGGATGGCTCTCTGAACTATTTGTGCACGAACAGGACTCTGGCACACTGCTTCAAGCCACAGCTTCACTTTCACGTTGGGCTCTGATGATCAGTAAGGTCGCAGCTCCCTCAGAAGGCTCGTGTCTCATATTTAGCATGCAGAGTCACCGGCCAGTCTGAAAACCAGACGGCGCAGCTGAGGCACTGTGGTCCAGTAAAGCATTAGGAACAAATGGATATCCTTTTCAGACACTGGAGGGTTGGGGTTAATTTGAGGCTCACTGTTGGTGGATGAAACTGTCCAACACTGCAGAAGTTACGCTGGCTTCCCACCCAGGAGCTGACTACTCACATCTCTGGGGAGGAACGTAATGAAAATAAGAAAGTAAAAAGTAGGAAATTTAAATTATAAAACTGGGAATTTAATTATTATTTGTTTTTAATTTTTAAAGAAAAATTATTACCTTTCTAAAACAAATGCAGCTCTTTCAACTTAGTCAGTTCATCTCCTAAAAGTAGCTCCATGTCAGCCCACCAACTCCATGTAAAGAGACAGAATGGCAGTTATGAGTCACAGGCCAAGAAGGCTGACGTTATTATGAAGGACCATCTTCCCCTTTGTGTTCTCACCTTTTTTTCCACTGGGTATCTAGCTCACTGGAGCTCATGTGCTTGTATTTAAATATAGCCATACTCTTTACATTCAGCTAGCCAAGCAAATGCCACGCATGCTTTTCATGTTATTTTTACTGTGTCTACGCAAGTGTAACAACAAACAAATCCATTCCAGAGATGACATTCTGGGGTCACTGATATTTATTAGCTGAAATGGACAACTTAAGTGAAGTCACATTAATTTACAGCAAACTGAGCTTGTTACTGGGACCTGTTATATCAAACCCAATTGTTTTCCATTTAGGAAATGACATCATTAATGAGCAGGTTTGTCTCAAATTACTTGTTTGGACAGTGTCAGAAAGCAGTCGTGCTGCTCTTTTTCTCCTCTCTGTCATTTGATCTGATGCATATTAGCTCTACAGAGGCTGGTTTTCAAGCGAAATGCTTTGTTAGCTAGACTGACTTTGACCAGGCTCCAATCTTCTTATCTCAGCATGATTTGGTGTTGTGATCACGTCTCCCCTTAGCGGGTAACTCTGCCAGGATTAGCAGTT
The DNA here is from genome assembly GCA_016647715.1 of Pavo muticus. Classification (NCBI taxonomy): domain Eukaryota; kingdom Metazoa; phylum Chordata; class Aves; order Galliformes; family Phasianidae; genus Pavo; species Pavo muticus. The sequence goes on from JACDJE010000004.1 coordinate 3,824,643, forward strand.
GGCTGCTTACTCGCTACACAGTTAGTTAAAGGAGCTGTTCTTAGCACAGGCAGCAGAAGCCAGTGATTTAGGTGTGCTAAGGCTTTGAGAGTCAATCCTTGCCAATTAATAGTCACATTATGGTTCACAGAGCCTCACTTTGGCGTAATGAAGATGTTTATGAGAGAGATCAGTACCATCCCACCTAAATAGGAGGGCTCAGAGCAGAAAGTGTGCACTCTGAGAATTGGAGCAGAGCAGTGTCCATACAAAAGGGCACATGTGGCAGAATACAAAACAAACAGGAGGGGTTAAAGATAAATTTGCAGCATCCATTATTGCTACTCCTCCCTGAGCTCAAACAGAGCACTTATGTGAAGGTGCTGACTGATCACACTCTCCTAGCAAAATGCCCCAAGCACACTTGACCCGTGTGTCAAACAGGACAAGCAGGCTGCTGTTTCTCTGCTGGGAGAGGAGGTGCTCTCTCAGACTGGCCATGGTAATACAGGCAAGCAGCAGGATGCCAGGAGTCATGTAAACCTGCTGTGCTTGGCTGCAGAGGAGCCTACCATTCCCTTTCCAAAGTGAAGGCAAATTTCTATTATGAGTATTTAGGAAGTAGTGCCACGAACTCTGATCAACGTTTTGGTCTGCTATGATAGAAGTTGTATAAATACATCAGTAAACAGTTTCCTAAGTATAAACATAAAGGATGTTCTTTTTTGCCTTTTCCCTTTTTTTTCTTTTCCTTAATGTTTTCCTTTCTTTACCCCTTGGAACAATACTGTGATCACAGCAATTAACAGGAAGCTGTGAATTCATAGGATGTGTCTAGGGAAGCCAGCTGGGTGTGTCATTTAAGATCTTGCAGATATTAGACTTGGAGTCATTTAGAGATAATTACATTTAGGGCACTTAGTGATTTCCCTCCCCACTTCCCCAGTGCTGGAGAAAATGGAAGGAGATGTGACTGTTTCACAAACACTTCCCACCTTTCCTTTCCCCTCCTCCTGAAATAAAAAGGATAATGTAGTGATCAGTGCACACAATTAAGTCTTTGATGCTCACCAGATGTTAGAGAGAAAAGTGAGCATAGTGGGAGGAAAAGCAGTTAGCACCAAAATGGTACTTTAGTCTTTAAATAGCACCTGCTATCTAAAGATCTCAAAGCATTGCACAAATGCTAATGAATATAGCTGCACTCACTGTTCCTAGCTCTTACTGGGGTAAAACTGCTGCTCTAAAGTCTCGCTGCAGCCCCTCTGTACCTCATGGCAGTTTTGGAGTTCTGTGTTTGTTTTTAAATACAGCTGATGTTTTAGACTCAGCCCTGAGACTGCCTGCAGAAGAGTGGATTCAGGAACCTCTTTGTAGATGCAGTGGTTCAAGAACTGCAAGTAAATGAGAGCAAGTTGTGGGAAGGTACCAGTGCTCCATAGCGCTGGCTGGTACGAGGGTCCTTGTCTGACTCTGTTCTTTTGGCTTCAGCACAGCTCCATCCAGCTGTTACCAAGCTTCTACTGTCTTGTCTGGTGTCGCTGCGAGTAGGGGAGCTAAGCCAGAGGTTTGGGGATCTGCCTAAGGTCAGAGATGTGTCAAAGCAGGGCATAGGCTGCCTGCACTCCGGACCTTGGTTCTGGGAGATCACAGATCTTTTAGAAGAGCAAGTGGCAGTGCATATCAGTGTCCCCAGTGGGTGTGAGCCATTATCACGGTGAAGAATTAGAAGTATCGGGGCCCTGTTAGTGTTCTTGGTCTCAGCAGCTCCTGCTTGTCCTTAGTTTGTTTTCTGTGTTCCTTTTTTAACCAGGAATGTCAGAGAGAGAACGGCAAGTCATGAAGAAGCTGAAGGAAGTTGTAGATAAACAGAGGGATGAAATCAGAGCAAAGGACCGGGAACTTGGACTTAAAAATGAGGATGTAGAGGCTGTAAGTGGCTCTGGCTCTTCCTGTTTCCCTTCTTTCTCACCCATGTTTCTACAGCCTTCTTTCACGTTTAATACCAAATTTGTAAGCAATGCCAGATTATCAGTCCAGCAACTGAAGAGTGCAGCATAACTGGAGTGTCCAAAACAATTAGGCAGTCAGGGCAGGCATGTGGCCTCTGCTGCATTTGGGTTTAGTTGCATTTAGTCTTAAGCGAGTCACAAACTCCACTGTGACCTTGGGAATCAGTTGATGACTTACATCCTTCTGTGTTACAACTGCCTTACATGTATTTTGCTTCCCATCCTAACCCAGGGGATCAAAGCAAAATACTTATAAAATGAAGAGTAAGAACTTGTCTGTCTTATCTTTCTCTCTTCTGCTTTGGGTTAAGATATAACTCAGAATCCTGGAAACCACCCTGTCCTTGAGCTTTGCTTTTATGAAACAAAATATTGAAAAAGATGAATTTGTTTTTAGCTGGAGAATTCCCTGTGCTTGGGGGAAAGTACCTGTTTGTACTCTGGAAACCAATTAAAGAAGTTTTAGTGACTGCAATTGTGGTAGGAAATTAGATATGAAAAAAACTGCTTGGGGGTGAGGAGAGTTTTCCAGATTAAATTTAATGGGAACCCACTACTTGTTCTTTAATGTAGCGTTTGGGATTTGGTCACCACGGGTGATGGCTGAATGGATACTGACAGACTGCATCAATGTTTTGCAGCTTCAGCAGCAGCAGAACAGGTTAATGAAAATTAACCATGACCTGCGGCACCGCATCACAGTTGTGGAGGCTCAGGGGAAGGCACTGATTGAGCAGAAGGTGGAGTTGGAAGCATATCTGCAAACCAAGGAGCAGGAGATGGGCACCCTACGAGCAGAGCTGGGGAAACTGAGGGAGAAACTGCAGGGTGAGGACAGCCAAAATGGGGAGGAAATACAGGTAAGGGGCATTTTAACTTACTTTTTAAAAACAACCTTTTACAGAACTTCCATCTCCATACCAAGCACCTCTCCTTTGGATAACTGAGATTGATATGAATCAGAGGCAGTGGTGGGGCTCGAGGACAGCATGGTTGTATGCAGGTGTGGCATACAGAGATCAGCGTCACTCACTGCGCTGTCACGGGAAGGGCCCTGCCTGAGTGCAACCCAATGGAACAGAACCCTCCTTTCTAACGCACAGAACCAGATGTGCAGAAGGCAGAGTGGCAGGACAGGTTGGCGCTAGGATGTCTGCATTAGAGGACAGCTCTCCCCTGAGTCTTGGTGACACATCACACTTTCTTAGGGAGAGTAATCTTTTGGTCATGCACTAGGCTGCAGAACTCTCCAGATACCAGAACAAATCATTGCTTACTAGAGCATTCTACTAAAAGCATTGTAAAGGAGTCCAAAATCTGTGGAGTACCAGCTGTTAGTTTGTATTCAAGGCAGACAGTGTTTTGGTACATTTGGGTTCATTTTATTTGCTCAGATCAGCCCCTTCCCCTAAAGGAAAACAAACTGATCTTCTAGCAGTCTGGATTTTCAAAAGATGAACAGCTGGCAGGTAGCTTAAGCCTTGTTGTGTATGCAAATCTGCAAGTCCTGATGGGTCCTGAAGGTGCAATGCACTATGATAGCTGAGGCACAGCACATGAACCACAGTAGAAAGGAAATTGTAGCAGGAGTCGTCCCAGAGAGAGAGCAGAACTCTGCAGTCAGACCGTACCTGAGGGCAGAATGCTGGCATGCAGTGGAATATGCCTGCTTTGCCTGAAATCTCTGCTTTATTTCACATTCTTAAAGTGCTACCTACCCTCTTTAGGCTTTTGTGCATGTGACACTACTTCTGTCTTACTCAAGTGAAAGTGCTGCGTTTCCCTTTCCTAATGCTGCCCTCAGAAGAGCACAAAGTAGGATAAGGAGTCTTATGACATGAAAGAATTTGGAGGAGCACTGAGACATAGAGCTGTTTGGCTGTCTGTGTTGATAAGAGCTCCAGTACTGAGCCATGTAAGAAGCACAGTAGCACTGTACGTGCCTGACAGACTGCAACTGAGAGCATAACATGTAACCCACTTGTAATAGGAGGGAATGTACATCAGAAAGCGGAGGCAAAAGCTGATGGGGTAACCTGGTACCCCAGGAATGTAACAGCGGCTCAACATGTCACTGCTGAACTGGGCAAGCGCTGTATTAATAATGAAAAGGATGACTTCATTGCTTTTAATTCAGCCAGGACACCCAGCTTTGTAAACAGGGCTGCAGAGCACAGGCCTAGAGCCAGCATGTGTGAAAGTGTCTTCAGTCTCTGGAGAGAAAGGATGCATTCTTCACCTCTCTCTAGCTCATCTGTTCCATGGCAATAGCGCCTCTTCTAATTAGAGTCGTTGCCACTTTCTTTGCCAGGATGATAGTTAGACAGGAATGGTAGTGGTAAGCAGAAAGCTAGAATAGCTGCATGCTCTGGAATGGATGTTGCTTCTTGGCTTTGGTCAAGTATGTTTGCATTGGCTACAGGCTGCTCAGTCTTTACTGATTTTAGCAAAATATAGAAAAAACAGATTATTTGGGGAAAGGTGTGGGACAAATATACAGCCAAAAGAAGAGGCATCAACTCAGATCCTAATCTAGAAGGGTGAAGAAGAAGCCAAGACTTTGGGTAATTTCCTCTGAAACTCTCATTAGGGTGCATCTATCTTTACCTAGTACAGTCTGTGTAAAGAAATGCATTTGGATGAATGGGAGAATCAAATAAATGGAAAAATGAGCATTGATCTGCTGTTCTGTCTGTATGTTTCTTCACATTTGTAAATCCTGGTGGTAATACCAATCCTGTATTTTTAAATAAGGGCATCTCTGCTTCATATATTTACATCCAGAGATGCTTTCTGTTTGTGGGAAGAACTGGAAGGAACTGTGACGATTTTTTGCTATGCTATTTTTTCACTGTTTACATAAAGGCTGGTGTCTGATATACCCTATTTGTTCAAGTATTGATTCCTTAAATGGACTTGTTGCTCAGAAATTAGACTATACATTTTCAGAGGGCTTTCTAGCAGTCTGAATTTCTCCATAAGAAATCTTATCTCCTGTGTGGTGGCTCTGTTTGGACCCAGTGTTTAGGCTGGCAGGAACAATCGGGGCGTGTGTTTTTGTATTCCCACTGTGTGTGTCATCTGAGCACAAGAAGGAACACAGTGATCAGATCACTGAGCTGTTCCTGCTGACAGTCTTCAACATGAATTCCTCCTATGTTTTTTCCCTCTTAAAACTGCTGTTCCTCTTAAAAGAGTATTTAATAGTGCTAAAAAGAAAGAAGAAGGGGAATAGACTGATAAGTGCTTTAAGCTTCTCAGAAATGCGTTCGCACAGTGAATTTCAAGCCTGTCTTACACTTCCTAGACAGAACCAAACAATGATGACTGCCTATCAGAGTCAGAAAAGATGGCAATGGACTTAAAAGATCCAAATCGTCCAAGATTCACCTTGCAGGAGCTCCGAGATGTCCTTCATGAGAGGAATGAACTGAAATCTAAAGTGTTTTTACTTCAAGAAGAGCTTTTATATTACAAAAGGTAAGTTAGATTTCCTCTCTCGTTGCATGCTACACACAGAGGAGCTGTAGAGCAGATCTAGGAAACAGCAGATGTGCTCCTGAATGGTTTCTCAGCAAACAAAGGCTGAAAGTAGAGACTGAAAGCATAAGGGTTTAGTCACTTTAGTTTATATCTGTTTTCTCAACACTGGGAAGAACTACGTCCTCCTTAACTCCCAGGTTCTCCCCCAGTTTTGGAAAGATTACAAGCATTTAATAAATGTTAACTGAGAAAATAAGGATAAGACTGGGATTAAAACTGAGATTATAGAATTTTTATTCATTGCCTTCTTCTTATGCCTTTTCTTGTCACAGTGGAAAGAAAATATTGAAAGGAGGCCCAGTTTTAGGTGCTGTTTTTCAGTTGACAGAAATTTCCCCCATTGAATATAATAAGCTTGGAACAGATCCTTTACCTTTCTTCATAAACAGTGCTGCTTTAGATTGAATGTTAGAACTTAAAGCTTCCACGGCTTGAGAGGACAACATTAATTATCTTTTCTTTCTTTCAAGTGAGGAAACAGAAGAAGAAACCAGACCTCCTCAACCTACACCCATAATTCAGTCAAAACCCTCAACCCAGCCTGAGTCTGGAATCAAACGACTGTAAGTAGCATATTTTCTAAGGGTCCTGGAAATAGTCTACAAATGCTAAACGTTTCTTATGGATAGGGCAGTTTTTGAGGAAATTCAGAATTAAGGTAGCCACATCCCTAATGTATATGGGAGAGATGTTGAGTGGCTGTGTTTTCTCCAGAAAGGAATGTTGGAGCTTTGGTTAAGTGCAAGTCCCAGTTCCTTAATGCACAGTCCCTAGGGTGGTGGAGTGTCACAGGCAAACCACTGGGCCCCAGCTCATGCACAGAAGATGTGTAAAGAGTGTTGTTCACAAGTAAAACCAGCTGCAGACCTGTAGCATTTGGGTGTGGAGAGTAAGCTTTCACCATGACCTTGCTGTGCCTGTGTCCCTGTTAATCTAGGCCTTTAGATTCTGACAAGCACTTGTATAGCACAAAAACTTTTTGTTTGCTGAGCTGCCCTGTGGGAGGGGGTGCCAGCTTTTTTGGCTGTAAAGAACCCCACCCTCTTCTGGTGAAGTATTTAATGGTGCTGTCCAAAAGCTAAGTTTACTGTCAGCTGCACTAGTTACAACTTGACTGTAAAGTCAGTGTTAGCCAAACCATTTGTCTGTCAAAATTCTTTCCTTCTATGTATTTTATTCCAAACTAAGTCTTTGGAGTTGTTATGATACTGGAAGCTTAACTTTTTTAACTGCATAAATTATTTTGTTTGCCCATAAAAAGCTCTTCCATCCCCACATCCAGACCTTGTTTTATAATAGCAACAGCCCTGTGACAGTGAGTTTCCTGGGAAGATCTGGGCTGGTCCAAAACACCATAAAGTCAGGAGGGCACTTTTGATTATTTTCAGTAGTCTTCAGCTTCCCTCAGTGCTGCTTCATTTGCTGACAGAACCCTTCCTCTCACATGGCTGGAAAATACACTTCCAGATGGGACCTAGCTTTTCATTCTGCAGCTGCAGTAGTAATACTTCATCTCACAAGATCTCTCTTCATTGTAATTCCTCTTCTTTCCTTTAAATTATTTCAGTGCTTTTTTAAGAGGTTTTGTAAGTCAAAGCACATGCTCTCTAGGTGTTAGCCTTGACTCTGCCTTCTGCAAGCATACATAAGCAATGCAGGGAGCCATGACAGGAGGCATGTCAGTGTTTTCACCAAGTCATCTTGATGATTTCTTCCCCTCAGTTAATTTACCAGTGAATACCTACTGAGCATCATACTAATCATTCAATCAGTGCACATTTTCATACCCTTATCTTCTTGTTTCTCAGATTCAGTGTTAAATATATATAAGTGATAACTCACACAGTAAAAAGTAAAAGCTTGTTGTGTTGGCCCCTTTCAGAAAAGGCAACAATCCTGTTCTGTCTCCCAAGTTTCTTTCTGCTCTCTCTTCACTTAGCTCTTAAATAAGGGAAGATAAAGCCACTGAGTTACTTAACTAATCCAAATGATGGTAATTGTGTTCAGATTTGTCTCATTCTTAGAGCCTGTCAGGATGGGACTTGTCAGGTGTGGGTTTATTTTCTTTGTCCCATCCTCCCTGTGTGTGTCATCAACATTGTGCTTGTCGACTGGTTACTTCTACAACCCAAACAGTTCTCAGAGTGGCTGAGAAGGGGCAGCCGTGACCTTTAAAAAGAGAGATTTCACTGCTGGGAAAAGCAAAGAACCCACGTGTGGGATCTGTTCTGTTCTGTTACAACACCTCCACATACTCTCCTGGCCTGCGAGCTGCCTTCTTGTCACAGGCAGAACACTGCACCTCACCTGTGACTGTGTAGGTAACACACTGACACAAACTCTACATTCCTAATGACATGAGGAAAACTTGTACCTCTGCTATCTGTGTTCAGAGTACTTTTATGAATGAAAGTAGGGTTGCTTTGCCTTCTGTTTCAGGCTTTTCCTCCTGACTAACCAAAAAGCTAAGTACAAAAACAAGAGACTGATACTGTAGTCTCAAGAGAAGTTTCATTCTTGCCTGTATGATGTGCCCCTTTTTCTCTACCATCAGTATCTCAGGGAATGGGATGTGTCCTGTGCCATCTAAGATGTTTCTGTGCGGCACTCACATAAAGAAAACAGAAGTTGGAGTGATCAGTATTTTTTTGTTCCCAGTATCTGCAGGTTTGGCGCAAGCTCTAACTGCGTTCTGACCTTGTACTCATTTATTTCTACATCTGTCTACCACATTATGTCAGAGTTTTGATAAAATAACGTAACCAGGAGGCTTTACTGAGGAGGAAGAGTTCAAGGATTAGAAATGCGCCCTCTGTTTTGAGCAGAAAATGCCCAGTTGTTTTTACTTCAAGGATACGTGCCTGTTTGTCACTGACGTAGTGCCCGAAGCAGCCATAAGTTCCCTTGCTATTCTTGCAGTCTACAAAAGCTGTTGTGTCTGTCTGGTTGCTGCAGCTAACTGAGTGTGTCACAGTGTGTAAAAGCAGACGTTCTAGATACTGCAAATGACAGAACAATGTTTACTTGTTTGTTTTCACTTTGAATTAAAATTAGCAGTTGAGAGTGGCTGTGTTGGGGAGAGCTGCGTTTGGTCACAAGTGAAATGCCTGTCATGATTTCAACTGTATCTTTAACTGACATTAGTCCACAGTTCAAAAAAATATTTGGCACAAGGGAGAACCTCTGAGGAGAATCCTTAGAAAAACAGAGGGTGTTCCAGGTACGGATGAAGGTTTGTTGGCAGGCTTGTGTGGGGCTGGCTGGGCACTGAGCATCCAGCCAGCTTGCTGTCTCAGCCTCTAAACTGCATGAAGTGTACAACGCCTAGTAGAAGTGCTGAACTCTTACAAAGAAGCGGTCTTGCTGCTAGCCAGCTAGGAGATATTTCTGCTAGAGTAGCTGCAAGGTTTCAGACAAGAATTGAGCTGCCTGCAGTTAGCATCCTTTTGCATGTGAAGCAAAGCAGGTTCTCCTGGAGCAGATATGCAGGCCCTTTAACCAAGTAGCTTGCTTAGGAGGTTATTTTAAGATTTCAACTGTGATACTGGTTTTTAACTTGAAACTATCAATTGTAACATTTGTGGAGTCTTCACCTGCAGTGCTGGTCCTGTCTAACCCTGTTTTCTGTGCAAGTAGCCAGTAGTCACAGCACAGTCCCGTTTTGTATTTCTTAACTTACACCTTCATCCTTCATTTCATATGTATGTGCCTGTTTGTTTCTTGGGCAGAAAAACGTGCACCCTGCTCTGCATTGCTAGAGGTGGTAATACCTTGATGAAATCCAACCCAGGCTGCTTCACAACAGAAAAGTGGTATCTTTTAGAAATTCAAAAGCAATTAAAGCTGTTCCAGTGACTTCGTTTTCTAAGTAAGAGATTTTCACTGAGGAGAGCTGTCTTGGGTGATGCAGATCCACCTCTCCCTGTAATACGTGTTGTGTGATAATTCAGAGTAACCCCATGTATTATGTTTGCATCTTTTCTTTTTAATGGAATGCTTTTTCTTTCCCTTGCTCCAGTCTTACCTTTTCTGTGTCTGTACTCTCCTGACCAGGATCTTTACAGCCATAATGCCCATGGTAGCAGCTGGATTGATTCCAGATGATCCCACATTGCAGCCAATAAGAAGACTTGTGTCCCTTGTAGGATTTTTTTTTAAATGTTTGGTACCGTGTTTTCCTTTTGCATGGCCCTCTGTTAACATGCACTGCTGGTTGCATTCTCATCGGCTGCCTGTGGGATCACAGAAGCACAAAGTGCCAATCAGAATGACCAGCCAGTGCACCACCCGCCATAGACCTCCGTGCTCATCCTCCAGTATTGACATTTCCCACCTTCTGCCTTACTGTTACCATGCTAAGCCAATCATTACTCACCAGAAAACTGTTGCAACATGCAATTTTAACCAGAATCTCTTAATTTTACTTAGCTTACTAAGCGAGCCTATTGATAATTCACACCGATGCTTTTAAAAGAACCCAAATCATTCTAATTACTTGTTACGAATCAGTTAGACTTACAGAACATGATGGTTGAATCTCTACGTTAATTCCCAGTGTTAATTATAGACTGTTGCTTCCATGTCTTTCTATCTGTGCACTGTAGATTTTGTCTCTAATTATGTATTTTGGGAATAGAGTGTACACACTCAGTAACCAATTCTGATGCCCTATTCTTGACTCTCTCTGGAGGAGATGCTGGTAACTGTTAAAGCAAATTCTCTTTGCATTAGAACTGCTGCTTTGGAGGCCTTTATATCTACAGCAGCAATGCAGTATTTACATTTCTTTCTTCTCCACACTTTTTTGAAACATTCTCCATAAAAAAAATTCTAGGCATAAGAACAATTTTCACTGTTTCAGAAGGAATTAAAAACAGGCTAATCCTGCTTGGGGTCAAGATTTTACAAACACTATTTTCTCTCAATTTCACAATAAAAAGTGAAAAAAATACTGAACGGTTTCATTTGAAACTTACTGCATAAATAGAGCAGTCCTCTGCGTGGACCTCAAGGTACTAAGCCTGACCGTGCCCAGCAGAAAGCCTCAGTGACTGGACACTGCTCAGCTGCATTGACTGTCCCTGAAAAGACATACCATCCATGTGTGAATTCATGGGCTCCTGTGATGAAGGTGGTAAAAAAAACATGAGACTAATTAAGTGCAAAAGACCTATTTCGCTATGAAGTCTGCACACTTGAAGCCAGGAAATGCAAAAGTTCAGGTCCTGCTCGTTACCTTGCATTGCACTTGTGCAGCCTTTTACAGCTTTCTAGTCAAGAAGAGCATATTGGTAATATTAGTAATTACCAATATGCTTAACTGCATATACGATTGGATGTTGGTTTTTTTCCTTCATGAAAGCTGCCTTAAACATTGTCTGACACTCACGTGCAGCCTCCTGCGTGTCTTGGGACACTGAAGGCAGAACTCCCTGCTCTGCACGAGGCAGTGTGGAAGGTTGGGATCCTGGTACTGAGAGGAGACAGAAGGGATGGAGAAGGAACACTGAGGACAGGGGGTTTGGATGGAGGGTCAGGTTTATGCCCTGATGAATATTCCACCTTCTGTCAAAGCTGAGTTCATATTTACGTAGTCTCTTATGTAGAAGCATTCAGCAGTTCTCTTGCTACTGTGCAAGCAAAACAGTATTTACCACAGAGAGTGCACCATTAAAACCAAAAGGGTGTGAGGCCAATTCAAACCTTTGGGGTCTGGCACCAAAACTTTTGCATTTCTCAGCAGACCAGAGCACAGTGCTAACAGCTCTTCTACTCAGCTCCTTACAGAATTTGAATGTGCTTAATCAAGTAACTCCGTGCTACACGAAAATGATACTAAGGATTTTTCCACCTGTATTGTTTAGCTGTGTTGTTAGCTGGCAGTCTGTTGTTGTATTACATGGCTGTTGGTTCACGTGCGTCATTATCTTACAGCACCCAAGCTGTGTGACAGGAAATGACGTGCACAACTGTGTGCATCCTGCAACTCTTGTGCACCTGTGTGCATTTATTCATTTACATTCACAGCAGTTGAGTCTGTGCAACAAAATGTGCTCACTTGGAAAAAATTATGGAGGCTTATTTTCTTCTCTTATGAATTTCTCTGCTGGCACCACTAAGAATATCCTCTATTTCTGCTTTACAAGTAAATTATACGGATTTAACACTAAAGATACCACTTTACTTATGCTAAGAAACTAACCTGTATTTTGTGGCTTCTGTTTTTTGGGGCTGGGGGAGGAGGAACATACATCTAAACTGATAACTGCACTTGTAGAGTCAGCAGCATTTAGAGCTTATTTGAAGCTTCCATAGCAAAACTGCTTGAGATTTTGCAATGACTTCATCTCTAATAACATTTTGACATGCACTCCCATCAGGCTTCACCGCCTTGGTTTTTGTGGATGCAAACAGATTTCTTTGCTCTGTGTTTGGTTGTGCTGTGTACCGTGGCGGGTGTTGGAGGTATTTTCAAGATGGTAAACAGTATTCTTTCTTTTCCCTCCTCTCCTTTATTCCTCCTTCCTGCTCGGAAGGTTTAGTTTCTTCTCTCGTGATAAGAAACGTATGCAGGCGTCACAGAGAAACGTCCATTTCCAGGATACTTTTCGTGAATGGTCAAATTCAAATAAAGATGACGCCTACACAGAGCAAGGACAAGAAGCCCTGCAACACCTGTGACTAAAAGCCTGCGGTGTCCAGCTTCCTGCAGTACATCTCGACAGCGTAGTAACAAGAAGCTTCTGTGAACAGACCTGGCAGCTCATGGTCTCTATTTGCCTTGCACACCGCAGCGGTTGTGTTTCAGACGAACTCCTCAGAAGGGATCGCTCACTGTTTACTTGGTGACTGCTGAAAGCAGCATCCAAGCTTTGTAGGAGCAGTTGATACCCGGGGACATCGAAGCTTCTAGATGACTTGTTCTGTGCTGAATAACAAGTCTATGGTCTTGTCCGTGCATTAACTACAGTAACACAAGCTTATCTAAACCAAAAAAAGGACCTGTGCCATTATTAGAAGTTTGTTTGCAGTGTACGATACCTATTGGAAAGACTCTGTTACCCTATTTGTTAAAACTTCTGGTGGTTTGCTTTTTTGTATCTTGGTAAGAATTTTTTCAAGAGGGACACCACAGCTGGCTGCTCTGCGTGCAGGTCGTAGCACTGCTGTGTCCTGTCATGCTCAGCCGGCACCTGCATTTTGCAGAGTAACCACTTGGAAATCCACCTGATAGAAAGCGACAAACTGGAGTAGCCTCGAGAGGGATAGCGAGCGTACATTTCCCTTGATGCTTACAGTGCCTAAAGCATGAAGAAACCCGTGTATGAGGTGAGCGTGCCTTGCTTTTTGCCATGAGTTCTGCAGTATTAATGGAAGAAGAATTGCTTACAAGGAGGAATTCTAACACTTGAATTTTTTCTTTCTTACCAGAGACTTTCCCCTAGGGTAGCAGACAGCTGCCATAAAGGAGTTAGGTCCCCTTCCCACAGGCAGGTTTTGATTTAAGTCACACTCCACCTTTCTGTCTAGGTAAGACTGCCTAACTTCAGAGTAAAAGACACCCTCAGCTGACATGAGCTATCTTAACTGACTTTGAGATGACCCCAGCTCAAAATGTTTTCTTTTTTCTGACTACCCTAAACATTACTTAGGGTGGCAGAGATGTATTCTGTATGTGCAGGGTGCTCCGCTGGCACTGACTGATGTGCAGTTAGCCCGCAGGTAGAGGAGGCTTAACTCTTAACTCGCCGTCAAAAGCCCAGCAGGTGAATGCATCTGAGCTGCCACGAGGTGGGGTTTACATCTGCTTTGCAATTAAGCATGCAAGACCTTTGGGGCTGACCAAGGTCATGCTTGCAAAAACCAGAACACTAAAGCCTCATGCACCAACCACTGTGCTTGGTCTGTGGCAATGCACAACCCGGCTTTGCACCTGTGGGCAACTTGTGCAGGCGGAGCTGAATGCAGGTGGCTGTGGGCTGCAGCTGACATCTTACCCACTGCAACTGCATGCGCTCTGCAGAGAGCCTCTTCTCAGGAGTGACATTCAGAATAGGAAGCAATGCTCAGGCTGGAGTAAAGCTCCAACCGCTCCAAGTACTGAATGTCTGAGGATGTCCTGAAGGATACTTAGATAAGAGCAAAGCAGAAGGTTTAGTGCAGGCCAGTTGTACTCAGTCCAGGATGATTCAGCAACGGGTTTGTTAATGCATACAGGTAGCAAACGGTTCTTAGCTCATCTGATGTGAAGCTGTGTGAGAAAATCATTTTTCACAACAGTGGGCTGAATGCTGCTTTGCTCCTGTCTGTAACTGCTCATTTTGAAGGCAGACCTTCAGCACATTGCAGGGCGAGTGTTTACTGTGCCTGCCAGTTGTCACTGTCATTGCCTGGGGCAGGAGGGAGAAACGTGGCCTTATATTAAAGGCATTTCCATTTGATGTAGCAACAGTAGCATTTGATGCTAACATTAGGCAGAGAGAATTTTGCCTGGTTACGTTTTGGTAACACTTCTTAAGTATTTATGCTTACAGAAAACTGTTTTCATTAAAACATCACTTCCCTCCCTTGCATGAAAGGCAGTTCTCAAATGGAGGGAAGACTTGCTGTAATACTTTAGTTGCTAAGATCCTGATTTCACTTTCAGATTGAGTGGGGAATAAAAAAAGCACACTATAGTTGAAGGTAGTTCCAATAAATTGTGAATGATTCCTGTCTCTCTCTGGCATAGTTTACAGTCATTTGACACATTTAGAGATTTAGAGATGCAGCGAACAGAAACAATGCAAAGATGCAGCAGATTCACAGCCTGAATAAGCACATCACTTTTCAAATCAGAGAAGAGCAATGAACTGAGACAACAGAAGGACACAGGCTGAGCTGTTTTCCCCCAGCAGCTAAGCTCACGTATTAAAAACCAAGTCTCCTGGCCTAGTGCATGTAAAGCTGGTCCCACACTAGAGCCCTGCACACTATTGTTGGGTCAAATCTGCAGCCAATTTCAAACAATGGCACTAAGCAGTACAACCTTCCCCTATTTATCTCTGTAGCCCATTACCTCAAAAATCTAATTAGTTACTCCTGCTAGCATTAACCACTCCGCTCCTCGTTCTCATGTTAGAAACACAGAGTTAATACACACTAAGTGCCATCAGAAGGGATGGCATATAGGGATGAGTATGTAAAGGGTTGAAGACATATCATGTAGTTTCTCAATATTTAGCTAACATCTGCTTTTAAAAAGGAAGGTAGGATGTTGCCAGGTAAAGGGCATAACAATCCTGTCTCCGAAGTGCAGGATCACTGAAGTTGTTCTGTTTTTTTTTGTGTTTTTTTGTTTTGTTTTGGTTGGGCAGTAAATCATTCTAACAGTTTAATAAATATTTCTGAGAAATGAGTATTTCTTCAAGACTTGCATCATTTTTTCCTTTGTGTGGAATGCTAACACTACCTGCTTTGGGGGTGCACTGCACAGGTCTGGCTTCTTTCCCCTGAAAAAGGATTATGCCACTGCTCATGGAAATACAGCCTCAAGCTGGGCTAAGTTGAGGGTGCAGCTATTCAAAAGTACAATTTAAGATACAGACAGGACCTGCAGCGAGGAGGAAATGACAGTGGATGCAGCTGCAACCACATTTAACCATAGCAGTCTCCTTCAATGATTGCTCATCTGTGTTTTTTCCCCCCCTCCTTACTAGTCTGTAGTCTGCATTCCTCTAATAAAAGGTAATTACAGTTTCCCATGATGTAAAAAATAGATTTCTTATTACATGCTTCTCTCACACCTCACCGAACTACTTAAGGACATAATCGTGCTACAGATCTCACCTGTCCCATGTCCTCAAGAAAATAAAGTCACTTCCTTTCAGCTTCTGTTTTGGGTCACGTTTTTCAGAAGCTTAGTTTGTTGCTATCATTTCATTCCTATTTCTTCATAAAGTGACCTCCTAAAGGGCATCTGTCTCACAAAATGAGGGTGGACATCTGGCACATAAAGAATGAAATATGGAGCTCTCTCATGAACACTGATCCCAGCAGCCAAATGAATAGCAAATGAGGTGAGTACTCAATTTTGATGGGATGGTAGCACGTGCATTTCTTATTCACCACTTCAAAATATTAATAGAAAAGTTTAATTTCTCCAAAGAACAATTCAACAAAAGATATCTGCACTAGGAACCACACTACAGAGAGCTTCTAGCAGGTAAAAGTCAAAGGCATAAGACAATAGCATGAACACTGCTTGTTTGGGGAACGCAGCTCACAGCCCCATGCTGAAGGTGACATCTACAACTGAGTCACGTCCACATCCTCCAGAAGGCACAGCTTTTTCCAGAGACTGCAGATGCCAGAACCTGCTGCATCACCTCCTGCATAGCAGTTCATTCACCATGACAGCAGAGGTATGCCCCCAGCCAGCAGTAAGGGCAGTATCGTGTTTCTCACGCTGCTCCAGAGACAGAAAAGAGTAGTCACCATACCCAAACTTCCCATCATTCCCTTAAGACAAGGTGCTGCCAGCTATCGATGCTTATCATCATCTCTTTGCTTCTTGGGATCTCTTTCATTGCTCCGGTCTCTATCTCTGTCCTTTCTGTCTCTGTCCTTCCTCTCTCTCCCTCTGCTCCTCTCCTCTTTTGAGTCTCTTTCTCTCTCGCTGTCACCCCAACCCCACGACCGCTCTCTTTCTGGTCCTCTCTTCTCTCTGCTCCTTTCATACTCTCGGTCTCTTGTTCTCCAGTCCCTTGTTCCCTCTCGAGACCAGTTTCTTTTCTCTGCTGAGCCTTCTCCATAGAAATCATTTTTCACGTTTGGCAAATTAATGGGTTTCCGGAAAGGTCTGTCCCGTCCTCCGAACCGCAGCTGCCCGGATTCCTTTTTGCCTCCAAAACCACCTCCAAGCCTCCGAGGAATCCATCCTTTGAGAGTTCTTTCCAGTTCAAAGTCTACAAAGACCTCGTGCTGATCGATAACCAGCCTGTTGGCATCTCTGTGGGCCTTTAGCAGAGCACGTTCCTCCTTGTACTCAATAAATGCGTAACCCTTGGAAAATCCCGTGACCAAGTCTCGAACCAGACGGATCTTTCTGATGTCCCCATACCGGGAAAAGACCTCCTTTAATTTCTCCTCTGTTGTCTGAAGATTGAGCCTTGCTACGAACAGGGTGAGGTGAGGATCTCCCGTGACGCCCTTGTTGGGGACATAACGTGCCAGCATGGCCCTCCAGATTGCACGGTCGTGGGGCTCCTCATCCGTGCCATCGATGCTCCCTGCTTTGAGGGGGTCATACTCCTTCGCTATAGGCGCCCAATCGTTCATTGCTAGCGGGAAAAGAAATCGAATTAAACACAGCTCACCGCTGGCGTTTTAGAAAGGAAAGCAGGCAGGGCAGAAGCGCTTCCCAGAGCGCAGCAATCCTCACAAAAATCCTCCAGAGTGAGCGCCAGACGCGGCCTTGCCAGGATTACCTCAGCAGCCGCTTCCCGCGCGGCTCCCCCGCACTCCCCGCAGCCGCTCGGGATCTGGGGCCCGGCCGGGCCCCTCACGGACAGCGGAGCCGCGAGCCCCGCCTGAGGGGCCCCGTTCCCGCCCTCGCGGCGCCCTCTTCGCCCCTCACCTCTCCTCGCAGCGCGGCCCCTCGCGCCGGCAGCTGACACCAAGCCGAGGGAGGCCGCGTTCACTTCAGCCGCTCCCCCCTGCTCTGGCACGCCGGGCGCCGCCTTCCCGTCTCCCACACCGTTTTTTGGAGGCTGCGGCGCAGAGGACGGGCGGACATACTCACGACCCGCCCCGCCCCACTTCGGAGGCGGTTCCGGGGCGGGCCCAGCGGCGCGGCACCGCCTGTGGGGAGCTGCAGGGCGGGACGCCTCCGGGCCGCGGCCCCTCCATGGAAACCCGCGGGGTTCGCTCCGCCCGCAGGGCCCGGCCCTGGGGAAGGAAGTTCGTAGCGGGCCGCGGACATGCAGCACGGCGGGGAGGGGGAGGAGGAGGAGGATGATGGCGATGAGGATGGCGGCCCCGAGAGCGCGCTGCAAAAGAGCCCCTTCCAGCTGACGGCTGAGGATGTCTACGATATCTCCTCCGTGGTGGGCCGGGACCTGCTGCAGCTCAGCGCCGGCCCCGAGGTGCCCGCCGCCGCCGCACGGCTGCAGTTCAGCATGGTGCGGGTGCTGGAGATGCTGGAGGCGCTGGTGAGCGAGGGCAGCCTGACCGAGGAGCAGCTGAGGATGGAGCGGGACAGCCTGCGGGCCGAGCTGGAGGCGCTGCGGGGGCGCGGGGCCGCGGGGAGCGCTCAGCAGGTGGGTGGGGAGAGCAGGGCTTCCAACTCTTTGGAACGAGACTTCGCCGTTAGGTGGGCACTCTGCTGCGATAGGGAATACAAACATAGCGTGAAAAATAGCAACTGACTGCTTGGGAAACAAATCGGGATGATGAGGAAGGGATGCTAGCTATAACAATCGTTGTATATTTATAACATTCCAAGTTCCTAACTTATGGAGCGCCCTGGTTTACATAGATCATTAAGGTTGATAAAGACCACAGAGATCACCAACCCCAACACATCACACCGTGCCTACCAACCACGTCCTTCCTCAGTGCCACATCCCCACAGCTTTTGAGCTCCTGCAGGGACGGTGACCTCCCCGGGCAGCTGTGCCAGCGCTGACCGCTCTTTGGGAGAAGAAATTTCTCCTCATACCCAACCTGAATCTCCCCTGGTGCAACTTAAAGCCATTACCTCCCATCCTGTTTTGACAGGTTACAAGATCACTTCTCCTACTGTCTATTTTACAGCCCAACTTGGGACCAGATAAAATGGTGATAGACCTCACGGATCCAAATCGCCCTCGGTTCACATTACAGGAGCTGCGAGACGTATTGCAGGAACGTAACCAGCTGAAAGCTCAGCTTCTCGTGGTGCAAGAGGAGCTGCAGTGCTACAAGAGGTATATGGTATAGTCAGCAAAGAACAAGTAACATTTACTTCTTTCTGGGGAGCTTATCAGATGATGGTACTGCAGGTTTGAGCACCTAAATTGGGCTGGGTACTGTCCAACCCTAGAAGAAAAGATGTCTCTGCTCCCAAGAGCCTACAAATGAATAAAGAAAAATATGGGAACGATGAAGCTTCTTTGCAACCCTTATTCGGTGCAGTTAGCAGCCTACTGTGGTAACTGTCCCCCTGAAAACCTACATGTGGTTTCTACAACTCCATACACAAGCTGAGTTCTCACGCACAGAAATTAACCTGTGTAGATACAGCAGTTGCACACCCTGCTCCTGTCTAAAGCCACACCATGTACCGGAAGATCATGGGGGTTTCCATTTTGTTTTAGTAGAAATTTACTTCCTCCTCCAACTTGCCTTTGAGTGCAGATGTGCAGATAGGGGTCTGCTAGCATATCTGCTACTGCTACATACTTTGCCCCCAGCATGTGTATGGCATTGATGTAGAAAGCAGATTATTAAGCCCTTTTTCTATCATTGAAGAGAAGCTGGTTTTTTTGTTGTTGTTGTTTCTGTTTTTTCTTAAGAATGCCAACAGCTACAGTGCCTTGCACAACTCTGTGTTGAATGTTTCTTCCGAGCAGAATCTCAGTCTTTCTAGAAGGGAGCAGCTTGGGAGAAGATGAGAATCAGGAAGGGTCTTCCTTTTGTGCCACAAACTGCTTCACCTCCATGGCTGTTTTCCTCACCCACCTCTGCCCCTCATCATCCTGGCTGTATTATAAAGTCCTTGGAGCAATAAATTATTTTGTAATCTAGACTCACGAGGCTTGAGAACTAAGGATTTCATCTGAGATAACAAAGCAACAAACTCTTAGACTCGCTAAGGCTGCCCTTTGCCTTGTTTGTAGCGGGTTAAGACGAAGTTAAAGTTAAATCCAAGAAGTCAGTTTACAAACAGTGCACAGCTGCAGTTCTCGCATAGCAGTGAGGCACCAGCTTCCCCATCTCGGCTGACTACCTTCACTGTGCAACCACTGGAATGGCATCTTGTCTTTGATTTCTCCTCTGTGATACAGAGCTTACTACAGGCCAAGTTAAAAATTGACAGAAAAGTTTAAAATATGCTGTTAATGACCCAGAGCTTTGTACCAAGACAGTGTGCAAATGCTGCTTTTGGGTTCAGGTAATTCTATGCAGTTAGTTTCTTACACCGAGTTACAGGATAAGCCAAAAGCCACCTTCTCTCACATCCCAGACTATCCACTGAACAGGACAGCAATGCTATACTAAGCTAGTCGCAAAAATAGCAAAAACAAATGAAATCCACTTCTTTTACCAGTGGGATCATCTCACAGAGAAAGGACCAAACTAAAGAACTGGAGAAAGAACCCTGTGGCAGCAGCCCTGGCACCAGCAAGGACAGCAGTGAGAAGACGATCATCAAGCGGCTGTAAGTCTGTCTAATTTTTGTTGTTTTAGCAGAGCATGAGATAAGGACACACTGCACACACAGTGAATCCAGGGGTGAATTCTGAACTTTGGCCTACTTGGCTGGATATTTTTTTTCTCCTCCTCTCTATAAAATTCAAACATGATAGAGAAATCCTTTTCTGTTCAAAAAGCACTCCACAGGAAAGCAAGCTCCACCTAGAGAAGCAGGGTGACACTTCTTTCTACAAAGAGTCAGCATTTCAGAACAAAACTATGCAACCTGGGACCTGTCAGCACATTAAGACTCATGATAGCTGTCCCTGGGGTTTGTTTACACTGCATGCAAGCAGCTGCAATGCAGTATCCACCAGCTCAGGTCACGTCCTTAAAGTTCCCCAAAATAGCAGAACACCCTGAGATGGCAATCACACCCATGGCCCTTCTTTTCTATTTGTATTTTTCTTTTGCAGGTTCTCTTTTAAACATGGAAAATGAGCATTCTTGAAAACTCAGCCACTTCTGTTCAGAAATGGCCCCAGTGAAAGCATCTGAAAGAGTGAGGAGTCAGGAACTGGAAAACAAAGCATCACTCTTACTGTAGAGAATAAGCAGTCTCAGAAGAATTGTTGTACAATATTCTTTCAGAATAGGCCTTACTTTGCTTTTTTAGCAACCATTTGACATACGTACACTTTTTGCATTGTTGAATTCCTTTCAGACGTGAAGAAAATAAACGTTTATATATAAAGGTTTTGTTCGTTCTTATCAAGAGGAGCTATGATGGAGGTGTACTACCATACATCAACCTTGCGTACCTATTGGAACAATCAGCTCAAAGTGATTTTACAAGATTAAGATATGTTATTTTTAAAGGCTGTGTGACATCCACGTGCCTTCAAAGCGAAGTGCTGGGAAAGAATTCCAGTTGTACCTCTCACTGATATGACATGAAAAGTAATTCCCCACCTTACATTAACACGACTGCTTGAAAAAAGCCCCCACATTGCTTGTGCTCTTTCTTTGCATTAAATGGGCATTCACAGGAGTGGACTTTTAGGGTTGGGATGAAAGAAAAACTAGCACAGCAAAGGAAGAAAAGCTGTTGCATCACACACTGATCACATCAAGGACTGGTATTATTTCAGAGGTGCAAACAAGCTTCAACTGGAACAGATGCATCAAACATTTCACTTCCAACAGAGGTTTTCTGGGCTAGACAGTTGTCTTCTTCACAAGCTTTTTTCCCCTCTAATTAGCGGATGCAAGCTGCGTATTAGCTTAAGCAACAACATTTGTCACTACTGGTATCATACAGGGCAAACAATAGTAGAAAAGCTTGAAAGATACCAGTTAAATTCCACATTTAGAAAAGCAGAATTTCAAGAGCAGTAGAGCGTGAGCAGACATAAAAAGAGCAGTGACAGGAATCAAACTATGATCTGACACTCCTTAGAAGTGAAAGCAGGTTCTGAAGTCTTTTGATTCCCTCTCGTATGCCAACAGCATGAAAGGCACAGGACACCTCACACACCTGCTCAGAGGCACAGTGCAAACAGCAACTGCATTGCATTGCAGACAACAGCAACTGCAGTTTCCTTTCAGACAGAATTTATTAGCAGCTGTACACCAGCAAGACAAAGATGTCTGACCCAGGTAGGCTGGTTCCCACTTAATGCAGCCAGTGCACAAAACTTCAGTTTTGCCATCTTTGCCATACTAATAAGCCTGGCTCAATGTATCAGAGACATTTTCTAGAACACAGTAGCAAGGAAGGAATTTAAACTCTGTCCAGAAGATGCATTATGTTTAGAGGGGGAAAAAGAAAACTGCATCAGCAACAGCCAGGACACATCTCTGAAAGATGTTTACATGTGCTCTGAACTGCCTCTTCCTGTGTGGATCATCCCAAGACGTGGGGATGAACCATGGGGGGAAGGGGGTAAATTATGCCTAAAACCACAGTTCTCAGTCTACCATACCTTAAGGAAACAACTTCAAATAATGAAGTGCACAGATTAAGCAGATGCATGTAAGCGTACAAGCTTGCCAAGGAGGTACAGAGACTGTAACACAGCCCAAGACCACTCCTCACTGGTAGGTAGTGGAGGAGACAACGAATGCTGCAATTGTTCAAGTTACCACTATGTTCTTTATTGAAAAGAAGAAGCAGGAGTTCAACAGTTAATGCAGACAGGAGAACACCACAACCTTTTGGGGCCATTCTTTTTCTGGCACCATCAAAGTTGCATGCAATCGGGTGTGAAGAAGAGATGCACAGCTTCTCTCTCAGAAGGGAAGCAAACTTTGGCCACAACAGAAGAGGCTAGAGTCCCATTAAAGCAACTGTGCTGCCTTCAGCAAAGCCAAGCAAAGAAGTTTAACTCCCAAGCCCAGGGCACCTTTCCCTGCTAAGTGCTTTACATCTTGTTAGAAGATGAATCTCTCCTATAAGGCACAAGGATACAAATCAAAACTGCGTGCTCCTCTGAGAACTATTAAAATATAGACACAAAGATATACATACACACACAGCTCCTACCAAAGCAGAAGACATCCTCAGTGCAGTATCAGCTTTATTACTATCTTCTGGTGCAGTGCTACTTGATCACCAGTTAAGCATTTCAGAAGACAATTTTTATGTAAAATAGGGAGATTCTCCCTCTGTGTTATTTACAGAAGAGACGCCAAAGAACAGAGATGTGAAGCTATTTAACCTGATAGAGAACAAGCAAATTCTTACACAAAGAACAAGAGGAAGCATTTGATCCCAATTTTCACTTAAGGGAAGCACTCTAGTATGGCAGATGCTACAGCAACGTACAGTAGTATCCTGTTCCTGATACCAGGGAGAAATCACCGCCAACTAAAACAAGGCAGTGAAAGAAGCTTACCTGTACCTCAGCACCCAGGAAGTAACAGATCTCCAGTTAATTCAGAAACTGTGAAAACACAAAGGCTCCCTGCTGAGCTGGCCTTGCGTTAAACGGTAAATAACATCAAGCATTTAATGGCTAATGATTTTCACAGCTTTCTGTCAAACTGCTAATGATCTGCAATGGAGACAAACAGGTACTATAGCAGCCACTTCATAAATAATAAATATATTCTTTATTTTACAGAGACATTGTCTTCAAGTTTTTCATTTAAAAATACATCACTTCACCATCTCTCTTGCTGCTGGAGCATACAACCATGATGTTGCTATCTGACCTATCACATAGGCAAGCACACAAGGTTGTCCTAGAGGGCATTAGCTGAAGCAGCTGCAGCCTTCAAGACATGGAGGAAAAAGACAGGCAGAGTCACAGATCTCTTGCTGACATCTTCCAGCAGCAAGCATGACCAATGGCTCACAGCCATCTTCATCTACACACATGCCAAGCCTGCCTTGGCAAAAATTCTAATTGGTAAGAACTCATCTTTAACTTAAAGGACCTGCATTGTATATCGCCCGCCTACACGACAGATTTGGTTCTCAAACAGCAATGTTACAAACATCTGCAAGATGCTAAGTGCTCAGCTCCCATTTAAGACAGCGGGCCCAGACCATGCTGGACAGACCTACAGGACCAGGCAATAAGGAATATACTTTCTTCATTGCACAAACTCCATCATTACAATTTGAAGCTGCATATAAAGATGACTTATGGAGCCACTATGCTCTACTTCAAGCATTCACAGTAAATAAATAACTTCTGATGGAGCTATAATTAGCATAGGAAGGTAATAAAATTTTCAGAGAGTTTTTTTGTTTTGCTTCTTTAAAACCCTCCAGGAATCATCACCTCCAACAATCAGCCGTCAACCATTAGAAGATACCATCCCACATTTTAGAAAGTTGTGTCCAACGTTGATCCTCTTGCAAAGTTAAATTCCCACGTTTTTAATCAACCCAGCCTATCAAAATCCATCTATGTTTGTCTTGGAGTCATTTCTCTGATAAAAGCAGCCAATATGACCAGCCATTCCCCTCAGCACAAGTGCATTTAAAGTTAATCACTAATGAGATACCACACTGGAAAAAAAAAGAACCCTACCACAAGTTATTTCAGAACGATAGAAACAATAGCATCCATTAAAAAAAAGCTTTGCAAGAAGTCTAACAAGTAGTCAAGCCATTGACGTAGGAGTCAGCATACAAAAAGCACATCTGCTGTCATAAAGCTAATGTCAAGTTCACCACCCCAGAAAATGGAGTGTAAGACTTCACTGCAGAAGCACAATCCAAACGATTAAGTTCCAATCTGTGCAAGTCCTCGCGTGCTCAGGTGGCAGTGGTCACTACGCAGAAGGGTTCTGTTTTCTAGGGAGGGCTTCCTTTTACAATACAGAAGTTTTGGCAATCTAAGAGAAAACGTGAGCCTGCTTGGAAGTCTGTAATAGGAATTTAAATACTGCAAAGTAGAAGTGTAGTTTTCAAGGAGCTCAGAACACCATAAGCAGTTCACTAGGGAAGCTGAGGGAAGTGAGGACGGAGAAAAAAATCCACCGACTCCTTGCAGAGCACTCAGTCTCCACCACCCCCCAAAAAAAACAACCTAAAACCACGCCCAAAAGATGAAGAGTTAGTGTTTTAGCCATGGATGAGCTTCAATGGAAGCTTTGCTTCTGTCTCCATAGTCATACAACAGTTCTTCACCTGCTTTAATGTCTCTGGAAGCTATCAGTATGAGATGAGGCACGCCATCAATGTCATGAAGCTTTGTTTGACAATTGCCACATTTGCTGTGATTAATCAGTCTTCCCAGACGATTCGTTTCTTTTGTAGCATCGACACTGGAAGAACAAGAACATGTCATGCACAAATCATATTAAGGGACAAGAAACAAAGTGCAAACTAGATAAAGAATTAGGAATACATACAAGGCTTAGAAAGAAAAAAGAGAAGGAAAAAATTGTCTGAGCAATGGCTTTGGAAGAACTGAAGTTTAGGGTAAAAAAGAAAAAAGAAAAACCACACTGGAGTGATAAAGCATGCACGTGTGGTTGGTGACAGGTACTGAAGAAAGACCCAGTTAGAGACACCTGAAGGAAGTGTTTTTCCTCTTCATATCTGTTCATGCTGCTTTTCTAAAAGAAAATGATCACAACTCAGGAAAAGTGGTTAATTTCACAAGAAGTAAGTTTAGGAAGAAATCCATGGCAGAGCTAGAAGTCTCATCCAAGTAGATACATCTCTCCATATAAATTGTGCTGTGCTTCAGAGAATAGGGCTGTGAGTTGCCCATCACTCCTTTTAGCCCAGAGGTACAGAGGGCTCTTGGACAGCAGAAAGGTGCTCCAAGATTCCCTAATTCATGGTACCCAACCAAAAAAAGACCAACAGAACTGTATGAAAACAAGAAACAAACAAACAAAGAAAATCAGCATTCCAAAGTTTCTACTGTTCATCTGTAACATACAAAGCAAAAGCAGCTTACCAGTACGTTTTGCTGAGGTACTGAAAATAGTACATATAGCAGCCTGTGGATGGATCTTGAGCATACACAGCCTCCCGCTTTTTAGCATCGGTGATCTCTATGAGATCTCCATGATACTCAACTACAAACTCTCCACGATTAAAATGTTTAGTAGCAATTACTCCTCTTCCTTTGCCATCAATGTAATCAATCTGTTGAGTTGAAAAGAAACAAAAATCAGTTGGGAAATGAGAAGGTATTCACATGACTGCCAATAAGCAGTTTACTAGGAAAGGAGTGCATGAGTTTGTCATTAAAATGACATGGCACAGCACCTGCATGCGCACACAAAGCTGTGGAAGCACAACCTGCTGTATAACAGAAGACACAGAGTGACCTCAGGATGCAACATAGCTACCAAGCATTTTGCATTAGAATGTCTAAGCTTTTCCATTTCAAGGGTACCATTAGCATGCACAGGAAAAAAGATGACAGAGGTACAGAAAGGTCAATCACACAAACTGAATTGGTTACCCACTAGTATAGTTGATTCTTCCTGCCTCTGCCTGTAAACTGTACGACTCTTGCAAGGAAGTTTTGTCTATCACTGTCCTAGAAGCCAAAGTGAACTGCACACTGCTGCTTTTTGAGAATCACTGTGCTTTTAAGAGCTAGACTGCATGGACAATACACAGCACTCGGGTTAGCACTGCTGTTACCTTCATTCCTTCTTCCTTCCCACTTGTAATTAGTTCGTCGATTTTCCTCCTTTCCTCAGTCTGAGGAAGTAACAAGACAAAAAAAGACCAAGTTATTTGTTGATAGCTTTTGTAGTTTATTCCATAGCTAACAGGAAATGATTGGCCAATGACATTCCATTTTTCCAAGCCATCCCTCTTTCTAGCAAAACTAAGTTGTAAGGAGACAGAATAAAGAGACGTCCCCCAAGAATGCATTATCAATTAGATTCCATCCTAAAAACAACTGGACCAATATTCCTGTATTTAGAAACACTCCTCAACAATACTTCCAGGGAACATTTGCTACTGCATTAAGCACTGTTATTTCATCAAGAAGCACTACCTCCAGTTCAGATTTGCTCTTCCTGGAACTTCTTCTCACTGGGTAATAATCTGTCACTTTCCGATTTGGTGCTCTTCCTTGTGTTCTAAGGAATAAGAAAAGCAGGAAACACACATTTCAAACTACTTCTGAAGTTACACCTCTAAAACAGGTATCTAAAAATATATACATTTTTAAGCTTATGTTAAACGTTGATCAGTACGACTCCATGTTCTTACCAGTATTCTGCATTCCAAGCCAGAAGCTACGTACTCTATTACTAATCCTTTAACCACAAGAATGAGATGCCACTGGAAATCAACTGAAAATCACATTACAACTCTGAAGCCCCCCCACGTGCCTTCCCAGAAACATAGGTTATTAAAGCTGCTTGGCCATGAATTCATTAATGTTAGATCACATTATTTCATTAACACGAGTAAAGTTATCAACTGAGCCAGCACTGCCCCAACTACAGTAATCTAACATCATGCTTCTGACAAGACAGACTCCATTTGGCCACAGAACAGTAAGTCTTAATGGTTCATAAATTACTTTTTCTGGCCTTGCTTACTAGTAAAATAGTCACCTGCAAGACTGATACATACTTTGGGTGCTACTCTGTATTTTCAAATATACTATTTTTGAAGAAAAAGAATCTTCTTTAAAATCCGTCCCCCCAAAAAAGAGCAAAGCAAGGGAAACATTAATTCCAGGTCTGGCTATAGATATTTGCCTCTCAAGGCAAAGCGTAGACAAAGGCTGCCTGGTGCAAAAAGGCCCAAAGCAGAAAAGCTTCTACAATTCCAGAAGTCACTTACTTCCTCCTTGGTCCACGTTTTGCTTTAACCATCTTCTTCTGAGCTGGCTTTGCACTGGCCTCACCAGCACAGTCTGAGGGCAGGAGTGGCTTCTCAGCTTCTACAGTTCCTTGTTTTTTTTGATCAGAAGGGAGCACCGAAGTATTGCACCCACTTTCTTTATCCTTCTGGTCTTCTGGTTTCGTAGCACCTTCAGTTACATTGCCACCGTTCTTTTTTTCTAGTGACAAAGAAATAAAGAATGGCTCTGAATTCAAGATCATCTATACCAGAGTGCTTTTAAATGAATTCCAATGGTTTCTATTTCTGTCAAATAAGAGGAAGAGGAAGGGAATGAATGATACAATCTCTTTCTGCTAGCACCCAGGCAGGCTGTCACTGGACTTTCAAGCAGTCATTGCTATGGTACAGAAGGAAGTATAAGAAGAGAAAAGGAACAGGTAGGAACAAGAGCAAATACTTTGTCACAGGTGTAAAACTGAGCAGTGAACCTAACCTGAACACATACCACAGGCAGTGGTACAAACACAGCCTGCCAGCCAGTGCACTTGGTGTACTGAGCTCTCAGGTTGCTGTAAAGGAATCAGCAACGTGCCCTGAGGGAGCAGAAGTCCCTGCACCCCGCACTGCTGCAATCAGTCACTGCAGAAGCTGGTGCTAAGGGGCCAATACCACTCAGACCAAATCCACAGGAGCAAAAAGGCAGGCGCTTACAAGAAAAAGTTCAGTTACACTTTCTTGGTTGAGCATATCCTACCTTGAGCTGACCACATCCTCCTCAGCTGACTGACACAGAGGTAAATGAGACATGTCTTAAAGCTGAATAAAGTTTTCATTTAAAGCCAATTACCAGGTTTAATTCCCTTGGGCTAAGACAGATGCTTCAATCTCACTGGAGAAATGAAGCACCGCTGAAAGGCCACTGATCCACTGTGGGGAAGACTAAAACCATCTTCGCTTTCTTGGTGAAATCTGGGAGTTACAGCCCATACGTTTCCCTGTGCTCAATGGGGCTTAAAACATCTACTTGCAAATAGCAGTTAAATCGAAACATTTTAAGAAGTTACCACACTTCACAACCACACCTTTAAACACAAACCAGCTGTGGGTTTTTGTTTGTTTTCCATAATCACCTGGTAAATCTGTGACTTCAGTTCTGAAAAGGATAAGGACACCCTCATCCTTGAAGACTTTCTTTGCTGACAGAGCTGTAGGATTCGGGAAAGCAACAGGGGCAGGGGAGCTGCCCACCTCCTACAGCTCTAAAGCTGGGGGTGGGGAGGAACGCACATCTCACAAAGCAAGCAATCCAAAGATCAATCTTACCATCTCCTTTTCTGTTGGTTTCAGCTCGCGCTTTGCCCTGACATTTCACTTCGTGATACATGACAGAGTTTTCTTCTTGAAGTGGGGAGCGAGCACCAGGAGACTTGTTGGGATTCAGGTAGCTGTAAATCTTGGATTGACCAGTAAACACATTCTCCTAAAACAGAGTCACACATACAAACAAAAAGAGCATATCACAGAGGTGCTAGGAGCCTCCAGTTGGTTTCCACAACGTGCTGCAAAGACCAGGGCTGACAGCTGACTGTGCTAATGCAAGTTACACTGCTTTAATGCATCATCCTTGCTACCATTGCTATTTCTATGATGTGAAAACATAACTGGGGTAAGCACTCAGAGGACTTCACTAATGCAAACCTCTCAGTTCAAGAGGACTTTCATGTGCAATGTGGTAGGATAGGATAGCCATAATGAACACCAGTTTCCACCATCTGCTTCAAGATATGAACTCTGAGCTGCTCGAAGAGTGCAAGCCAAAGAAAATACCAATAACATAGCAGAAACTACCCAAGCCTAGCACATACCTCACATAGCCAAGGAAGCATGAGCTTACCCAAATGCTCATTAGGTGTCAAATGTTACTGCAATTAACGATGTGCTCCACTGAGCAGCATGGAAGACAGTTTTTGAAAGTCTACCTTGAGTGACACTTCTCACTGAGGTTTGAGAGATGAGCAGGGCTATCTTTTTTTCCATTACATTGTAGAAAATGGAGTGTTAAGACTGTTGATGGCATAAGAAGCACACAATACTCCAGGCAAAGCACCCGGTCCCTGCCAGCAAAATGATAAAACCCTCTGGCATAGTCAAACAGCACAAGGCTGGGGCTCAAAAGCTGGTTCAGGCTGAAGACCCCAGCAGGGAGGAGCACACATTTAGCAAAGCTTACAGGAGTTGTGACACCTTTGCTTTTATGGTTCTCTGCAACCAGGCCAAGCTTGACTGCACATATATGTCGGGCACAGGGATTTTAGCTGTGAAGCCCCAGTGCTGGGACAAACAGACACGGATTGGCCAGAACAAGTTTGTCCTGGCTGTATTTCAACTCAAGTAACAGCACTTACAGATACTGCAACTCAGTTGAAATAAAGAACAACCAAGTTCTGCATGCATTTTCTTTTAAAACATTCAAAGGCTCCCATTGGTTAGGAGTAAAACAGCTCAAACACAGCCATTTGACTAACTAAATGCTCCAGTATACCTCATCACATAAGAGCTAATGAAGTAAACAAAGCACACAGCACATAAGAAAATTTTAATTATTAACAAAAACAAGTAACAGAGTACACAACTCACACACAAAATAAGATCAGTTAAAAGCTTCAGTAAGAATTAAGATTACAGCAGAACACCCTGAGAAGTCAGTCAGAGCTCTCCACCCTCACTGAATATAGGAAACATATAGGAGAAGTCCATCAGCAATGAGACTTGCTTATTTACAGAAGCAGGGCTTTAAGGATGACGTACAACAACGCTGGATTTTAACAAATACAGGCAGTGAAACCCGCACTGAGAAATTCCTGACGTTTAGCAGGAACTCCACAGCCGGCTGTCTCCTGGAAGGCCAGCAGCAGCCAACCTGCCCGCGGAGCTTCGGGCTCCGGGCACACACTGACAGGGCCACACCAGCACGTCCTCGGGCCGCTCCCTTCCCCCCCAGTCCCCGCCTGCAGCGCGGCGCTCCCGGCTGCCACGTCTTTGTCTGTGCCGGGCTTCAGAGCCTCAGCGGCACGGATTTTCTCAGCACAGCAGCACACGTTAAGGGCTGCTGACGATCCCTGGGTCTTGACGCAATAGCCAAGATTCATCCCAGCGGGGTTTAAATACAAAGCGACTACCAAGCTCGGGCCCATTGCCTCTATGGGAGACAGAGGACAGCAGGGGTAGCAGAGGAGCACGGCTGCGCCTGGGCCCGGCCGCTCGCTGACAGCAGCTCCCTCTGCTCGCAGGGCAGGGAGGACACGGCGCACCCCGGCAGCGCCGAAGCCGCCCCGCTTCCAACTTCGCCGCACAGCCCTACGCTGGGGGCTCCCGGGGCCGCCGCCGCCCGCTCCCCCCCACAGGGCGCAACCGCAGCGGGCACCGGGAGCCGCCCGCCCCGGACAGCGCTTACCCCACCGGCCCGGGAGCGGCCGGGGCTCTTCCTCTCGGCGTTCTCAGGACTCGCCTTCTCCGCGCCGCCCGCCCTGGCCTTGGGCATGTTCTTGCCTAGAAGCGAGGAGGAAAGAGCGGCGTCTGAGCCATGTCCCGCGCCGCCGCCCGCGGTCATCTCCCGGCCCCCACGGCCTGCGCCATGTTTAAAGGGCTCACTGCGGCAGGGCGAGCCGCGGCGGCCCAGCCCCTTCCCGACGAGCTGCGCACACCGCGCGGGGGAGGAGTCCCGCCGGCCCCGGCGCTCCGCGCCTCCCGGGAGTGGTCTCCGCGACGCCCGCAGCTCCGCGCCGCCCGGCCCCGCGCCCGCGCCCATCTCCAGCCCTTCCCTGCGCGCCACACGCCGCCGGCCCCCCATAGCGACACCCACCGCTCCCCACCCCGCCCGCGCACCTTTAGCCATGGTGGCGGCGGCGCGGCGCCCAGGAGCCCCCGCGGCGCGGCTCCCCCGGCACCGTCCCCGGGAGCTCCCCCGCCGCCGCCAACCGCCCCGCGGGGAGACGCCGCGCTGCCTGCCGCACCCCCATTGGCTGAACCGGGTGTCGGATAGCAGCTTCCGCGCCGCCGATTGGCGCGCAGAGCCGCGCCCCGCCCCCCCCGGCTGTCAGACTAAAGAGGGTGCGAGCTCCCGGGACCGGTGTTTAAATGTGCGTCCCCTGGGCGCTGATTGGCCCGTGCGAAGGGCAACCGGCGCTCTGATTGGCGGCCGCGAGAGGAACGCCCTTCCGCGGCACGGCCTCGCCACGTGGGTAGCAACGCTGCGAAATCGATCGACTTTTTTCGTATATAAAACGTAAGAAAATCAGCAGCAAAGCTCGAGGGACCTGCAGCATCAGCGCATGGCTCAGCACCCAAGGGCGGGCCTAGCATACGTGCTGCAGAACCGGTAAATGACCATAGCAATGATTAAAGCGTCAGTGAGTCAACATGGCATGCATCAAAGGACCGCGGAGCAGAGGCTGTCATCGTGGAGGTTTGCAATATCTCACACATCACCTCTTTGGTGTCTTTAAATAGGACAGTTATGGGGGTTGCTCCAAAAGTAAACTACTCTCCACCACTAGCTATGCACTTTCACCTGCGAGGAACAAGAGCCTGCATGCTGCGCTCAGAAATATCTGCACCAGTGGAGGTGCCACACTGCCACTGTCACCACTGCTGAAATCCGCACCCACCGCCTCACTGTGCTCACATCCACTGCTTGGTGTCCATCGATGCTCAGCAAGCATCAATGAATGTCAATGGGGGCCATTTTTTTCCGCATGGAGAAAGTCAGTGACACACATACTCACTTCCATGTCAGATGCCATTGTGTCACACTGCTCCTCTGCTGCCATCTGTCACATAGCAACAAAACGTGATGAGATTGGCTGGAAGGTTCAGCTCTGCTGCCATCCCACCAATATCTGCCTCTGGCATTGTGGGCCAACATCATAAAATAGGAAGAATTACTTTTGAATATTGTATATTGAACAAAAAAAGACAATCACAAGCCAGGATGCCATTGGCCTTTCCGGGCACCTGGGTGCACTGCTGGCTCATGTTCAATCTTTCTTATCAGCGATGGCTCTTTCAAGATCTATCTAACAACATCTACTTGTGCACTCGGGCTGCAATACTGGTGTGCTGCCAGCAGGAGCAGTGGTCACCCACCGCCAGCTTATCAGCAACTACAGCCCACTCACTGTCCCGTGGGCACCCATATGTGACATTATCAACCAGAGCCAGGAACACAACGTGACTGCAGAGGACACAGATATGGGAGGGCACTGACTGGCCATCACGTCAGTGAACTACTTCTCTATTCTAGCACCATGTTGCTGAACTCCCCTGTTTGAGCACTGGAGCTCTTGGCAGACTCAGGTCAAATTTTTCCACCCGAATTAACACTGCTGTTTTGACATAACTAGGATGTCACTGGAGAAAATACTGCATAAATTACTAATGATGATTTCCTCCATGCAGTAACTTCGGAGTGTTTTTCATAGCCCCCTGAGAAAGCTCTCGAAAAACATTTCTTGTGGTTTTGCTCAGGTTTTTGTTTTGTTTTTAATAAATATATTTCTTAATGTTTTATATATGTGGAAGGGCTGCTCCAAAAGTAACGCCTCCTATCTTATGATGTTGGCCCACAATGCCAGAGGCAGATATTGGTGGGATGGCAGCAGAGCTGAACCTTCCAGCCAATCTCATCACGTTTTGTTGCTATGTGACAGATGGCAGCAGAGGAGCAATGTGACACAATGGCATCTGACATGGAAGTGAGTATGTGTGTCACTGACTTTCCCCATGTGGAATAAATGGTCCCCATTGACATTCATTGATGCTTGCTGAGCATCGATGGACACCAAGCAGTGGATGTGAGCACAGTGAGGCGGTGGGTGCGGATTTCAGCAGTGGTGAAAGTGGCAGTGTGGCACCTCCACTGGTGCAGATATTTCTGAGCGCAGCATGCAGGCTCTTGTTCCTTGCAGGTGAAAGTGCATAGCTAGTGGTGGAGAGTATGGTTACAAATAATACTTTGTAGCTGAGAATTTGCTCTATCAAACACTGTTATTACGCTCTTTGCATCTGTTGTCTTTTCCATGCTAATAAATAGGAGGCATTACTTTCGGAGCGACCTACAGATATTAAACAAAGCAACCGAGTTTGCACTGAAGCTGCGCAGGCCGCCACTAGAGGGCAAAGCAAGCTAAACAATCATCATCTCTAGAGCAACAAAGAAAACGATGTCACTCTAACCGGCCTTTTTTGCCCAGCCCTCTGCCGTATCACACTGAATCACCAAAACGGGCTTACCCGGAGCTAAGGCCAAAAAGGCGGCACCGACGGGAAAGTGAACGCTAAACACGCAGCCTACAGCCCCCAGGAGGATGTGTCTGCCCGCAGCTGCCAGTCACAGTGACTCAGGACAGCGAAAGCATGGCCTGCTCGCATGCTTTGGGCTTGACAACCCAGTGACCTACATATATCTCCGTAGTACTGAGAGCAGCTCCTCGCTGTGCTACAGCCTGGTGCTGCAGTGTACATTGTGCAGTGGGGCGTGGAAGGAAAATTAATGAGGAAAGCATTGGATTTGCTTGGAAAGAAAAACATTAACAGTAAATAAATTCAGTCTTGATTAATGCTTACCCAGTTTGGTATTTTTTTCTTTAAATATCTATTTTTAGAACTTTCTACTTTTGAATTTGAGTACCACTGAATGTGAAAGCTTCATTTCTTTCACATCCATCCCAGACATGCTTGCTAAGTATTTCTGAGAGCTTGTTGCTGTAGTTCTCACTTATCCAGCACCTGTTGTATTTACAAGATGAAATGCTGGCAATTTTGTGTTTTAGTCGTTGTACCACTACATCAGAAAGCAAGTGAAAACAAAACCCTTGAGGATAACTGCTGAGCCTCACATTAAGCAACATTATTTTATACCAATACAGGAAAATGTCAGTAGGTGTTAACTATAAGAGAACATTCAGAGTAGCACCTAGTATTGGTAAAAAAGCAGCATATCTATGCAAAAAGTGCACTCAGCAAGGTACTTGTCACAGGCACAGGTACAGGGAAACAAAGCCCCGCAGTAACTGTTTCTGTGGTAATTATGTCTAATAGCAAGTATCTGCCACAACTCACCTCTCCCAGCCGAGAATGACCATGCACTGCTACTTTCTGGTCACGATGGTATGGAGCTGTACAGATGCTTTCAGTGCTAAATGCGCTGCACATGACTGCACTTCTTTGTGCCTTTATCTGAAGTATACAGACGGCAGTAGCCAAGACATGAGCTCCATTTAACCTGTTCTTCTCATCCCTGCCCACAGTTCTGTCATCTTTTCCTCTATTTATTGTCTGAAGCATCACTGATGAATCTGAATTAATCAGTTTAATTGACATCACTTTGCCTTTGGACAGCTTAGCCTAACCCTCATCGGTTATTTTGATCCTTCTATTTAATGAAAAAAGCCAACTTGAATAAAGCTGAATGAGCAGTACTTAACGCTTTAAGATTTCAGGGCTTCCCACACTTTCCTTAAATTTTAAGCTAAAACTCTTTGAAATTGTTGTCCTTAGAAAAGCATGAAAATACTTCAGGACTGTTTAACAGAAATGTCAGTCTGAGGGCTGTAACGGTCAAAAGCTCTCTCCAGATGCATAATTAGCCTGAGGAGTCACCAGGTTCTCAAGTGTTCAGCTCTTTGCAGCAGCAATGCTCACATCAGCAGCCCGTAAAACACTTGTCAGGGAAAAGCCATAGGCCAGCACACCCCCGCGGGCGTCTCTTCCCTACGCAGCTCCGCTGTCCCCTTCCTTCTCCTCAGGAGCTGCTGTGAGGTTAAAGCCGGAGAGCCAGGGCGCTGTGAGGGCACGGCAGGGCCGGAGGTGCTCCCACAACACCGAAGCGCTCGGAGCTCCCATCTCTAGGCAGGGCACAAGAGCCGGCTCACACAGGAGCGTGCCCAGGCCCAGCTCCACAGCAACGCTCCCAGCAGCGTCAGCCGCGGTGGGCCAGGACCGAGAGGAGCGCCTGAGGAGCAGCCCAGAACCGCGATACAACGCCCTGCCGCGGTCCATCGCCCGCCGCCTCACAGTGCACATGCGTATGAGCATTGCGCGCGCACCATCAGCGCGGCCTCAACCTGCGCTTGCGCACTACGCGCCCTCACGTCAGCTCCCCCTCACGCCCCCTCTTTTTTTTTCCATCATGCCTCGCAAGGAAGCGGCTCTCGCGAGAAAGCTGCATCCTCGCTGCAGCCGCCATCTTGGAGAGGGCGAGATCACGTGACCGCGTGCAGCCGTTCGCCTCCTCCTTCCCCTCCCCCACCCAGCGGGAACCGGGCTCGGATCGTCCTTCCCAACTGCGGCCACCACCCTGAGGCCGTGCCCGCACGCTCAGACGTCGCTTTTTGAGGATGCCAGAAACGCTCGCTGTTTTTTTTTTTATTTTTTATTTTTTTCCGGAACTAGCTGCCGCGGAGGCGGGACGAGAAGAGGAGCGGCACGTCACGTGATGGCAGAGCGCAGGGCGAACGCGAAAAGGCCCGGCAGCGGCGGAGGGGGGGGGATGGGCGCGCGAGAGAGCGGCGGCGACCACGTGACCCGCTAGGTCGCTGGAGTGTAGGGGGGTCGCGGATCACGTGGCGCGGAGCGCGCGCCAGCGGCGGGTTAGGAGTCACGTGGGAGCGGCGCGCGGTGCTGTCACGTGGTGCGTCGCGGCGGGCGGCCCCAGCCCCCTCCCTTCCCCCTCCCCTGTGAGAGGGGAGGGAGGGCCAAGATGGCGGCCGGGAGTTAGAAAGCGGCGAGCGGCGGGGCCGGCGGCAGAGACTTATGGGACCGGCTGTGGGAGGACCGGGCACGAGAGAGAGTGAGTCCGTCTCCGCCGTTCCACCCGTTTGTCTGTTCCTCGGGTTCACTTCGAGGTGTGGAGGGGGCGGCCGCAGTGCCCCCGGGGGTCTACTCCTCTCAACGCGACGCGGCCCGCGGGGCGCTCTGAGGCGGTGGGGGCCGCGCTGAGGCGGAGTGCTGTTTCCGCAGCACCTCTCGGTCTCCTAGCTCTGGGCGGGCCGCGCCGCCGCCCCCGCCGAGGGTCCCTGTTGGGCCGGGGCCGGGTACGGGGGAGGCCTATGCTCCTTGGGAGCAGCGCGATCTTTGGGAGCGGGAGGGCCGCCGGGGATCGGGCGGTGCGGGGGCGGCCTCTCTGCCCGGCACCGCGGCTCCTGGGCCGTGCTCGGCCGTCCGCCTTTGTGCGCCAGTTTCGGGGCTCCGGGGCGGAACGGAGCCGGAGCGGAGCCTGGGGGGAAGGGGCTGGATGGGTTCGGTGCCGTTAGGCGCTGCCGTGCCGGGAGACCCTTCGCCCTTCGCCGCGGTCCTAATGCCGCGAGGGGGATCCGAAAA
This sequence comes from Pavo muticus, assembly GCA_016647715.1. Lineage (NCBI taxonomy): Eukaryota > Metazoa > Chordata > Aves > Galliformes > Phasianidae > Pavo > Pavo muticus. Next base: position 3,861,222 of record JACDJE010000004.1, read on the forward strand.
GCGAGGAAGGACTGAAAACAAAAGTAGTGCATGGGACACAATTACGCAGCCAATTCTGGCCCCAACCCGGAAGTTTATGTCCGGAACACGTGTTGACGAGGCTGCGGGCTGCGACCCTCTGGCTGCGGCGGCGCCGCGGGCACGGCCGAGCCCCGGGGCGGCTGTTGGGAGCGGCTGCAGCCCGAGCCCCGCCGCCCGGAGCGGCCCCCGCCCTGGGGCAGCCGCAGCGCCGCGAGTCGCCGCACGCGGAGCTCGCCGGGGTGAGTCGTGCGCAGCGTAAAAACGCCCCGATGGTCTCAAGGCGGGGAGAGTGACCGCGTTGGTTTCTCTTTTATTTCTCCGCTGTTCATCAGCTTAGTTTCAGCTGATGGCGTTCTGTGCTTTGAGGGTGTAAATTAGAGCTCTTGCAGTTTATACATTGGTAGCCTTGCTCTTAGCGTTTGATAGCCGCTAAAGCTTAGCGTGGTAATTGAAAGGCTTAAAGAGCAGTTGACACAATCTAGTACATCATTCCAACTATCTTATTTTTTTTAAGAAACAACTCTAGTTAAGAATTAACTCGGTGATAAACTTTGAAATACCTGAGTTGTCTGGATTAAAATGACAGCGAAAAATATGTGAATGTTTTACAGTCTTGTTTTTTTCCTAAATTGTAAGCCTTGAGCTCATGATGTAAAGCAAAGAATTACTATGGTAGAAATTGTGCAAGCAGCATCATATTCAGCTTATTTTTCCTGATTCTTCCTTACTGACACATTTCATTAATGCAGTATTATAATGCAATGCATTAATGCAATCTTAGAAACAAAATGCGGGGGGTTTGTCTTTCTGCTGAGCCGGTTCTTGGGAGTCAGAATTGGCTGCTTGGAAGGCTGGGCCTTGGGCTATGCCTGCAACTGACTCCATGTGAGAACTGAGGAAGGGTTCTGGTGTTCCAATTCTGTTATTTTCTCTTCTGGGTTTTTTCTTCTTAAGTTTCCCCTGTCAGTTTTCCCTCTCTAGGGCCAAAAGCTGTGAGATGAGCAGGACCTATCTGGGTACTCAGAAAATCCTGTTCTGTGGGATTGGGAGCTAGCAGTCCTTAAACACTGAAGCTGTGCGAGTAGCATGCAGTTCAGAGAGCCGGGGGGCTTCTCTGTTGTTTTTAGTACTGCATCAGCATTTGCATGATATCTCAGATGGCTTCCAGTATAGCTTGAGACCTGTGTTCCTCAGAGAGCTAGTAAAAAGAGAACAAGAGTTGATTAATAATGCTGCTGTCCCAGTCCAAGCGCTGGAAGCCAAGCCTGCAGGTTGGGGTCTCCAGAGGCCGGTTCAGTTGTCTGAAGGGTTTGGCGATGGCCGTACTGTGGTGATGGTGATGTTCTGTTTGTGCAAGTTGTGGCACTGTAGTTTCTTAAGATTTATAGGTAAGTTCTTCAGCTGTACAACGTTGTGAAGTACAAATGGCAGACCGAGGACTCGAAAACATTTTCATAGCTTGAGCTTCTGACATGTTTTTTTCTTGGAGGAAGCGGAGAACAGGTTGTTTGACATGAGCTGCAGAATGTCTTTTGTTTTCCTTCTTTCTCCCAAAGCTAAAATGGAGGGAGGGGGAGAGCCAGGTTGGCATGGATACGTGTCATAATATTAAGCGTGGCATTCTGGTTTTGTTTCTTTAAATCAGAAGTTATTTACATAATACACAGTGGTAATGAAACTGTCATTTTATCGGAGTTTCAGGCAGTGTTCTTCAGCTGCGTAGGACCTTACAGAGCACCGGCTTTATTCTGATAGCCCTCCTTGAACAGGCAGCAGTGTTCTTCTCTTAATGCAAAGAAAATAGCTGGGATACGGCTGCTGTGGAAGTGTTATAAATGTGTTCTTTAGTTTATCACACCGGTTGGTTCTTGCTCTGTGACACTGGGCAGCCTGAGGAGACACAGCCAGCCTTGCTGTGAGCTGCTGCTTGCTCAGAGCAGTTCTTCGGCTGGTGAAACGCTCAGGGAACAGCTTGTAATATTCACAACTTTTTTTATAAATATTTTCTTCTGGGGTTTTTTAAAATGTGGCGAACAGGTCCTTTATATAGTATTGCCAGAGCTGAGCTGCAGGGCTTGATAAAGTTGCTTTCACTTATGTTAACTGAGAAGCCTCCTACCTTGCAAGATTCTGGGGCTGTTTCAGCTCGATAACGGTTCAGGCTCGATTAGTGCATGTCACAGAAATAAACTACAGAGATACTGCTGCTCCTGTAACTTTATCTTGTCTTTACTGAGCTGAAAGTCTATGGAAGGAAGCAGGGGAAGGGCTGGTGGGGTGGTGGCACACACAACTTTCGCAGAATCGAAAATGGGTGCCAAGAATTCAGTGCTTTTAATGTAAAAATTCTGGAAGTTCAGAATTCCTTTTGTTCTAGTTTGAAACAATGTCACTTTGTTCATGGCATACAGAAACAAAATAAATGAAACTAGTTAGGCCAACTTTCGTTGTCCGGGCTGTCTGACAGATGAGCAAACAATTGCTCTTGTTTCTCTTAATGGTTGCTAAGAATCCAGCGAAAGCCAATTTTGAAGGCTGTTAGGATGGTAGAAATATATCTGGGGGTTTCTTATGGGAAGAGGGCTGTGGTAGGGAAGTGGTGACTGTGGGCTGATCAGATGCACTCTGGAATTCCAGGAGTTGCTATCCCAGCTTTTATTGCTGCTCATCTAGCATAAATTTAGAAGTAGTACTTGAATTGCTTGCTTCACTGAGTGATTTTTGGAACTCATTTGTTTGCGGTATTGCAGCCTTTTTTAATGTTAAACATGAAGTGTGATTGAGGTAATGTTCAGCTTGACTTCCATCGGACTTGATAGGTTGTGGCACCATTTTAGGACGGTTGGGGAAGATGTGCTGGTTTTGCTCTGAAATTGGGACTCTCAGCAAGTCCTTTCCTTGTGTTGCAAGAGCAGACTAGAAGTTGTTGTAAGTGCTCCTTTGTCTTTTTTCTTTAGGTAAACAGCCCCAAGCTTGTGATTTCCCACGCCTGTGTTCTCTATGGAGGGGGGTATTTATCCCTCAGCCAACTCCCAGTCTTACCTCCTTCCCCAGATAGCTGCAGCAGAGCTCCATGCAGGCTCAGTAATTATGCAGCTGGCAGTGTTTTTATTTGTATGTTTAGATGGCTTTTCTGACAGCGTTGAGCAGGGATGTTTGTGCCGTACAGAAGTGTCAGCTCTCCCCCAGATTAATGCTGTGATGTTGTGCTTGCAAAGTGTATCGGAATCTTCGGTTTGAGGGAGTAACCACTGTAAGCTTCTAAACTAAATGGGATGGTTGCTGTCAGTGTTTGAGCCTGAAAATAATGAGTTCATCATCCCCGCTTAAGTGTGTGTGTGTTGGTGTGTGTATATATAGGCCCCTTTCTTGAGATGAGGCTTAATCCTTCTGAAAGGTGAAGTTAACAGGTGGGTTTACTCACTTTTATTGGCCCACTCAAGGCTGTAGGAGATGGACTGGCGGGAGGGGGTGTGCTCTGAAGGAGCTGACACGGAGATTTTCTGCCAGATGTCTTATCTTCTGGACCAGTAAACTTCAAACTCGGCAATTCTGCTGATCTAGATGATCACCTCAAGTGCCTTAAAGAAAAAAACAGCAAAGTCTAGTTCTGACCTATTGAATGGCCTTTGGGATTGTGCTAGGTCAGTGGCAGCTCCACCAATCGTCATTGGCTGCTTTGGTATTCCTCTGGGCAGCACAGGCTTTGTGTGGAAGTGCATCTTTCCTTCTCCCCGTGCCTCACCTGCACTCTTCAGCTGTGCTGCTGCCACGTGAGTATTCCTCCACCAAAAGGAGGTCTCTCCCTGCCATTACTAAAACTAGGGAGAATGAGAATCAATTGCCTGAGGTTTTATTTACTACAAGAATTACCTGCTCTGCCAAATGCACAAGGTAACGTGTGTGACCAGCCAGATGGATGGGCTGAGCTGTATGCAGAGAGGAGGATATGCAGCTGAGTGCTGTTTCAGTCTGTGAACGTGTGTCTAAAATGACAGATGTTGTGCTCTTACCTGCTGTGGAATACACGTTCAGCTTTGTTACCAGTGGGTGGTAGTGAGGGCGTGGAAAGCAAGTGAAATGAATTTCAGCTTGAGTTGTGTTTTAGAATGTATGGTTCTCTTACTACTAGGGCAGAATGCTCTGGGGAGAGCATTTAGAAGAGCAAAAATACATCTGTCTTAAGACTATATTTGGCTTTTTATGTAAGGTTTTTATACTACCTAGTGTAGGCTTTTGAAATTAATTTTGCTTGTCCTACACGTACAGGAGCTTGTGACCCGGTGTCCTACTTAACGTGTAGCTGACATGCTGTAATAATGTTGGAACATTTGTTCTTTCCAAAACAGAATTTCTCCCATGAATGAATTACTACCTAATGAAACGGCATGTGAGAAACAAATGCTTTCCTTACAAGCTTTTTATTGCTAAGTTGTTGTTAAAAGATAAACTAAATGAATTTTAATTGTGCTTCCCTTGTGCAGCGTGCTTCGCTGACAGACGTGTATTAGCATAATAGTCTTGCCACTTCTGCTGCTTGATATGTCTTGTGATGCTTGAAAATCAAGTATGATAAAGCTTAGGAAGGCCATCTTTTTTTCCTGTAAGTTCATGGGTGTGATAGCATTTTGTGTAGCAGACAACTCATTTTTCCTATGTCTGAATTCGACACTGAAAAGATTGCAAAAAGTACAAAAATGAGCAAATACAGAAAGTGAAACTGTATGCAGGTCACTGCACTGCTTAGAGTCCAGGAAAAGTAATGTAAAATATGTGCGTGCACACAGAATAAATCAACATTAAATGTATTTCTGTTTGTGATCTTAATTTTTCAGAGATGGTGGAGCCAGGACAAGATCTGTTGCTTGCTGCTTTGAGTGAGAGTGGAATCAGTCCAAATGACCTGTTTGATATTGACTCTCCAGACGTGGTTCTTGCAACGCCGACTCCAGCTGTCCAGCAGGTTAAAACAAGAGCACAGTTATTTGTTTGTGCTTCATACGCTGGGGGGATCCGTAGCAAAGGGTTAAAGAATGTGGGATTGTCATAAATGTTGTTGCTTGGCAGTGCTGAGGTTACAAAATGACTTGTTAATTCATTTTAAACTTCAGTGTAAAGCAGTCTGAAATTTCTGTCAGTGTGATCATAAACATCTTCATCTTCCCTGGTTCCGTTACACTGAACGGGGGCTATGTATGCTGCCATGTGTCCTTAGAGAGCTATTTGTGTTGGCTGAGTCTAGCTGCTTCCTACCAAATGTGTGAGAGTTCAGAGTGGGATGTAAACCTCAGGACAGATTAAATCTGTGAGAGCATAGGAATGTTTTAGCAGTGGTCTGGGAGCAGTACTGTGTCAAGCAGTGACATCACAGAACTAAACACATTTTCTTTGTGGTTAACTAACGTGGTGTTCAGCGCTTTGCAGGGGAATCAACTGCTCTAATCTTTATTTTCAGTGCAGCTCTTGTTAATGGGAAGTTCCTTAGTTGTGCTCATTAACTTGTATTTTGTGGGTAGATATTTAGGCTGAAGTTTTCATAATACTCATTTGCTGACAGGAGTTACCTGCTGATGCTTCCTTTCATTCCTCTGCAGTCAGTGCCACTTAGTGCATTAGATCTAGGGTTGGAAACTGAGGCCCCAGCTGCTGTGAAACAAGAACCAGAGACTGTATCAACTCCAGCCTTATTAAATGTTCGGGTAAGAGCATTGAATATAGATATATTTATTTACAACTTCAGGAAGTGTAACAAAAAAGGCAAGGTGATAAAAACGCCATTATCTCAGTACAGTGTGTTGAGACTGAAAGCTAAAATACCTGTGAGTTGCTAACTTTCTTTCTGTCCAAGAAGGACAAGCAGCATGCAGTAAAACATTCTGGGGTGTCTGTTGTGCCTTTTCCTTCCCCTGCATGTGTAGTCTGGGAATATGGAGGTTGTACAAACTTGATCCCTGGATTATGTATTGTCTTTTATAGCTGCAGGTAATTCTCAGCACCACAGTTGTGGTGGTTGCAGCTGAACTGAGAATTTAAAGGGCAGATCTGCGGTGAGGTGGATGTAGTTCAGTGTGCCTGAAAGGCTGCACAAATGTTAGAAGTAATTCAGGCTATTCACTCCAGCAGTTGCAGAGCTGGTTTATACGGTGTACGTTCTCTTCAGAGTTTCTGTTCCTGTAGCAGTAATTTCTTTGCCTAGATGATTAATCCTGCTGCTTCTTTGCTTTCCCTTAATTTGAAAAAATGCCAACACTTGAACACTTATCAATACAATGCTGTACTTAAAGGCACTTCTTGCTCAGGCTGTTGTGCCACAGAACAGTTCTTACAAGGAGCTCTCAGAGCACTGCTGACTCCTGGGCTCAAGTTGAAAGGCTCGCAGTCTGTTTTTTTCACTGTCATCTAAAATCTCCTTGGTTCTCTGTTGGTAGCAACCACCATCCACCACAACCTTTGTGCTGAATCAAATAAATCAGCTTCCAACGTTGGGGACTACAATAGTGATGACAAAAACAACACCGGTTACAACGACGAGGCAGACTATCACTGTAGCAAAAATCATTCAGACCAGCACAACTACTCGACCCTCGGTTGCAGCACCAGCAGTACGGAATGCCTTGACCACTGCACCTTCAAAGGACCAGATTCAGCTGAAGGATTTGCTGAAGAATAATAGTCTTAATGAACTAATGAAGTTGAAGCCACCTCCTAATATTGCCCAGCCAGTAGCAACAGCAGCAAGTGAGTGTTGTTCTTTTTTCATAACAAAATTTCAGGTAAATGGTGAAACGTGAGGAAACTTGCACACCTTCTTCTATTTCCATTCATTTTTAGAGTATCAAAGTAAAATGAAGTGTCCGGAAAAACTTGTAAATGCAATTCTAACACTGTTGTTGATAGAATTCAGGGTGAAAGTAATGGAAGATATTGGGCTTTGAAAAATCAAGCCTGTCGTTTACCATAAGGAGTGAGGAAAATGACATTTTAGAGTGCAGCTGACATATTGGTAACATTAATTCATGAACTTCACTGAAGTTGATAATTTAGCTATCTTGAGCCAGCAGGAGTTCTTGTTTTAAATGCTTGCTGTGGAACTGTGGCAAAAGAGTAAGTCTTGTGTCTTAGGAAAGAGATTCATGGTATCCCCTGTTACTCTTATTACAGGGTGTTTCTCTGAAATACCTTCTAAGGAAGGGAAGTCTTTATCCCTGTGTATTTCATGGGAAGCATCAAACCTGTTGTGTATAGAAGCTTGATGTGCTAAAAACTTGCTACTTTTTGTCACTGCTTTAAGATGTTACTGATTTGGTAACTTCTGATGGTCTTTTCTTGTTATTTCTAACACGTGGATAGCATTCCTGGTCATCTTAATGCAGAAATCTGCAGTGTTTCCTTAAATTGCAATTTGATGTTAGACTTGTGTAAAACTGATTTGATTTTTTCAAGTTATTCTGATTTTAATAAGATAAGATCAGACTACTTGAATTTGCTTGAAAAGATCTCGCTGCTTTTTCTGAGAGGTGCACAGGCTCCTTACTGTATCTCATTGTCTCTGAAATAAGGCTTACTGCTTTTTTATAGGCAGAGTTGGGAGTAATGTTTTTTCATAGGAGTAGGAGAAACACTTTATAGGATTTCTGATGTAGCTCTCTGCTAAACGGAAGCTCCAAGAAGCCTGTAAGTAACAAGTAATTATCAAGACCCAGTAGGTGTTGCAGCAGCACAGCTGTGGGAAATGGTTCAGTATGTGTCTTTGTTAAGGGAAAAGGAAACATGCAACGTCTAGAACTGCATTTCTAGTCCTGTTTGTGTCTTTGTGTTTCGGGATACTTTTGTGTTTATTCAAATAAAAAGACAAATACCTTTAGAAAAGTCAGGGGCAGAGAATTGTGTGGAAGGAAGTGCAGTCACTTCATGTGGTTCATACAACTGAAGCTCTAGACTGAAAACAAACATAATTCATGTGGCCTCTTTAAGGCAAACACTTTATTTGTGCAATTGTCTTAATTGTTTTCTAGGGTCATTTGCACTAAACACGTACATTGACTTATCAACATCATGGAAGCTTGACAGCTCCTTTCAATGTTTTTCATCTATCCTTGTGAGTTTAATTCAACACTAAGCCCTGTTGCTGGTTGCTCCCAAATGTGGGTGAGGACAGGCAAGTTAACAGGGTCCTTCAAGATGGAGGCTTTATTTTGTAAACTCTGAACAACTGAGACCAAAGTCGATTTTCTTTTTTTCAGCAATAATTGTAGTTCCACCTGAGGTGGTAAATGCCACCAGACCAGGTGAGTTCATTCCTGTTGGAGCATCGGACTTTCTGGTTTGTTGTTAGACTTCAAAGATCCGCAGTGTGGGGGTACTTCTCAGTGTTGTGCCTGGATTTGGTGAAGGTCTCTTTATTTTGAAACTAATACACACCTGTCAGATGTGGTATTGCATGGGGAGTTGCTGTAAGTAGCAGTAGGATTTAACTCTGTGTGCTCAGGGCCATTTTTAGTGCTGACCAAAACATCACTCGTATTTTGAAGCATCTGTGTCCTACGGTAGCATCCTTCTCTATTAATGAGCAAGAGGAGAGGTTTTGAGTCAGACTGCAAAACATTTGGAGGTTCTTCTGGTCGAACGCAGCTGTTTCTGTTCTTTTTGGTAGCTGATCTAAGCAATGGTGCGGTGAAGAAGGAGGCTTCTACAAAAGAGGTAGCGAGAATATGGATAAATGATGTTAAAATGAGAAGTTTCTCACCTACTATGGTAAGTAGTACAAATAGTTAACTTGCCAAGTGAGTGTGTACTTTATTGGCCACAGCCAAGTGTGACTAGTTCTGGTGGTTACTCATATGTGCCTTTTGTGCGGTAGAACTGTGCCGAGTGCATCTGTTGCTTCAAAAGGTTAGTTTCTCTGCTAGCAGAGTACTTGATTGGATGACTAAAGCTAACAGCTGCGTAGAGCTGACAACTTGTGTACTAAATGATAGCTTCAAGTAACTGCTTTTAACAAGCAGGAAGGAGTGTGTTCTGGTTAAAGTTGATAAACTAAGTTGCTCTGTTTTAAGACACTTTGATTTAAAACATCCCCATTTGTGTAGCAATGGGGAAGCTAGAAGACTCCAGCATGGCTGATCGTTTGGGTGGTTTGATTGAGGATAGTCAACTGAATATCATTCAATGTTCACAAATTCTAGCTAAAATATTCAGATGCTGTGAACTCTTGAGCTGCAGCATCTTCACTGTAACTGGAATCAGGCTGGTTTGTGATAACAGCTCCCAGTGACTGGCCTACGGAAGGTCGTTCAGGTGAATTTTGTAATGTTGGACATTGGAGTAGTAATTGCAAAGGACTTTGAGTCGTGGTTGAGTGTACTTTAGAATTTTCATAGATTAAGATGAGAGTAAAAACAGAATTCAGATTTTGGGAATGTTGAATCTGTGATGACTGATGTAGCTGCTCCTTGGGGTTGTGAACTGGTGTAATAAATCTGTAAGAAGGGTGATGTTATGGGAGAGCTGGAAAGCTAGATTTTTTGACTATCAACTAACTGTTGTTTGTTAAAGGCAGTTCTGTGCTCAAAGTTTGAGTCCTTTAAAATGCTGTAAGAACAATTGTTCTCCCTGTAAAAGAGAGGAAGCTCCCTCACATTGTCTGGGTTTTGCTAGAGTCTAAGAAATGCAGATTTCCTTTCGTAGTTTGCCTGGCAGCTCACTGGTTCATCTAGTACATGTGATGGGAAAACATTCAAGTGCAACATGATGTTCATTGCATTTCTCAGTTCAATTTCCAGGACACAGTTAAATATAACATTAATACTCTAATGCAGGTGTTCCTCTATTCTAGAAAGTTCCAGCTGTTAAAGAGGAGGAGGAACCTGAGGAAGAAGACGAGGAAGAAATGGGCCATGCAGAAACTTATGCAGAGTATATGCCAATAAAATGTATGACCTACATCTTGGCTGTATCAAAAAGCTGAACTGTTGATAGCTATAATATAATAACTATGGCAGAGTAAATAGCATATGCTAAAATTCCCATAGGACTTTAACTGGATTGAATTAAAAAAGGACTGTGATTTTAGGTGTTTTTTCTCTAGGTATTTTTTACACAGCACTCAGTTTTGGAAGTACACAGTATTGTTTTTAATAGGAAGAGAATTCTTTCAGAAGTGCAGTTGAACCAAAATGTTTTGATTTGTTTTTAACCTGTGTTAAGCTTTCTTCTTCAGCAGAGAAAATTGCCTTGTAAAAGGATTAAGTGTTCACTGCTGCACTTAAAAATTCATTTTGAGGCTTTAGGAGTGAAATTTACCCTAAGCATTTTCTGCCTATGTTGTTCCTTGCTTATTTTCCAGAAATGGGTTTTTTCTTTAAAAAGGAGATACCTTTTACAGTTGTTAATTGCAGTTTCCTCCTTTTTTTCCTCTTTATTGTCATTAGTGATTAAAAAGGTGTGATCTTATATCCTAATTACTTGGATGTGATGTAAAAGCAAAGCAAAAGGAAAACATTGCACCGGGTTTGTAGTTAAATGGTTAAATCTTTTTAGTCACAGATTAGTTTTAATTGCTGACAGATCTATGTCTGTTCTAAATTTTTTTCTCCTTTCATACTACTTACAGACAGCACTATATAAATAGAAGATTGTTGCTTTTGTGATTCTGGCATCTCAAGTCTGCCTCTTTTGGGGGAGAGGCAGCGTTCAGGGCAGTTTTATCAAGTATCAAATACATCTGTGCTTCTAATTTCTTATGAATGAACTTTTATCTGATTTTGTTTTTAAAGTAGGGTAAGATGGTGAGAGAGGAAACAAAGTTAAGAATTGCAGTTGTTATATAAACTCAGATTTATGTATTGCTTTGCATGTGGAAGTTTAACTCTCAGTTTTGAGTAAGCAGTGAAATGTGTTTTGTCAGGTTCCGCCTTTGCGGTGGACAACTGCAGTTTATTTTAGTAAATATAATAACCTGTGCTGCAGCAACAGAGCTGTTTATTATGTTCTCATCTTTCCCTCTTTCCCTTCCTCCCATTACCTCCCCAACCAGTAAAAATCGGTCTGCGTCATCCTGACCCAGTAGTGGAAACCAGTTCGTTGTCCAGCGTGACACCTCCTGATGTGTGGTACCAGACATCGATATCAGAAGAAACCATTGATAATGGCTGGTTGTCAGCTTTGCAGCTCGAAGCAATCACTTATGCAGCCCAGGTATGATAGATAGATATAGCTTAAAAACTAACCTGGAATTCAGGCAGATAACTATCTGACAAGTGCAGCATGTCAGTTTTATAGTGAGAAGATAATAGAAGCTCAGAGCTTTAAGGTGCATTAAAAGGTGGCAGGTGAGCTTCACTGCAGATGAATGTGAGGTAATACACCTAGGAAAACACTGTCTAATCAACTGCCACAAAGCAGATCTCAGACTGTCTTAATATTCACAAAGACATTTTAGTTATTTATTACTGTGAAATAACTTAATGAGCTGCAGCAGCCCTAATTAAGAAGACCAGTGATGTTTGATATAATTGGGAAAGGTATTGAGAAAAAGACTGGGTATTATTTTGCTACTTAATTAAAATCTCAGTAGACCCACACGATTATGTTGTGTATGCAGCTCTCTGCATGACAGGAAGGAAGTGAAGGTTAGCAGACATAGAAAGATCATAGGAATAAGTAGCCTCTTTAAAAAGAGTCTTTTTTTTGCCTGAGATTCCACAGGCTGGCAAAGAGGAAAAATAAAGGGGGATACAGCCAAGGTTTGCATAGTCAAGAAGACAGAGTTGTTTTTCAGATCTCACAGAAGTGGCAGAAATGGGGGAGAGGTGAAACTGACAGGAGAATGCTTCTTTACACAGGGGCAATGATCATCTTGGTCTTGTTGCCACAAAAGGCTGTGGAGAGTTTAAAATAATAAATATAAATCTGTTAGTGGCTGCTACGTGCACATCCAACCATCCCAGATGCTAAGGGAAGGAGGTGGGGATCAGGACCACATAAAGCAGCCAAGCTCATATACACTCCCTAAATAGAAATGCCTCTTTGTGCTGTCAGGGGCTCTTTGGCTGGGTGGATGGCTGGTCTCATCCAGTAGGATGTTTCTCACATTTGCTTGTTTATGACAATTTACAGTGATAAGTTCTGGAGAATGAGTACAAGTTTTTGTTCTTTGTCCTACAGCAACATGAAACATTCCTTCCCAATGGAGACAGAGCTGGATTCCTGATAGGTGATGGTGCTGGTGTAGGAAAAGGAAGGACCATAGCTGGGATAATCTATGAAAATTACTTGTTAGGCAGAAAAAGAGCAGTCTGGTAAGTGTGTACGAATTTCTTAGGGCAGACAGTATTGTCTGTAGTGCTTAAATTCAGTGCAACCTGGCTTCTGAGAAACGGTTTGCCAGCTGGTCTTTGAACTTGTGCTGTAACTTACAGTAAATGCTTTTTTATGTATTTCCAGGTTTAGCGTGTCAAATGATCTGAAATACGATGCTGAAAGAGATTTGAGAGATATTGGAGCAAAAAACATTTTGGTTCATTCACTAAACAAGGTGTGGAAACTTTTTTCTATGTACAGTTGAGGCAAAACTTTAGGTACGCCTGTGTGACAAGTTGTGTGTGTTAACTGTTGCAAGAATGTACTAATTTTAGTGAAATTACTGCCTAGGTCTTGTTCGACAGGTCACCTTCCTATGAAGATCCATGCAGTACTTCAAGTTAATCATGTAAATAGGCCCCTTGTAGGATTAAGTCTTAGCATGTGATATTTTTAAGCATTGTTCTTCAAACCGCTACCAACACTGGTAGGAGAATATTTTCTAGTAGTTGAGATCATCCTTAAATCTTCTAGACTTCAGCACTTTTTTTTACTCCCCAGTGTGCATTTTATGTGTAGTACACTTTGTGTATGACTGAACAATAGCATTTCTCTTTAATGTATTAAAGCGGCAGTAGAATGTAAAGTTATTTTCTATGCTGTCTGCTTAGGATTAGCTGCTTAGATAAAATGTGGAATGTGATCATTATTTGAGCTCATGAACTTAAAATTCCTTTCGAGTTAGTATTCTTGCTTTGTGAAGTCTTAGTTTCTAAAAGTGCAGTAAAGCTTCTGGAAATTGTCATTTGCAGTAGTGGCCATGAGTACACTAAATAGCTATAAGGAGTGCATCTGAACAATGAAAGAAGTTAATTGTATTTAAGGAAGCCATGTAGCTGAAGAAGCCAGATGTTAATCTTTGAGGCCTCAAATCTAGTCTTCAAGTGCATGTTTAGGCGGAATGCTGTATGACCTCTTAACAGAATTTCCCTTAGGCAGATGTGCCCTAAGCATGAGGTGGGGGTCCAGGAGTTCCAAGTATACAAATGTTAAGGTTAAGATCAGCAGCACCCTTAGTGATAAGGTAGATGGCTCTGAGAAGGGATCTCTTAGATAATTTGTCTCTATTGCAGTTCAAGTATGGGAAGATTTCTTCTAAACATAATGGAAGTGTGAAGAAGGGGGTCATTTTTGCCACGTACTCCTCTCTCATTGGTGAAAGTCAGTCTGGTGGTAAATACAAGACCAGATTAAAGCAGCTTCTTCACTGGTGTGGTGAAGACTTTGATGGAGTTGTATCCTTTATCTGGAGTTGATTGTAACCAAGCTATTGCTTAAGCGTGCATCTTTAAAGACAGTCCTGTGTTTTTATTTGCTGGTGCTTTTAGGTATTGCTCTTTCATTGTGACGGTAATGAATTTATATGATTAGACAGACTCACATGGCAAATCTATTACCATTACATTATTATGATCTATTACCATTTATTTATATATAATAATTAGGTTAATCTATTACCATTATATCATCTCTGTTGTACCAGAGATTAACTTCTGCTTTTTCTACAGAACAGGTAAAACAGCACTTAAGTTTACACTGTGCCTCTCCCCAGGGTATTAAGTTTCTTCTAGGAGCTTTGCTGACACGTTAATGAATTCAGTTCTGAAAAGCACATGTAATTGTCTTAGGAAAAAACCATTTCACTGGTACTTAATGAGTTTTAATTGAAAAATGTGACTGGTGTCTTAAAGTTTAAAATTTACTGTTGTAACCTATCTCTAATTTATAGTTTTTCTTGTTTTCTGCTTTTAATGCTCCATTCAAAACAACAAAAAGCTTTTCCTTAATCATGGCTCAGATAGTATTTGATGAGTGTCATAAAGCCAAGAATCTCTGTCCTGTTGGTTCATCAAAACCAACGAAAACAGGTCTGGCTGTATTGGAACTTCAAAATAAACTTCCAAAAGCTCGGGTTGTTTATGCCAGTGCCACAGGTATGTACTATCTGGTTTGCATTAAATGTCTCTGCATGCTTTCACTGGTGCTGTTACAAAGTATGTTATTCTCCTAGGTGCGTCTGAGCCAAGAAATATGGCGTATATGAACCGGCTTGGAATATGGGGTGAAGGGACTCCATTTAGGGAATTCAGTGAATTCATTCAGGCTGTTGAAAGAAGGTAATGTTTTGAAGAGCTATAGCGAGAACACGTTTGTCATTGGATGTGCTTTCCAGTTTTTGTTGTCACTCACGTAATCCTCTACAAACTCATCCTGTCACACTAAGGACTTCCTGCCTCTGCATTCTAAATCCAGCAGAAAAGCAACTGATGTGGTGAAAGATGGACACTTTCTCTCACTGAGAATTGAGACTTCAGGAACTGGCTAAGAAAGTAGACCTCTAAAAATGTGGCTAGCATGGAGGAGAGAATGTTTTGCTACTGATAAGTGCAGTATAGTCAGTCTCACTGCATGCAGAAGCCCTCCAACATTTAAGTGCTCAGCTTAGGCAAGGACTAGTCTTGTTCTTTTGCTTTCTGGCATAAGAAAGCAGAGAAATTATGTATGCTGTTGAAAGGTACTACATTTTTCACAACTTCTTAAAAAAGTAAATAAATGTGAGAGAGGTTGGGAAATAATGCCACTGCTGTACTCTTTGTTAGGTGAACACTAATATATTGTTTTTGCCACCTCAACAAGGATTTCAAACACTTTGGAATGTTACAGTAGGGTTTTGTCTGCATCTTCTCACATACCATCTACACGATGCATGATTTTTCTAGACTGTGCAAAAGTAGTCTCCTTTTTTATTAGAGTAAGTGTCAAATGAGCATTAAAGAAATTACAGGTCCAAGTTTGTGAATAGGTGAGCTTTGCAACTGACTTCTGTGCTCCCAAGATGGTACTGCTAATGGTGTGTTGCTGTTAAAGGGAACTTAATTAATTTCCAACCAGCATAAATCTCAGTAACTTAATATGGTTTTGTATGTATTTTAAGTCCTCTCTGGTGTGTATAAAACTGCAATACAATATTATTACGTATTTGGACCAACCTCATTATCCACTTACGATTTAGCATTTGATATCTCCTAATGCATGGAGGGGAAAGCAACTGAATACTTACTGGAGTATATACAGTGCTCAAGAGTTAGGGATCTCATTTTATGCAGAGGACCAATTTCATGACACTCTAATTAGTACTGTTTAGTGAAACACTTACTGACTTTTTGCAGACATTCCTCCACCTCTGTAAGCGTGCTGTTTATTTCTGAAGCACTTGAGAGTTTGTTTTTTTAACAAAACATTGCTCTTGAAAGTGGACTTCTAATATGGACTTCATTTGTTTTATTTTAGAGGTGTTGGTGCCATGGAGATAGTTGCTATGGATATGAAACTGAGAGGAATGTACATAGCAAGACAGTTGAGCTTTTCAGGTGTAACCTTCAAAATTGATGAAGTTCTGCTCTCACAGGAATATGTTAAAATGTACAATAAATCTGTGAAACTGGTAAGAATGACTTTTTAAACTAGCTTCGTGTCTTGACTTCTGAGTTCTAAGCTACTTGAATTAAATCTTAATGCTCCTGAAATAAAATGTAGTGCTGTTGAAATACAGGAATGGCATCTGCTTGTCTCATCTTACTGTCAAGGTTTCTCCATTTAAGACTTCAGCAGAAGCTGCTAGTTCTTGTTTGGAGACATAAAAGCTGTAGTTTTGGGTGCATCTTCAATAAAACCACAGTATCACTATGGTACTAGGGAAAAATTAAATAGAATAAAGGAATATGATGAGTTGTAAATGACAAGTGAGCATCACAGAATCACAGGGATTGGAAGGGACCTCAAGAGATTGAGTCCAACCCCCCTATTGAAGCAGGTTCCCCGTGATAGGTCACACAGGTAGGCGTCCAGACAGCTCTGTAATCTTTTTGTAGAAGGAACTTCAACTTCACAGTCTCTTTGGGCAACCTGTTCCAAGAGGAGCCTGCCTCAATCAATTTGCCTCCCACCTCCCTTTAGATATGTATAAACATGTATCAGTTCCTCCCTCAGTGGTCTTCTTCCCCAGACTGAACAGACCCAGGTTACTCAGCCTTTCCTTATAAGGGAGGTGCTCCAGGCTATTTACCATTTTTTGATATAGTCGAGTCCAGTTCCTAACTCTGTGCAGGTCTGCCTGTGGGTTGAGCCATATATCTGAGAGCATTGTCAAAATGTTTCTTGAACACAGACAGGCTTAGGCTTATGGTGGCCTCCATGGGGTGTCTGTTCCACTGTTTTGCCATCATCTCATTGAAGAGCTTTTTCCTGAGATGAAGCCTGAACTTTCTGACACAACTTAATTATCCCTTGGACATAGATTAAAATGAACAGGGCCTTTACCTGCTGAACAAGTGCTTATGCATGACTCAGTATTCATGTTGCATAGCTACAGTAATTAATTTTAATCTTTGACAGGTATGACATGAACTTCAAAACAGCATTTTACTTTACGAGGGTTGTTCAGAAGTCATTAGATTCATATCCAGAGCTTGCTTATTTGCATGTAGAAGTCTTACTTTAACATTCTTGTCTTAGGCAAGTTTTAAAGGTTATAACAAAACATTGCAGAAGTGAAAGTGCAGTGGTTTTCTCTTTTGGATCTCATTTATACTTAATTATAGACAGTTCTCTTTGCTTTCCTAGCCTGAATGTATTAATGTAGAAAGTAGATAATTAGAAAATGCTATGCATTTGCATTGGCAGTAGTGTAAATATACCTGCTTTTCATTATGAGAGTAATTATGTTTTGAATTTACAAAGCCGTAACTATTTTCTTTTTTCTGAGTTTTGTTTGATGTGTGAGGAGTTTCCTTGACTTGCAGTCCCATAGTATTGTAATTTTAAACTTTGCTTGCCTTTATTTGGATACTGAAGAGCATAGCAACGTAACCTTGAAATGTGATGTGTAAAGCAATTAAAGCTCTCTTCTTCAGTGGGTCAGTGCTAGAGAGAGGTTCCAACAAGCAGCAGATCTTATCGATGCAGAACAACGAATGAAGAAATCCATGTGGGGTCAGTTCTGGTCTGCTCATCAGAGGTTTTTCAAGTACCTTTGCATAGCATCTAAAGTGAAGAGGGTGGTGCAGCTTGCTCGGGAAGAAATCAAGAATGGGAAAGTAAGTTGATCAAAACTTACATTTAAATGTGTTTGTAAAACATAAAGCTGCTGATTTTCTTGTTTATAAGAAATATTTCCAAACGTGTGGTAGCTGCATGCTTTTGTGCATTCTGATATTGAAGCTGTTCAATGAGCAGAAAATGGGGCAAAAGTCAACTTAGTCATCTTGGTAACAGTACCTTATATTCATTTGTCCTTTAGTGTGTTGTTATTGGCCTGCAGTCAACAGGAGAAGCAAGGACATTAGAAGCTTTGGAGGAAGGTGGTGGTGAACTGAATGACTTCGTTTCCACAGCAAAGTAAGATTTGGTCAGAATTGTGGTTTAAGAAACTTACCAGAATACAACATAATGTGTGTAGTAAAAGCTGCAGGTATGCAAGATCTTGGCAGTATTGCTGTGGTGAGCTGTTCATTAGTTCCTCGTTCTGCCAGCACGGTGCTTCATGTGGAACTGCTGGTGCTGTTCTGCTCCAAGTGGAAGGGAGAGTAGACTTGTGAGGTACATGCTATGATTGCATGCAATCTTTTATCAGATGAGCAGAATCCAACCCTGAGGCCACCTTGCTAAAGATCTTAAGTGTCAGATTAAATCACTTAAGCAATAAGAAAATGTCAGTGGAAATAACACTATATACCAAAATCAAATTTAGCAGGTTAAAGTATCATATCACTGCTTTTCAGAGGGTGACAAATACTGTGATATGGGAGATAATTATACAGGGTGCTTCTGTAATAGCATTCACAAGGAATAATTGTTCATGGAAGTTAGGCAAGTTACTGGATTGTTACTTGGAGGTTTTTACTTCAAGTGAACACAGATCTGACTGAAGACTTCTTTTTTTTCCTTAAACAGAGGAGTATTCCAATCTCTTATTGAGAAGCACTTTCCAGCTCCTGACAGGAAGAAGCTGTTCAGCTTGTTGGGAATTGACTTGACTGCTCAAAGCAACAACAATTCACCCAGAGACAGCCCTTGCAAGGAGAACAAGATAAAGAAACGGAAAGGTAATGCTTCTCTTTTTACACTAATACCATAATGAAAATAGTGGTTTTAGAGCTACTGAGAAGTGTACTTCAGGGGGAAAAAATATGGGGATGTAAGTATCAGTAATAGTTGTCATGAAAGAGTATATTACCAGTAGTTTTGAAACTACTGAAGAAGTGCATTTGTAGGTCGTGCAGCCTATAAATTCTAGTTAGCACTTTGCTTAGAGTCTGGGCTGATCTAGTATGGAGTTGTATCCCGAGGTAACTTGTGCAT
This sequence comes from Pavo muticus, assembly GCA_016647715.1. Lineage (NCBI taxonomy): Eukaryota > Metazoa > Chordata > Aves > Galliformes > Phasianidae > Pavo > Pavo muticus. The sequence continues at coordinate 3,879,963 of JACDJE010000004.1, forward strand.
CAGATCACTTGACGCAGTCAAAAAAATTCCTTCCTTTTTCTTGTGGCTAAAAAAAAAAGTGGTGCCCTTTCTGGTGATACTTCTACCAAAAAGCTATTGACTGTAGAAGTGTTGGGGGAGATCCTACTGAAACTTTTCAGCTTCTAGAAATAGAACTGTTTCAGTATTCTAGTTAGTATGTAGTGGTGGTGGGAAAAACAAACCTCAAAAATAGATTACATGGCCTGAACTAACTTCTTTCTGTCCTTTGGTGATGGAATTAGGTGAAGAAGTAAGCAGAGAAGCCAAAAAGGCTCGTAAATCAGGTGGCCTTGCAGGTAGCAGCTCTGATGAGAGTGAAAGCGAGTCTGATGCTTCAGACAATGAAGAAAGTGACAATGAGAGCTCCAGGTTTCTCAGTTCTGGAGATGATGATGACTTCAACCCATTCAGAGATGAATCCAGTGAGGATGATGAGGATGGTAAGGTGGTTTTAGTACTTCGTCAAGCAAGTAACTGTACTTTAGGAAAATGAGCATGTAGAGTCTGTCTTCAGCATTTCACTGAGCTAAAATATGACTTAAGTGTGTGGTTTAATTCTGAGATGAGAATTCAAGGGTTGACTCGTATCTCTTTATGCAGATCTTACACACTAAATTGCAGACTTCATACATCCCCTTTTGTAAGGAGAACGTTGTTTTTTCCAAGGAAAGGAAGGATTTTTGGTAAATGCTTGTTAACATTTTGAAAATATTTTGTTTAATCCTAGATCCCTGGTTAATTAGAAAAGAGCATAAAAAAATTAAAGAGAAGAAAAAGAAGAAAAGCATAGATCCTGATTCTATTCAAAGTGCCTTATTAGCTTCTGGTCTTGGCTCAAAACGACCTAGCTGTTTCACTTCCACTGTTGGCACCACCACTTCTAGTACCAACACATCAGGTAAGAACAAATTTATTGGGGTTGATTTACCCTTTTTTTTTTTTTTTGCAAATAAGCAGTGAAATTCTAAGTTGCAAATCTTCTGTATTTCAGCAAACAGTAACACGAACAGCAGCTTTGTAACCAGTCAAGATGCTGTTGAAAGGGCCCAACAAATGAAGAAAGAACTCCTTGATAAACTGGAAAAGCTGGCTGAAGATCTTCCACCAAACACACTGGATGAGCTTATAGATGAACTGGGTGGTCCTGAAAATGTTGCAGAGGTAGGCTGATGGTCACAATTAGGAATTTGATGGTTTTTTCTGCTACAGCTGTAAATTACTGTCATTCTTCATGATTACAACCTAAGTATCTGTTAAAGAGAAGTTATTTGTTAGCTTTTGGCATTAATCTCATGAGATACTCAAGCTATTTTTGCTGAGTGCCTTCGAATGAAGGAGAAACTTGGACTTGGTACTGGAGTAAAGAGAAGGGCTCTGAATAAACAGGCTATTTCTGAGACTGGGGGTAGTTTCTTACCAAGCAAGTTCCAATAGTAGTTCCTGTTTCTATTAGTAGTGATACGTTGTTCTCTCTTAACCCTTGTCCGTTTGAAGCTTGGGCATGAGAGATGGAACAGCTTTAGCTCATCTTCCTAGGCAATAACATTAAGAGCACAATAGATGCATTTGTGAGAAGTCTGATCATAGGTTTTTTCTCAAAAATTGGAGGAAAAGCTCTCAGCTGCCTGTCTCTATCAAGTAGAAATCATGGTGATTGAAAAGAGGCTGCTAAAATCGTGAAAAGCCTCAGCTACCATTTCAGTTCATTTCTTAGTACTCTTCAAGTCCTCTGGAGTTCTGAGCATTTATGTCTCCAGCTCCTGTTTTCAAGAATGAAATAGTGAACTCTTATGACTTGACAGCTTCTCTTTCTTCTAACAGGCAGTAGCCCCTTCAGCTCAATGCATAACTTCGAGAGTAGTCTATAGAACTATTGGATGACTAATATAAACCCCTTGTGGACAGTAGCATAATACTGCGTTTCTACAGAACTATGATCTTGTTGTTTTATGGTTCCCTGAACCGCCTCTGTTTGTGTTCACGTGTCAGTTAATGGCTGACTGAAAAACAACCCAGGTTCTCTTGGTAGATTTCTGAATTGATAACATGTATTTTAAGATGGGTATATGAAGAAGTAACAGCGTTGCTTGAAGGTTTTGGTCATGTTGTAGTTTTGGTATTGCCATAATGAGCTTCTGGTCACTTTTTATTTCCAAAGATGACGGGCCGCAAAGGGAGAGTAGTGAGCAACGATGATGGCAGCATCTCTTACGAGTCAAGATCTGAACTTGATGTGCCTGTTGAAATTCTGAACATCACAGAAAAGCAGAGGTTCATGGATGGAGATAAGGTTAGCTCTTAAATACAATTTAGAAGAGCTTGCCAGATGAGTCAGCCTTGTAGAGCCACAACTTGTCTGTGTCGGTTATCTCAGTGATTTTGAGTACTATGAGTGCTAGCCAGAAAGCGTTTACTATTCTGTGCTGTATGTTCTGTTTTTCAAACCAGTATGTTGAGTAGTCCCATCAAGTGTGTGGTACAGCATTCTCCACAGATCAGGCCACATGCCAATTGAAAAGTTAGCACCCTTAAACTATAGTCTTGTGAAACTGCATGTATTTAAAAAGCAAGCAAGCTCTTCGTGTCTTCCAGGTTTCTTTATCTGGATTACTGTGTACTTCTGCTACCAAGAGAAAACAGAGTTGAGAAAGGGGGGGGAGAAGCACAGACTGGTTTGTGTGGCAAGGGAGGAAACTTTCAGTAAGAGGTTAGAATGAAAGGATGGAGGCTGTTTACCTTAACCTGCACTGAGAAGTAATGCTGAGAAGAATGATAGCTTTCAGCCTTTATCTCGCACTCCGAAATGAAATAGACTGGAATAATCATAGAATTTGAGCTAATAAAATAAGGAGAGGCAAAAATCCACAACAACCAGTTCACTTGAGCATGCTACCACAAGAGGGCAAATGAAATAAACATAGCTGTTGTGTGGTCTGTTACTGCATTCAGGGAGAACTATTTATGTTCCTGTAAGCAACTTCCACACAATCCAAACATTTACATCCTTTCAAGGTAAATGGAAATAGCAGAATAGCCATATGCACTTCCTTTTATGGTATTAGCCCCAACTTTTTGTCATTCTTGTGTTGCTGTAAGAGCAAGGCTCCCTCTGCACCCTCCTTTCTCCTTGTGACGTACAGGCCAATGTCAAGGAAATGTGCCCTTTGTAGTGGCAAGGCTGCAACGTGCTGTCCTTCGTTTGTATAGGAAGGTGTTGCCAAAAAATAAAGTGGAAAAACACTTTAAATAAACTATAGAAAACCTTGCTAGCATTTCTAACTTCAACAGAGAGCCATACTTTTTCTCATCTTCTCTTCTTGAGATGTTAAGAACAAATGACATTTGTTTCTAATGTGTCTGGAATAGCATCCAGACTTTTTCTTAGAAACTGAAGAAACTGAACATTGATATTGGATTTTTTTGCTAAATACTTTTTTCTTAATTGAAAGAACATTGCCATAATCTCGGAGGCTGCCAGCTCTGGTATCTCACTGCAAGCAGACCGTAGAGCTAAGAATCAGAGGCGGAGAGTTCACATGACTCTGGAGTTGCCATGGAGTGCAGACAGAGCAATACAGCAGTTTGGTAAATAACTTCTTTGTATCTTTTCCTCTTAGCAAATTCAGTAATGCTGAGTAAACTCACTGCTAGTTCCTGTGAAGTTTGAAGCAGCCTTTTAAGGATCCTTCCAGTCTCCTTTACCTGTGGCAGAATTACCTCTATGTACAGTCATAGCTAATAATCTCAGAAGTTTTGATAGAACCCTGTGAACAAGTTCATAGAGCAGCTTAGCTTTGTCTGTATCGAGTCTCTTCATGAAGGTGCCACAGCTCTAGTTGGTGTACTGTTGGCTGCATTACAGCAAAAACTAATTTTCAGCAGGATTAAGTTCTGGCTATTTTCTTTATGCAGTTCATAGTTTATTAGAAATGTTAATTGAAGTGGAATTTATTTTAACAAATGTTCTTGTATTTAACTATCCAGGAAGAACTCATAGATCCAACCAAGTGACTGCTCCGGAGTATGTGTTCCTAATTTCTGAGTTGGCTGGAGAGCAGAGATTTGCATCTATAGTTGCAAAAAGACTGGAAAGCTTGGTAAGATTGTTTCAAGAAATGTGATCCTTCATTTGAGGAAAACACTACTTAGGTTATTGTTTCTTTAATTTGTTCTAATCACAAAGATGTGTCTTAACAGGGAGCCCTTACCCATGGTGACAGACGGGCTACAGAAACTCGAGACCTCAGCAGGTTCAACTTTGACAATAAGGTAACAGCTCTATTTTGTTTGAAAAGCTCCTACTGTGGTGCCCGTTCTGCAAACGAAGTGTTGAGGGAGGATCTCTTCTGTCTCCTGTTATGTATTTTACTTTAACTGCAGTACTTCCTGATGGGAAGGTGCCTTCTTTTCAAGACAGCCAGAGAGAATCTTAATACTATTTGTAGAGCTGCATGAAGCACAAATGTGTGCAAATTACCTCTCTGCATTTGCTAATAACTCGAGTGTTAAGTAAGTGATGTGTCCTTGCAATTACCATTAAAAAAATTAATTTGGCAGTTGTAATTAGAAGTTAACATTGGGCTGGTCAAGTAGTATAATTTATAACTGAGGCTATTAAACAGTTCCCTCAGTACTGTTAAACAGCAGAGGAATGTTTTGTAAATCAAACATAGTTGTTTGCCCCATGTGTGCTTGGAGCTGAGACACAAACACTCAATCACAGAGCAACTTTCTTTCTCTTATGTAGTATGGCAGGAATGCTTTAGAGATTGTTATGAAATCCATTGTGAATTTAGACAGCCCGATGGTCTCACCACCTCCAGATTTTCCTGGAGACTTCTTCAAAGGTAATTGTAATCTGCTGGATGTAATTGCTTGTCTTTTCTCATTCTCCAGTATGCAGAAAATGCTAGTAACTCTAGAGCTAGAGAGTATCGCTGTTTAAACTGAACAGCTGGCCCAGATAGAAATAACATCCAGTGAGAACCTATGTGCTCTGCTGAATGTTGAAGCTCAAATAAGAAAGGAGATACATGAGCCCACTCAGTACAAGGTTTGTTGTTCTGTACCAGTTTGGCCAAAGGATTGTGTATAGCTCTTTTACAAGAGGGAATGGTAAAAGTTACTGTATCTTGTTCTCCCATGGGTTCACACATAGTGCCCATTAGTAGTTTTCCCTGCCTGTGTTTCCTGTCTAGCTTATCAGTGTATTTAAGTAGCCATTGCAAGTGATGTATTTGAGGTTGTCAGTTGAAATTGGATCTTGAAACAAGGTTGACAAGCTGTTATGTCAGCGGTGTATCTTTAGGTGTCAAAGCGACTGATCTCTCTCTTTTTCCTAGATGTTCGTCAAGGATTGATTGGTGTAGGGCTGATAAATGTAGAGGACAGATCTGGAATCCTAACGCTCGATAAAGGTATTCGTGCTTTCAGGTGTCTGTAAGATGTCACCAGTTCTTTGTCCACTCGTGTGTTGTGCTGGTGGATTCCTAACAGCAAAACAAGTTGTAACTATCTAAAAAAAACCACCAAAAAACACTTCAGAGACCTTGGGAATGTTTTCCTCATTTCTGAAAGAAGGGATATAAGCAGTCCTTCTCAGATGCTGAGAAAGCTGCTTGAAAGCTTGTTGTCATAAAGCTTAATCTTTGACCTGATGTGTTTCTTTTTCTTTTTTAAGATTATAACAACATAGGAAAATTTCTGAATAGAATTCTTGGGATGGAAGTACATCAGCAGAATGCTTTATTCCAGTACTTCTCCGACACGTTAAATGCAGTTATTCAGAATGCAAAAAAGAATGGGAGATACGATATGGGCATCTTAGGTGAGTTACTCAATGTCCCGCTGTTCTTACACTTAAGAAAAGAAAGGAGGAGTAACTCTGTTCTATCCTTTTAAGATTTGGGCTCTGGGGATGAGAAAGTAAGGAAAGCAGATGTGAAGAAGTTTTTAACTCCTGGATATTCTACCTCTGGACATGTAGAACTGTACACAGTAAGTGAATTTTTCCCCATTTGTATGATTGAATAAGATTTGCTTGCCCATAAGTTCATAAAACACTTCAAATCTGCTAAGCTTCCACGAGTGGAGGAGGAGGGGAAGGAAGTCCCACACCTTTCACTGGGTATTATTAGGTTTTCTGGTTCTTCAGTTCACATCTAGGTAATTGTTCTAAAGCCTTTTTCATTTCAAATACCTGTGTGGTTTTCTTCTAGATCAGTGTGGAGAGAGGAATGTCTTGGGATGAAGCAACTAAGATCTGGGCAGAGCAGACAGGTCCGGATGATGGGTTCTATTTATCTCTACAGGTAAGATTCTTTGCTCTTGCCTATGAGTGTGTTCTGCAGAGTTTGCTTTGGGGCGACCAAATAAGCTGCCATCTCTGGAAAATGTTTGAATCAACCACGGTTCAGTTTTGAGAAATGTTCAGTCTTCAGGATTAATGTTGCTTTTATTTCCAGCTCTAAGTATGAAGCACTTGCTTTTAATTGCTCATGGATATCTGCTTATAGGCTGTGAGCCTAAGTGAATAGCTCTTATTTAAACCTGTATGAAAAAAGCAGATGCTCTCTATAAGGTGAATGTAAATTTGGTATGGATTACTGTCTTGTAAAGGCATCCTTATTAATGGTTTTGTTATTGCATGTGTGCATGCACTTGTATTCTGCAGAAATGCAGTAGGAAATCACTTGAGGTAGGTGCTGTCAGCGTGTTGACACTTAGAGTTCTTTGTTTGTGTTTTTCCAGATAAGAAATAACAAGAAAACAGCTATTCTAGTGAAAGAAGTGAATCCTAAAAAGAAGCTGTTTTTGGTATACAGACCAAATACTGGGAAACAACTCAAACTAGAAACCTGTGCAGACCTGAAAAAGAAATATAAGAAGGTAATCATTAAATGATGCTAATTTCAACTGGGGGGAGGAAATGCAGGTATTTCTTGTTTGTATGTAACTGTCAGATCAGATATGGATGACTTTCCGTGGCATGGCATGTTCTGGGACTTTGCAAGTAGACCTGTTTGCTTTCTGTATTGCTGTATCCCAGGCTGTCTGAGTATGAGCTGTGCTGTGGTGACATCAAGTGAGTTGTTCCTCAGGGCTAGGAAGCAGAAGGCTTACTTGTGAGGTGTATCAGCATGCTCTTGATAAGCAGCTGTGTGCAGCATATTCTGAGACATGATTCTGAAACTTCAGCTGCTTGCTGCTAATGTTCTTTTAAATACTGCCATGAATATTTTGTTTAGAGGCTGGCATGGTATCTAACTTCACTTAAAAACTACCTCATAGTGCTGATCTTCTTCACTAAGAAAATCATTTCATGTTAATTACTGGACAGCTGAGATCCCAGTGTTCTTCCTGAGGTTTTGCTGTGTTAAGTGTTCTGTTATTCCTTGGAGACTGCATTTTGACCAAATACCTTTGGAATTACAGATAACACCTTCTGCCTCCCTCAGGATGTTGTTACTCCCTGTTTTCACATAGTAACGAGCAAATTGGTTTTGTTATCTGCAAATCTTGATGTCTTCTACTTGCTAATCTTTAACATTCCATTCTGAATTACTTTACCAGGTACCTTCTGAAGATGCTCTGCCACACTGGTTAGAGCAGTACAACTCTTCTGCAGACACCTGCACACATGCTTACTGGTTAGTATTTGCACGCACATAGAGATGCTTTCTTCAACTTGAATAATTCACCTGAACTGGCTTATCACTGCTGTTATAACTGAGCTTTTCTTTGTGGAACTTAAAGGTGTTTTTTTCCTCTCTCTTTTCTAGGAGAGGCAATTGTAAGAAGGCAGGCTTGGGATTAGTTTGTGAAGTGGGACTCCGCTGTCGAACTTACTATGTCCTGTGTGGTTCAGTGCTGAGCGTGTGGACTAAAGTAGAAGGCGTTCTAGCCTCTGTGAGTGGTACAAATGTGAAAATGCAGATAGTTCGTCTCAGAACTGAAGATGGGCAGAGGATCGTAGGTGAGTGGCTTCTCTGCTCCTTCATTTCCATTCTGAGGTGGCAGGGAGTTGGAACAAACTCTTAAGAGTTTAGGAGGCTTTTCACAAAGACGCTTCCAGGAGAAATGGCTCCTCTGTTGAGGAGGGGCAGAAGGTACTACTAAAATCTGGATTCGTCATACAAACATCAGCTGGAGTCAGGTTGTAGGCTTTGGAATGCTTATTCTCAGTTCTTTTTGACTACGGACAAAATTCAGACCGTTCCATCAACCTGCCTTTGAAACTGTAAGGGCTCCATTTTTTGTCATTTCTGACAAAGAGTAGTAAGCCCTTAAAATGGTTGTGAGCTTTGGAGCTTGTGAAAGCAGCTGCTTAGAATGACATTGAGATCAGTATGTAATTTCTTGTCACCAAGCCTCTTTAGAGAAGATCTCATGGTGTAGGTACCCTAGAGGATTTAAATAGCCTTAATTTTTTTTTTAAGAGGGACTTCCTGTGAGGTGTAAAAGCCATGAGAGCTCCTCCAGTGCCAGCTTGATAAGATGCTGAAGCCAGCTGTTTCGTGTCTAAACTTTCATGCTGTTGTAAGTTCGAAAAGCAGGAGGAGGTGATTTCTGTTTTCTGTGTGCTAGCCAGAAACCTAAGAATAAAATGACAACTTAATTCTACTGATTTAAGACCTGTAGGATCCGGTGGCTTCTGAAGATAAACCTCTTCCTAGAACCAAAACTTGTGGCTGTGCTTGATTAGATTTGACATTAGAAACAGACACTAAGTGTTGCATGAATTAAAAGGTGGCATTAAATCAGCCTTCAGCCTGAAGTTTTAATGAACGACAACTTGTGTGTAAGCTTGTGAAACTCATCTCTTGCTGTTTGCAGGCTTGATCATTCCTGCAAATTGCGTGTCGCCCCTTGTGAACCTCCTGTCAACATCAGACCAGTCTCAACAGCTTGCAGTACAACAGCAGCAGATATGGCAGCAGCATCACCCACAAAGCATCACCAACTTCAACAGCGCATAAGAGGACAAAGTACAGGTGTTGATTTTGGTGTTTGAGGACAAGGCTGTAAAAGCATATCACAAAATCAGGGACAGATTCCAAAGAAATATAACTTTTTCAGTTCAGTTGTGTGCTCTCAAATACTTTGGGAATAAAGAGATCTAGAAAGGTTGGTAGAACTGAAAGCCAGCAGTTGTTTATGGTGGTGCATCTGTCTTTCCTTACGCTCTCTGTAGTGCTTCCTGTTTGCTCTTTCTTTTGGCCTTTTAAGCTACAAACCACAATTTGTTTGGAAATGCTTGAAAGTCCCCAAGCAGGCTTTATTTTTATCTTGTCATACAGTGCTCAGGGTTTAACGCAGTGCATCGATGCCATTGCTGTGGGAGATATCCTTGAATGCATGTATTGAGTATATATATAGAAAATATATATTGAGGTTTTTCTCTCCAATTTATAAGTTTATAAAAGCATGAAACCTAGAGGTTGCACATCATGCATTCAGGTTCCTTCCCAGTTTCTGTTTGACAGTGCATGTCTTTGGAAACGGGCATGGACAGGATAAACACGCAAGACAGGAATCCAGAGAGAAACACAATCTTAGTTGTACAGCATTGGTTATTATTGCATTTTTATAGTGTTTATACCCAGGTGTTGCATTTTTTCTGGTTCTCTCCTGGGTGTTATATATTTGAGTCTACAACATGTTCTTTTTGTGATAAAAACATCTTAAATTAAAATTAGTTCATTTTTAATGTATTAATGGTATTCCTAATGTGTACTGCAGAGAAGGCTGGATGCCTGTTCTCCTTAAATTGAAGCATTTCCTTAATCCGAGGTGGTTATGGAAACTTAAGTGCAAATTCACTTCCATCTCGCATACAATCTTATATTTTTTACTTCATTAATGTAATTTAATTTGTCACTTGTAAGATGAAACCTTACTTGAGCTGTAAATTAGAGAATGGGAAACACTTAAGGGTTCCGCTGTATGTGCTGTTTCTGTTACCCAGTAACTTGAATACTGTTTAATATGTTGTAAGACATTGTAGAGTTTATCTGGAGCTGTTTAAAAGAAATTGTAATGTACAAATGTGAATAGTCACTTATCTATAATATGGGTAAGTTTTGTTTTGCCTATAATAGTAGATGTTTATAAGAAAGTGAAGGACAATGTTTGTCATTTCTTGCTTGCACAGGTTGCACTATTGAAAAATTGAGATTGTATAAACCTGTCCAAAAAACTACAAGATAATGATCTTGTAGATGTCAAATAAAAGTTATTGTACTAACAAGAAGTGAGTCTTGTTTAGACAGCCGCTGTGTTCCCAAAAGCCTGACAGGGCTGTACAGTTGGGATGTGACAGGACTGGGCGTGTTCCGGCCTGCTTCAACCAGCTTCTGCCTCGCGCTCCGCTTTCCTTCTTGCCTCGTTATTTAATGTTGATGCAAATTTTAATTAATGGTCTCCTGACCGAGCAGCAGCCCATCATAGGGTGCCACTTCTGTAAGCGTGCAGGGAGCCAGAGCTGAGTGTCACGGTGTGTGCAGCGGGACCAGAAATGCTGTAACTTCAGGCTGAAGTGAGCCCCCTTACATGGACGGTTTTGCTCGGGGCTCCATTAACAGCGCTGGTGCTGATGCCGTGGTGCGCTAATGGGGCACGTGTGTGGGGAGGGGAAGCTGTCAGCTTGCTTTGCTCTGCTCTGCTGTCTGAAATGGTCAGAGGGTGTTTCTCCTGCACGTGCTTGTGACAAGCTGAGCATACAGATCCAAAGGAAGTCAGAACGCACCCTGTGGCTGTAGCACCTGCTGCCTTGGTTAGCTGTGTGAAACGCAGGTGGTGGGCGTGTCTTGGGCTGGTATTTTCTAATCCTCTGGTGGTGGAGGGAAGCTTGCCTGAATGCTGTGGTATCAGTAGGAGCTGATCATGCACTGGAAAACGAGAGCACAGACAGGGAGTGGGGGAGGATGCTGGTGTGTTACGTACCCGCTGCTCCGTGTGTTTGGCATCCATTCCAGGAAAAGTAGTGGGATTTTTAAGTATGCTGGCAGATTACTACTGCAACAGAGAGTGAACCAAATTGCTAGGAGCAAAAGGCTGGGTGTGCAGATTTCACTCGGTGTAGGAACTTGGATCCTTTCAGATGGTGAAACAGTACTTCCATCTTAGTCCTCAGGGAAATGGAGTGGTGGATGCCCAAGGTGTCCCTGCTCCAGGACAGGGTTGTATTACATCTGTAAAGGTCCACTGCAACCCAAACAACACAATTCTATGAAAGGGCAATTCCTGTAACTAGGTGTTATTTAAATACACTTCAGCTCCTAAGTGCTCTTCTCAGCCTGTGTTAGCTTTGGCGGTTGAGTTGAGCTGATACTAAGTGGATATTATCTGTATTGACAAATAACCACTTTATTTCAGGATTTTAACACATGCTGTTCATCCACATCATCTGAAGTCTCTCATAGCTGTGTTCCCCAGAGGAAAAAAATAAAGCAGTAATTTGTTTCCCCCACTTGCTGCTCTCTGCCTGTTCTCTTCTGCTTGCTGTCAGTTCCTTGGTGCTGTCACTGAGTTATTAACAAACAAATCCAAGATGGAAAGTTAGGCTTCGAGCTGCAGAACTACTACTTGTCAGAGCCTCTTGCTAGATGGCTGGGACTGGTTTCGTGAGGGTTTTTTATTTGGTGGCAGTTTGTTCCTTGTGTTAGCTGCTGTTAGAGCTTGGGCAGAAAAGGACTCTAAATAGCAATACAGATGGGAGGAGGACAGTGAGGAGATGTCCTGCAGTGCTGCCCTTACGGAAAACATTCTCAAAGGGGGGAAGAAGAGAGGCTACTGTTTTGTCATATAAACTATAAGGTTAGAGTTGTATCTCTATTTGTTACTTGTGGAACACAGATCTGCTTCACAAGAAGTGCTCCCTGAAGAGGATGTAAAATTTACCAAGGACGGATCCCTCTGATAGCAGAGGGCAAGGCTGCGTGTGAAATGCTGGTGGTGATGTCTGTACTGCGGGGGTTCTGGAAGTAGGAAGGGAAAGGTGCTGCTTTGAGTTGACTGGGAAGTGAAGGGATAGGAATGTAGGGTTTCTTTATTTTTTTGAACATCCCTTGACTGCTTAACGCTGGCTGGGTTCGTATTTAAAAGGTCTGATGCAGCACATGCAGTTAGAACCACTGGAAACCCTCTGCACAATGAGTTTCCAGTCTCTTCCAGTTGATGTATGGTCTGCTGGGAAAGCACACCCCTCAGGAGGACTGAAGTTTCCCCAAAGCAGCTCACTGTTTACCTGTGTGTAGCATTAGCTCTGTAAATGAAGAAAGCTCTGCAACCTGTACGCATCTGTCAAGTGAATTAATGAGGGGTTTTTGTATTTTCCTGTTGTGTTCAGATCCTACCGCAGCCTGTACATGTATATAAGGAGCATGTATGTATATAGAGATGTTAAAGGCTACTGAATTCATGAATGTAAATAATTGTTTTCTTTTGTGTGTTTTTTCCTTTGTGGCCTTCCCAAGCTGTATTCCCATCTTACTCAACTTGCCAACCAGGCAGTTTGTGTGTGCTCTGCAATACATACAGTGTGTCAGGAGCTTCCAGGGCTGTCTGCCTACATTGCAGGTGTTCTCTGATGTCACAGGAGCTGTGCTTTCCCCTTTTCCTCACGCTGGGATGTGTCTGTGCAGTGCTTTCCAGAGCGAAGTGGTTTGCAAAGTCAGTTGAGTGGAGGAGAACCATCCGGCTGCAACGAGCAACAGAATGCTTCCAATGCTTTCTGTGGTCGGTATGAGGTTAACAGGAAGAGTGGAGAAAAAAGCTTTGTGTCTCCTACTGGCAGCAGTAGCGGATGGTTCTGTGTCAGAATCTCATGGTAAAGACTGACAGCTGGCAGAAGTAATAAAGCAGTGCGACCGCAGAATGCGGAGTGCAGAGTGAGCCATGGGAAACCTCCAGGGCTGACACTCCCGACGGCTGAGCGCGGCGTCGGCCCCGTTTGCTGCTCAGGGTGTTTGCCCTGCTGGAGACAGACAAGTTCTGTGAGCAGGAAAACAAAGGAGGGAATAAAAAAGTGGAAATATCGGTGTCTAAGCCACAGTGACAGCAGCTGAGTGCAAATTACCACTGAAATCTGATGCTGAATTGACAGATAAGTCAAAACCTAGTGAGAACGTGGTCAGATTTGCTTCTATTTCTTAATTAGACCAAAATTGTGTTTGAGTGGATGGGGTTTGAGGCCATGAGAAGGACGTGCTGGGAGCGTGGACTGAAAGCAGTGTGTCTGCAGCACCAGGGCAGTTAGCTTCACCCATACAGATGTGTGTAGGTCTAAAGGATGCACCTTGAAAAAAGCCCTGCGGTGCTGCAGGACTTGAACCAACACGTTGCTTTTTCCCCTCTGAGATCCAGGTTTGGCTTCTGAATGTCGCTGTTCTTAGGCCATAACTACACAGGAGCAGTTTTCCTATGTTTGATTGGCACTGTTAAGGATAAAGAGGCACTTCTGCTAGCATTTCTCTACATCATTCTACACCTTTAAAAGTCCAATGTGACAAAATGCAAAGGTGTGTAAAGATAATTGCATGTGGGTTTCTGTATTGCTTATCCTAAAGTCAAACCTATGCCAATGTCAAAGACTTCGCCCTGCAGCACAGTACTGGGCACACTGTTGAGCAGGCAGTACCTGTGTGTGCCAACCATTCTCACACAGAGCAGCAGAACTTTGAGTGCTCAGCAATCAGGCGATGTTCAGAGAGACTTACGTTCGCGTAGATGAACTGTAGAATGTGATGAATTCCGTACTGAGGTTTGGTTTGCTTGTTGGTTTGTTTTCTCTTGGTAGAAGATGTGAAATAAATTGAGCTGACTGCCGCTTTGGGATTTCTGCCCTCCAGCCTTCTGTTGCAGAACTTTATCCACGTGGGCTGTTGGTGGTGGAATGCCTTCAGCAGTACTTCTGCATACATTAAACGTATTAATTGTTGCTCAATGTGAGGATCCTTCAGATGAGTAGAAGTGTTGCAATAAGCCAAACGTCCTTAAATGATAAAGGGCATTTACGGGTTAATTACACTGCCTCTCTCGCTAGTGGAGGTAGAGAGGTTCACTGGAGTCCTTGAATGCTAACTGCAGTAACCTTAAAAAACAGGAGGAGAGTTTATAAAAGCTGTATCAGTTTATTTATTTTTCTACAAAACTGGAAAAGGATGATGCCAAGTTGCCAGCAATAAAGGTGTCCAAACCTCAGAATGTAACTCTTAATGTTCAGAAAGCGATAGACCTGAGTGTGTAAGGGAGAAATGTCCTAAGAGTGGCTGTGTTTAATTACACCTTAAAAGGCCGGAGAGTTGGTGAGCTGAGGGCATCTACCCTAGAAAGCCCAGGTGTGGTATATTTGTTCCTTCCTTGAGGTCCTGTTACACATTTATAAGCTGAGAGAATTGACTGTGTCTGCTAAATTTACAGTGAATTGTGGGGCATGAAGCATAGATCTATATCAGCTTAGCCAGAGTGGCTAAGTCATAAAGCAGGGTGCAAGTGATTTAATTACCCCTGGGAAGGAAGCTCTGGCCTCCCCTCTAGGCAGCAGCAGCAGGATGGTGGACAAGACTTCAGGGCCTCTGCACTGGACTCCTGCCTCAGCCACGCTGTGCTGGATCCCCGTCTGGTCTCCCAGCCTCTGTTTGCACTACTTAAGTTACAGGCGACGCTATCTCCTGTGACGAGCGTCTGCCAGAGTTGTAAATCCCTCACATTCAGGATTGTCCTTCCTGCTCTGTGTGCATATAGAGCCTGGCTGGGCTGGTGTGCGAGGCTGTTGTGGGCTGGCAGGCAGCTCCGTGGGGAAAGCACACAGCATCTCTGCTCCAGAGTGCCCTGCAACCTCCTCCCTGCTTCTGTATGGGGAGAAGAAGGGTTCTGCAGGCAATATAGGGCAGCATTACAGGGCTCTGCATTCTGCACCCAGTGGTGTTCCGAGGCAGGAGCACAGGAGTGTCACACATCCTGCCAAAAGCTGTGTCTGAGGTTTGCTGATGGCCACGCAGCCTGATGGGAGGCTGCCCATCTCTGACTGTGTGCTGCTCAGGCCACGCTCTGAGAACCTGCAACAGCATCACAGCCGTTTACCCCTGGTTTTCCTCCTTCTCCTTTCTCCCTTCTCTGCTCTCCTCTCCCCCCAGTCGTTGTGAAGCTCCACATTCCTTTCCTCGCAGTCATTTCCATTTTCCAGCTCTGGGCTTTGCTTTCACTCTCTCCTCCACTTCCTTTGCTCCAGTGACCAATAACAAAATAATTAGGGATACTCTCTTTATGCTTTAAGGTCGATATCATAACAAGGCTATGAGAACAGGGGAGTCTGTGCCTCCCAATTGTTTCAGGAGACTGGTAAGACTCATGTTCTACTTGGAAGGCATTCTGTGAGGTCACAAAAGCCAAAAGCTTAACCCCAGTGCATCCTTGCATCCTTCCAGAGAGTGACACGATTCTGCACACGTTGCAGCGGCTGCTTGCTGCTCACCTTCCCATCGGGGCGTGTGGGTGTTGGACACTGGCGGTGTGTGGGAAGCATGTTAGGTGAGGCGGCGCGGAGCTGTGCTGTGGATTCCTCCACTCCCGGACACGAAGCAGGTTCGGGAGATTTTGCAGACAGCACTGGGATGAAAGCATGGCTCCGAGCCTGTCTGCCCAAGCCAAAGGGCGGGGTGATCCCGCCTGGGCCCGCAGCCGCACAGAGGCAGAGCAGCGCAGCCGGCTGAGTGCGCCCCGGGCTGCCTGCCTTGGCACGGCCTTCAAGGATCAGCAGAGTGAGGGAAGCAGGAGCCCAGCCCGCAGGGCAAGGCAGCAAGGTCCTGGCAGGAAAAGCAAAGGCATCGGGCAGGGCGAAGCACTCGCCTATCTGGAAGGGCGATGCAGGCACTGTGGGACCCGTCCCTGTGGGTGGCAGCAGGACGCTGCATGGCAGGGCTGCAGGGCCGTCCTGCTGGTTGCGCCTCTGCAGCTTTATTTGCCTGTTTGTAACCAGCAAAATGATTTGCTTTCTGTTCTTATGTTTCTTTGCTGGTTTTCATTGGAATCTGGTTGGTTTTGATATTGGTGCCTGGTCCTTGTTCTCCTGGCAAACAGCAAAGAGGGAAACTCTCATTACAGAGATTCCAGGCCTGTGCTTTTGTGGCTGAGGGCTTGGAAACTTCTTGTTGCCAATCTGTGGTCCTCCAGGGAGAGCTCCGGCCAGAGCAGGAGAGAGCAGGCTAGCTTCTCACACTGTCTCTAAGGTAAAACCAGAGAAGCATTAAGGCTGCCTTCTCTTAAACGTTTCCAGTCCCTTCCGACACCTTTGCAGGTGCTATTTTTTTCCTCCTTCCTGTGCACGCCATTTCCAAAGCAGAGCATCCCCCTCAAAGATGGAACGAGCCTGGAAGCGGCTCCCCGGCCCACAGGGCAGCACCCGCGCGGCGATGCTGAGCAGCTGTCTGCCTGGCAGGGCTGCTCCTCTTGGCAGCCAGACAAAGGACGCAGGAGTAGGAGGAAAACAAGGCTGGGAGGGAAAGTCGCTCCAGATAATGCAGCATCTGGCCTGGGAGGAACCATCTGAAAGTGGGGAGCAGGGCAAGGCTGGGAAAAAGTTTGTCTGGGAGAATTTATGGAGTCTGTCTGGAATGGGGAATGAGCGTCCAAACTTGCATCCAAAATCATAGCAAGCCTGTCTGCTGATGTAGGCCAGGTGTTGGAAGAGGATTTCCTGAGGCCTGGCTTGCTGCTGCTGCAGTGGCATTCTTGGCTCCATTGCATTGCAGTCTGCTTTGCAGAGGGTCTCAGGGGGCTGATTCCCACTGGGGGAGCAATATGGACCCTTCAGGGGTATTTGGAGGTGTGAGGAGAAAAAGGTATCAGGGTAGAACTGGGGAATCTGGATTTCTGCTCAGGAATGAGTGTTCCTTGTGTGTTTTCATGAGGATGGGGCAGCAAGCAGCTAACATGAGCTAGAAAGCAGATTACAGCAGAGGGACACACCAATGGCTGTCAGCTTTCTCTCAGGAGCAAATGGAGCAGGAAGCCTTGTACCATTAGGAGGATGCAGTTGTAGGGAACAGAGACAGCAGTGTGAGGAGCTGTAGCAAGCTGATAAGGGAGTAACAATGGAGCCAAAAAGAATAAGATGCACGATTTGCCCACAAATTGCCAGTGTCCCAGGCGGCCTCAGGAGCAGCCCCAGGAGCAGGGCCTGGGGCAGGAGGTGTTCTGTGCCAGGAGGTGGTGACTCATTGTGATCCTGTAAGAAAGGTGCTTGGCTCTGTAAAGTACATTTTAAAATAGTATTTGCTAGAGCTAACACTACAATGAAAGAAAAAATGGTATAGATTATCTTACGTCCCTTCAGATGCAGGAAACCTGGATCGAGTGGTCCTCTGATTGGTGTGCAGCATGCCAGGAAGACCCTGTCTGTGGAAAAAGCCCATTTATTAGACTTTATTGACTTTTATTGAAAGAAAACAACTCTGGTCATCATTTTAGCTGTTGAACAGAAAGGATGTTCACATGAGAACTTTTAGATAAAAGTAAGGCCATGTGGGTGGTGTAATCACTGGTATGAAGTGGGACTTGCCTGCATGTTCCTCTGCTGTGAGCTGGCCAGGGTCATCCTGCAGACATAGAAATGCCTGAAGCCTAAGCTGTATGTGCAGCACAGCGCAGTGCAGCAGAGGCCTGGGCTTCCTCAGGTTAACTGTGGTGCTGAGCCCCTGGAGATGCTGGGATGTATCCTCCAAAATAAGCAGCACTGCAGGAAGCTGCTTTGCATGCCTTCACCCAAAGACTGGGTAAATCCTGCTGCAGTTACTGCATATTCCCAGCCTGCAGCCCAGCTGATTTGGATGGAGCCTGGGCATGTGCATCTACCACTTGTGCTCTTCTCAAGGAGGTTAAATCCACCCGCACTGAAGAATTCAAAAGCTATGTTTTCAACCTGGGCAGGTCAGAGACTTTTCACTTTGTTTTGAATTTTCAACAGAATTTTAGCACAAAAGAGCAATTTGGAGACTAGCAGATTAAATTAGAGCTCATAAACTTGTGAAATTAATGCACAAATGTAATATTTACCAAAGACACCAGGAAAAAAAAAAACAACCAGGGTCTCTCTGTGCCATCTTTTATTCTTCTAATTGTTATCTTAATCCAAGAAGAAACAAGACTAGTTTACAACCCATTTGCAGGTCACCGAGTGTGTGCAGCGCGGTGCTGCAGGTGCTGATGACTATTTAGCTTTATTTCCAGATGCAAGGGGACAAACGAGTTTGTCTTAAAGCAGAGGCCAAGGATCTGCCACAGAGGCGCCCTGACAATCCGCCCTGCCTTCCAACATCACACTTTGCAGGCACATTCCCTACACACACCTTGCCAGAAGGGTAAGGCATCCAACCCTGCAGAGCTCCGGGAAGGGAAAACCTCCTTGGTGTCAGCCAGAATTTGGCTGAGCAGGAGCTGGAAGGCTCACTGCGGAAACCCTGTCTGCTGAGCACTCCCAGTGGCTTGGGAGGAGCAGAGGTAAGAAAGTCAAACCAGGAGAGGGAACAGAGAGAATACAAAGAGAAAAAGGAGGAGGGGACAGGGTGAAAGTTGCAGATATTAACACTGAGAATGAGGTGGCTGTACCTGGAAAAAATAGGAGCTTTTGTGGCAGTGAGCACAACTTGCAGATGACTGCAGCGACAGGCACCTCTTTCTGTCCATCTTCCTTTGCTGAAAAACATAAGAACATTTATTTTTAAATTACCTCTCAGTGTGAAGAAGGCTTAAAAATGTCACGTGTGATAAAATGGCTCTACTGTATTTCTCCCTTTGACTTGGCCACTTGGTGATTAAGAGATGCTTTTACTGTCAGTAAACGAGGCTGTGCCATCAGTCTGCTGAACACAGACCTGTAGCTTGCTGTAAGCAGCCTGGTGCATGCATGCTGCTGGAACTGTAGCTGTTACACTCGATGCAGGGCATGCATGTGCAGAACACAGCTCTCAGCAGTGCAAGCCATGATGTGATGCAAAGGAAGCTTAAAACTGCTTGCAGCCCCCCTAAGGCAGCTCAAATCTGTGGTCGCCTTGCTAAACTGCCAGCCTGGGGCACAAGCACAGCAGTGGTTTTATTCTTGTGGCCACAGCTAGTTCAAAATAACTTCAGTAAATCCACAGACCACATGGCAGATAGGAAAAACTCGTTCATACTTCCTGTGCAAGCCAATGTCAGCGGTATCTACAGGAATCAAGAGGCAGCTAGCAAAGTCAGTCGGAGCTTGCATGGCTTCAGAGACCAAGCAGTAAGGTTGCCGTTTACCAGGGTCTTTTGTCTCGTGTGTTTCAGGACGGATGAGGAAAAATTTATTCTCAGAAAGAGTGGTAATGCATTGGCACAGGCTGCCCAGGGAGGTGGTGGGGTCACCCACCAGCACCCATGGGGATGTGGCACTGAGGGGACATGGTTGGTGGGCATGGGGTGGTGGGCTGGGTCACTTGGTGACCTTAGTGGCCTTTTCCAACCTTAAAGATTCTATGATGCTGCCACTACTACCTGTACCCAAAGAATGGCACAGCAGGCACAAAATAAAGAGACTGTGCAGTACTGCAGTATTGCTGGATTCTCACTCAAAGGACAAATAATCTGGCCCTAAAAGCCATGACCATCTCAAGTCACGTTACAGTTTGCTCCAAAGCTACCAGTATCCTATGCTGAAAGAAGGATAATCTTTACAGAATCGTTTCCTTCTTCGTTTCCTTCTTCTACCTCAACCCTGTCTCAGAATATCATATAATTTTAAGCTGTCATTACAAAAACAAGCGAAACACGGGGGAACTTGTTCTTCACGGTGATGCAAAGCCGTGAAAAACACTGCAAGCTCAGAACACTCCCATTCGCACTCACTTGGTGTGACTGTAAACAACTGCACAGCAATGGAAAATCCCAGTGCGGCATTCTCACCTCTCCTGCAGGACTTCACTGCCCTTCCAGCAGAAAGGCAGTGAGTTATAAACCTGGCAGTGAAATTCGAGGGATGTGGAATTCCAAATGACACCGCGCTGGGTCTGTGGGTTTACCTACACAATCTTTCAGGACTCTAATGAGAATTACACAGTTAAAGCTTCATGCACCGGTGTGAAAATACTGTCACTGAACACGTAATTGTGTGCCTGAGGCTCTCAGGTCCCTTCACTAAGAGAAAAGCACGGATCTGTTGTTGTAATAGCCGTCTGTGCCACTCTGGGCTCCGCCACAATAGCTGCAGTCATGCATTTGGGCTGGAGATAGAATACAACACCGTGACAAATTTGTGTACTTTATCTGGTACCAGCCCTAATTTTCAGATGCCGCTTTCATGCAGCATGCAGTTGTTAGGGAGAGCTCAGCAGCTGGGCTGAGCTCGGCTCGCCTCTGCTCTGCCTCCATTCCCTGTGCTCAGAACTCCCCCAGTGCCCACTGCCCACCCCCTACAGCGGATGCTCACTGCCTCCCTTCGCACAGCACTCCACCACCAGAGATGCTACAGGCCCCAGCCCGCGTCACCTCAAAGGAATTCACCCCTGGCTTCCAAGGAGCAGGATTGGGCTCCCTGCCCTTGCCGTCACTGGCACTAAAAGCAGCAGATAGCATTGGGCAGACATTGCCTTGTGCAATAAAACTGCTGCCTCCCTCACCGGTTCTGGAGTGCTCCTGGTAAGGCAGACATGGGCTCTCGGTGGGGCTCTCCATGGGGTCCCTCCATGGGATCTTTCCTTGGTGTCTCTCCATAAGGCTCTCCATGGGGTCTCTCCGTGGGGTCATTCCATGGGGTCTTTCCATGGGGTCACTCCATGGGGTCTCTTCATGGGGCTCTCTCCTCAGGATCCCTCTGTGGGATCTCTCCACGGAATGTCCCTTGGGGATCTCTGTGTGAGGGTCTCAGGTGGAGCTGCGCACCGTGGGAGGGGCTATCCATGTCCTGAGCAGCTATGTTGGTATAAATTCATCAATTGAAGGACGATAGGGGATGGAAGAAATGAGTTTTGAGTGGCAGATGCAGGCTAAAATGCTTTATTACCCAAAATGTTTGTGTGTGTGGGGGAATATATATTTGTTGGGGAAGCTGTACAGCTGCTTGCAAACAGAAAATGAGCCAATGATCAGCAGGATATGTATTTATTTGTTAATCCCTCAGCAGCTGCAATATACCTAAACCTTCACCCTTTGGGTGGGCAGCGAGAGCGGTTCAAAAGGCAAAAAAAAAAAAGCACATAACGGGAAGGCGGATGGAAAGGCTGATTTTTTTTTCCTTGGTGGCACCAGAGGTGGTGTTGGGGTGCGTGCGTGGGGTGTTTTATCGTAAAATTATCAACAGGTATTTTCCACAGAAAGCGGCGGGGCCGCCCGGAGCTTCGCCTCAGCCTTTCTCCTCAGGCGCTCTCTCAGGAGGGGCTCCCGCGCGCCGCCCCCCCCGCCGCCCAGGCGCAGGCAGGGGCCGATTCGGAGCAGAAGTTGCGCCCAAACTTTGCGAAGTTGAGCGAAACGCTCCCCCCGCCGCCGCCCAGCTCCCCCCGCCCCTCCCCGCCCGCTCCTCCGGCGGCGGCGGCCCTGAGGGGCGCTCCATTGTCTGCCGAGGGGATGGCGGCCGTGCCCCCCTCCGCCGCGCCCCCTCCGCGCCCCCTCCGCGCCGAGGTGCGCGGGGCGCCGGGCGGGCGGCCGCCTCCTCTCCGCCAAAGTTTCGGGATCGGCGTCTCCTCATGATGTATGGATGATATATTGCATTGTGGGTGTCAATATAACTGACGGCCATATTTGCCGGTGCCGCTCCTGCTGTAAACAACCCAAAGTGTCTGGGAGACGCGGAGACGCTTCGCTGAATTCCATCAGGACGCCTCTCCTCCTCCCGCTGGCCATGTCGCTGGGAATGTCGTACAAACCCAACTTGAACGCCCACATCCCCGGGACTCCCCTCGCCCCGGGTAAGTGCGCGGCGGGAACTGGGCACAAGTTTGGGAGGCGGGCGGCGGGGCCGCGCGGCACCTGGGGCAGCGCCGGGCTGCGCTCCTGCCCGCTCCGCGATGGCGGGGCAGCGCCTCCGCGCCGCCATTACCGCCGCCTGCCCGC